>OY365807.1:28612867-29212867 GCA_959347315.1 Bimastos eiseni
TATAGCCTAATCAGAGGAGCTCTCAGTGCGATAAGAAAATTTTTGAGAATACGATCAGAAAAAGAAACACCCTCAGTCAAAATCGAAAGCTAATCGGAGAGATATACCGCATGGCCAGAAACCACCCGAGTCCGAGGTACGAAGAGACCATGTACATGTAGGTCAAAGAATGAAGAGGACGACGAGTGCAGCCTCCGTGGTCGACGTAGACCGGCCGGGAGATCGTGTGGGGTGCAGGTCCACCTAGGTAGGTTTTGCCCGCGGGTACGGGTACGTATTTTACGAGTCGGGTCGGGTACAGATAGACTAATCACGGGTATGGGTATACCCGGTATTACCCGTGTCATCGTAATGTGTTTGGGTTAAAATGTCACTGGTATATATTTAGGTGATTCTTGCATCATGAAAGACTTAATTACTATTATAGACAAACTGACAAATTCGAAATCCAACTACTGCATGCCTGCATGTAATGCTACCCTCCTCTTCGTATGTATGTATGATATTTGCTATTTTTCTCATTCCTCTCCCTTCTTCTTTTCCTGCTACTCCTTCTTGACCTTTTCTCCACCTTCACCTCGTCTTCTTTCAGCTCCTAAGCTCTGCTCCTCCTCTCCCTCTCCCTCTCCCTCTCCCTCTCCCTCTCCCTCTCCCTCTCCCTCTCCCTCTCCCTCTCCCTCTCCCTCTCCCTCTCCCTCTCCCTCTCCCTCTCCCTCTCCCTCTCCCTCTCCCTCTCCCTCTCCCTCTCCCTCTCCCTCTCCCTCTCCCTCTCCCTCTCCCTCTCCCTCTCCCTCTCCCTCTCCCTCTCCCTCTCCCTCTCCCTCTCCCTCTCCCTCTCCCTCTCCCTCTCCCTCTCACTCTCACTCTCACTCTCACTCTCACTCTCCCTCTCCTTCTTACTATTCCTCTCCTTTATCCTCCATTTCGTTATCGTCTTCACCCTCCTCTTCATCTTCATCCTTCAGCTTTTCCTTTTGCTGCCGTCCGTCTGCTGCCTTCCTCCTCCCTCTTCCCTCTTGCTCCTTCTTTTCCTATTTTCGTCCTTCTCTTCTTCCTCTCCTCCTCAAGTTCCGTACTCCTCTTCTACCTCTTTTTTTCCTTTCTCCTCCTCTACCTCCTCCTCTTCCCCTTCTCCTTCCTCAGATCTCCTCTTCTTGACCCGGCTTCTCCTTCTGCTTCTGCCCCTTCTGTTGACACTCTTCTCCCCCTTCTTCTTCACTTCCCCTCCTCCAGCTTTCGTTCTCCTCCTCTTCCTCTTATTCCCTTCCTTTCTCCTCCTCTCCTTCCCCCATTCTTCTCCTGCCTGCATGTGCCGCCATCTCCAGTTGTCACCGATGCTGTTATTGTTGCTGCTGCTACTATTACTACTACGACAACAACAGCATAATGCTTAATAAGTTGTTATCTTATTATCCTGGTGGGCAGCAAGACTTTGAGAAGGCATGCCAATGACGTCACGGATACGGGTCGGGTAAGGAATTTGAGTACGGGTCGGGGTAACAATCCTGTGTAACGGGTACGGGTCGGGGAGCAAAAATCCTATACCCGCAGACCTCTAGTCTGTACCACAACTGAACACTCTCTTTACCACTGCAGGATATAAGGTAATGATTTTGTTGACGGTAATTTTATTGAAGGAACCCTTGATATTAAGTATTAACCAAAATATGTCGGATGTATTGCTGTGTATTACATATGCTATTCTTCTATAGCATGTATATATATATAGCCTATATAACCGACATATATTGGTTAATATTTAATATTCAGGGTGCCTTCAATAAAAATATACGTGCATGCTGGTAAAGAAGCCAATAGACTCATTCTCAATTTTCACCACCTGCGAATTGCGATATATGTACATATATCGTAATTCGCAGGTGGTTAAGAAGGCGAATTACTATATACATATATATATAATATATATATAATTTTTTTATATATCGTAATTCGCAGGTGGTGGAAATTGAGAATGAGTCTATTGGCTTTTGTTCCTGCTTGCACGTTTAACAACAATAATGAGCCCAATAATATAACTTTGATATATTTCTACGTCTTTTCATTGGAACATTCCTTTAGTTTGAAAAACAAAAGTAATTCTATTCAGATGTTTCTAACGGCCGTGTCATGTGCAAAAGATCTGCCGCGCACATGGATGATGAGCTACAGATTGAAGACTGGTCAGTTGAGTTAGGCGAAGCGTGTCCTCCTACAAAGACCGACGTTGTCAGTCATCCTGCAGCCTAACTTCCACCCGAAGGTGTCTTCCATCATCGTTAACGCTTAGTCCCTTGCACCGTCGACCTCTTCCTCCATTCGCTCGCAACTCTCCGCAAGACCTCATGGCGGCCGCAAGCACCCAGGCCACTGATCGTCGCCTTCGCCGGAGTAAGACACTCTCGGTTGATTTCTCCGTATCAGCAGCTGAAGACATCGGGAGCCGTAGATTGTCGTCGACATCTATCGAATAACACGATTAAAACTCGTTGATTTGTTTTAAAGGTTGATTTTTATATATTTGTATTTATTTGCAAATTAAAAACAATCAAATAATAAATGGTGGTTATCGAAATACCATCAGCGAAACTACAGACCGCCTCTGAACGTTTAAGTTTGATAGTAGACACCCCTATCAGTTAAATTGATGACGGTGACGATGATGCTGACACGACGATGATGATGATGATCATGATGATGATCATGATGATCATGATGACCACGACAGGGATGATGACGATGATGCGGCGGATGACAATGACGATGACGACAGTGATGACGATGATGATGACGATGGTGGTGGAGTTGATTATGACTAACCTAGCCAACCTAGCACCACAATTTCTTCGTCCGGAATGATTTTCGATGATTCCCGGAGGGATGCAGATGAACGGTGGTGCTGGTGAGGGCGTCGGTCTCTCTTGACCATGGAGTTGCGCGGTTGATGAAAGTCAGGTTCAGCGGCAGACTTTGATGTCACTGTGTCCATGACGACCAGAATCAGCATCAATGATACCAGTGCGGTCATAATTCTGTCGAAATTCATCACTTACGCATCAGACACCAACGATCTTGTGTTACATGTAATAAAAGACCTTCATAAACAATATGTCCACAGAGGCCATTGCCGTCAACAGAAATAATTTTTGGCTTATTACACCCATTATGTTCTGGAAACTATGGTGAGAGACACAGATATTAAAATACACCTACATATTAAATATATATTATATATATACATATATATATAGTATTGCATACACACGTGACTCGCATGGGCAATCCTGGCTAGTCCTTGCTGTAGGTGGTCGCATCGTTCTGACAGGTGCAAAGAATTTATGCAGAACCAGTTAGGTTTAGTACTTGCGTGGGGGAGAGTCAGTAGAATAGCAAGGAACCTAGCACCAACTCATTCCTCCAGTCTGCTTTGACGATGCTGGTGGTGGCCTTTTCCAATTCTTAGATTGAGCATAGATGTGAGTCAGTAACGCTTAGCATTATCGATCGATTGGTCGATTTGCAGATGCTATTGAACGCAGAGGATAAGGGCCTATCCATTCATTTTGATTCTAAGAATTTCAGGCGGTGTTTTCTACTGTGTGCTATAGAAGGCAAATAATTAGTTGGATGTCAAGCCAATAAAAGTGTTATCGTAGTAAAGTAGACCTATCTACACTGTGTCCGCTAATAAAGGTACTCCAACTGATAATATTGTAAAGGAACGGGGCCTATTCGACAGTGACCAGGATGACGACTTGTAGCCCCGTCCGATATGGGGGTAGTTCGAGTTGCAGTCCGCTGAGTAAGGCTTCAGTGGTTGGCTGAAGACTAACCATTTAAGGTTTAAATAGCTCCTTTCTGGATGACGCATGGAATAAGACGCGCTTGTTCGATAATTCTCTTTTAATGTACAACGGAAAACAATATTTCTGTAGCGCCTATTCGGAAGCAGTCCGTATCTCACTCCCTCAATATGCCCTACGTCGATAACTAACGAGTAACTGCAATGCTACGTCAATGGTTGATGGCGACTACTATGCTACGTCAATGGTTGGCGGCGACTATCGCAAATCTACGACGACTATTCGTGCTTCTTAATAGCCGAGACTGCAAGGCTGAAGCCGAATCTACAAGGCCCCCGATGACGATCTTCCAGGCGAACTCCTTTTATACTAATTTGCTGTAGATAGTAGATGATACACAGTAGATAATAGACAGTAGACAGTAGAGACTACACAGTAGATAGGAGACAGTAGACAGTAGAGACTACACAGTAGATAGTAGATAGACTACAGTAGATAATAGATAGACTACAGTAGGTTGGTTACAGTAGATAGTAGATATCTACAGCAGATAGTAGATGGATTACAGTAGATAGTAGATAAGCGTATACAGCAGGTAGATACCACAGAAGAAAGAACACAGTAGACAGGTGTACACAACAGGCAGACACTACAGCAGGCCGACACCATGTAGGCGTACCCCTAAACCGTCACACGCCTCTCGCAGCAACATCCCAAAAGTCTCATTTTGGGAACGCCTAATCGCAAGATTTCCCATAATTAAAGCGTACATCGGCTTCAGTTCAGACAATAGTCCACAAAGCAAATTAACAGACTTAACAGTCAGATCCTATATAATGCAGCATGAAAATCACGTGGACTCAATCGTCCATAGCTAATCATGAAATTAGACATTGTCGAACAGTCCGAACAACTCATTTCAACTAGGCCTGCTGCATAACAATTATCGCATAACAAACCAAACAGTAAATCATACGAAACCAGTCAGCTTGACAGTTCAACAGAAAGCAGGCATGGCACAATAACATTATACTAAAAGTCCATGAACGATCAGACAGTTGTCTGACCAGAACATTGTTCGTTCCTGAAAATAAAAGTCCTTTCAGAAATCTTTTGTGAAAATAAAAGTCCATTCGACGGTTAACAATTTCTTTGTACGGCGTTTCATTGCTTCCACCGTCCGTTTGTTTTCTTCGCCAAATTACTGCAGCGTCTCTCCATTTAATCGCTGTGTCTTCTCTCTTTATCAATAGATGTCGTAATCATCTTTTGCTCTTTTTCGGACGTCGTATTCGTCTTTACGCTCTTTTTACCAGCGCTACGTCACGTCTGCCAGCCGTCTTGCTCTACTGAAATCGCACGGGACGACTCATGCATCGTCGAGGCCGATTAATCGCACCTTAGGCCGAACTTTGCACACCGTTTCCCTGTTCATCCTTTCCACGGTCTGACGATAGCCTCAGATTTTCGCCAGCGGACAATTGTCTCGTTCCGTCTTCTGCCGTCGGAGCTTTCTTTACTTGCGGCCTGTTTCGCGCTCGCTTCGTGTTACTTCGCCGCAGGTAACCGTCTTGATCGACCGGCACGATTGCTGTGTCTACCACTGCTTCGGACGCAGCAGGCAACTCCCACTGTCTTTTTACTCGCCCATAGAAAATCCGTAGTTTATCAACATGCGCTACAAAAGTCTTAGCTTTTGGCGACTTCTGCAATAGAATTTCCTGCAGGTTCGGAGCAGTATCCTCGTCTTGCACTTTCGAAATGTCTTTTTCGTACGAACGACCGCGGTTACCTCACCCCAGCAACAAGACTTCGGGGCCGATCTCTCCCTGACGACATTGGCTGCAGGGTTTCCTCGATAAAGCGTCGGCATTTCCGTGTTTACGCCCCGACCTCTGCAAAACTTCAAAATCAAATTCTGCCAACTTTTCTAACCAGCGTCCTTGTTGGCCTATCGGCTCCGGAGTTTTCTGAAGCCACCTCAACGCCGCATGATCCGTCCGGAGAGTGAACTTCCTCCCCAACAAGTACTGTCGGTAAATCTGAGTGAAGTATACTATTGCCAGTAACGTCGATAACTAACGAGTAACTGCAATGCTACGTCAATGGTTGGCGGCGACTACTATGCTACGTCAATGGTTGGCGGCGACTATCGCAAATCTACGACGACTATTCGTGCTTCTTAGGAACCGAGACTGCAAGGCCGAAGCCGAATCTACAAGGCTCCCCGATGACGATTTCCAGACGACGACGACGATTCCCAGGCGACGACGACGATGACGATCTTCCAGGCGAACTCCTTTTATACTAATTTGCTGTAGATAGTAGATGATACACAGTAGATACGAGACAGTAGACAGTAGAGACTACACAGTAGATAGTAGATAGACTACAGTAGATAGGATACAGTAGATAGTAGATATCTACAGCAGATAGTAGATGGATTACAGTAGATAGTAGATAAGCGTATACAGCAGTTAGATGCCACAGTAGAAAGAACACAGTAGACAGGTGTACACAACAGGCAGACACTACAGCAGGCAGACACTAGGTAAGCGTACCCCTAAACCGTTACAATATGAAAATAAATAGTAAATATTAAATGATTTTTTTAAATTTCCAAAACCGTCTTAAACCTGACATATTTGCAATTTATGAACGTCCTGGTTAAAAAAGTATGCCATAGTGACGTCTCTAAAATTACAAAATCAATGCCTGGGAGGAACATGATCATCTGGTAATTTATGCACGCGTCTCGAAACAATCAAATGATAAATGGTGGTTATCGAAACACCATCAGCGAAACTACAGACCGCCTCTGAACATTTTAGTTTGATAGTCGAAGGCGGAGACTTTGAACACATATTGTAATCTGTTATTATTGAAATACAAGAATAGGTTTGAACTAGGCGCTTCGTCGAGAACATTTAAAAACCAGTTGAGAATTCTGTTGATGGATTTTAGCCCGTCCTTAAAGCTCGAATGTTGATGCAATTTACGTCATTATGACGTAGTTACTGGATGACAGGAGCTATCATATTTTATGCAGTACTCAATAGATATGGGTTCCCGGACAATTCGGAGCCGGACAATTCGGCGCCAGAACAATTCGGCGACGGACAATTCGGCGACGGACAATTCGGCGCCGGATGAGTATGTAAATGTATTTAGATCGGATATCGGTATGTAGCAACTGGCATTTGTAAAATATTCAGAATGGGAGCGAAATAGTAGCCTATTCTCCATATTATCCAGCACATGCCTGGTTATTATGGAGACTGGTGAATATAACATCCCTAAAATACAGACTTTGAGTAATTGCGATTAAAGAGTAACATTAAGACATGGATTTATCAACTTCTATATATTGCGTTAGTAAACACTATGTGAGTCAGAAACCGAAACCGATGTAATTTGTAATATTCTTTAGTTTTCTCTACAGTGGAGGATTACTATAGTTAGAAGGTGACACGGCCCCCATGTGTTGACTATAATGACTCTACAATAACCAAACATGTGCTGGATAACATATAGGCCTATGTCCGGCGTCAAATTGTCCGCGCGTCAAATTGTCCGCGCACCGAATTGTCCGACGCCGAATTGTCCGGTCACCTAAATATGTCAGGATTAAAACAGTTTTGGAATTTAAAAATCGACAAATATTTGCTATTTATTTTCATATTATTATTATTATGAAGTTATTGTAGTCCGGACACAGTGTAGTTACAGACCTTCAATGGTTGCAAAAGGCCTAATTATTGTCTTAAAATTAGACGATATTAACATAAATCCCTATAACTAAATAGCAATGAAGCAATTATTAGTCAATCGATTGTGCTTACCTTTCACATTCCATGTCGACGATGTAGGCCTACGTGATCGTTACCGCCGCACACGGATCGGTGATGCTCAAGTTGCTGCAGCTGCGACTTTTAAACTCGTCAAATTAGTTACAGGAACGCCCTTTTCGCACTGAGCAATTCAGGCTCCCTGCTGCCTCTGCAGCTGACTGATGGGGTTGCTGAGAAGGAGGAGGAGGAAGAGGAGGAGGAGTAGCATCGGGCCACCATCATGGAACCTCGCCCCAAGCCATCACGCCACATCGCAGCTTCTCCCGTCGCAGATGGGATAATCTGGTTGCATGGCTGAGGACCTTTTCCGCCGGAGCCTGGGATGCCTTCTCGTCTAAAATTGGCTGCTGAGGGTGGTCAGTCGACATTAGACTGCAGTTCAATGACTTGGGTTTTTCTAGCACGTGCGTCGTGGATGTATGCGTGTAGGCCTATGTGTTTCCGGAGAAACGAATAAACAGCTCTGCTAATAAACAAACCCTTAGACGTTGGCTGCTTGCTCCAGGGTTTGGGGTCTGAGGTGAACGAACGATAAAACGAACTGTTTATGGCGATTGTCTAGCCTGTGTTGAATGGGAAATGATACAACCTACGAACCAGTGTGGGAAGGTCAATAAAGGTACCGTATAGTTGCAGTGTTTGGAAAAAGATCGCGTATAGGGATACCCTCCCTATTAGGGAAGATTGCGTATCGGGGTGCTGTGATCGTAATCGTAAACTTCCAATTTATTAAGCGTTATTTCAAAAGCCAAACGCAAGGGCACCATCTTATTCATGAGCGCCGCGTCGTGTCAGTAGAAATGTCCAGAGATACCTACAGGGAGACGACCCAAGGTCCAAGTCTGAACCAGAGGGAGAAAGTCCTTCGGCGGACGTCGGCCCCTATGCCTAAAAGTATGCATAAGGACAAAAATAGAAGTATGAACAAAGTATACATAAAGACACACATAAAATATGCATAAAATTATGTATAAAGCTTTACCTTCAATTGGAAATATGTGATTACTTGCTGTTCTCAAACCATTTGATTTCATGTAATCTGCTATTATCTGCCGATATATGTTATAATTATGCTATCTATTCATACTCAGCGTATGTGTCTGCTTTCTTCGCTCAGCTGCGCAGGCTGAACTTGGCGTAGCCATCTAGTGTCAAACTTTTCTGTACTAGTATTTGGTACTAACCCGTTTCTTGTGGCAGCACGCAGCCGTGTTTTTCGCGGATTGACGTCAATTGTTTCTGCATAGTATCTAGAAAGGGAATAGTTCTGCTAGCGGAACCTATGGTCCCGTTAGGATTTTTTATATTTCTCTATTGTTCCCTTCCAGCTCATGTCAATCTCGTAGTACGGTATATGTATTGCGATAAATTGTTCTACTCTTGGGTTCAATAAAAATATATGGTTAGAATTATGTATTTTAGGCCCTATAGTATACACCGAAAATGACATAGCGTTGCTAAATAATTCCTCTGGGTAAACTCATGGCCTGGGATGCAACAGCTGTACAAATACCACACGTGCTTCTTAAAATTTTTTTGGTTTTTACAGTGGGCTTTTATTTCGTCGCATCATAACATGCGTACATTGTGGCTACTCAACCTCCCTTTGCCTCTTGTTCGAAACTGCAGCAAATACCGCTGACTTTATTGCAGTTCCAGTCTTTTAAACAGAAAGGACAAATGACAGTAGTTGCCTATTCTGGTTCAGTCGTCTACCATTGACACAGGTAGGCCTATCATACCATTTACTGCCTGCCACTTTCCCGGTGTAGCGATTTCAAATTACCCCTATTCACCTTAAACCCCCAGTAACTTCAAACCGATTTCAAGTTACCGGGTGGGGGGAGGGTAACTTGAAAGCGATTTCAAGTTGCCCCCTACGATTTCAGATTACCCCCAGAGGGAATACGAAATCAGCCTCAGGCTACCCCCGGGGTAACTTGAAATATATGTCAAGTTACTCAGAAGTCTCAAATCTTGACGCCCAAAGCCAATGCATAAATTGGATACTGATATGTAAGAATATTATGATACAGGGAAGTTGGCGCAGGTGGTAATAGAGATGTAAGAATACAAACTTGAAATATTGGGGTTGAGTGAGATGCGATGGACCAGCAGTGGCATATTGTGTCTCAACAAAAAAGCGTATACTACTCAGGTGGAGCCAAGCATGAAAGAGAAGTGGGCATAATGGTCAGCCAATAATGATATCAGCTAATTGGATGGGAACTAGTAAGTGAAAGAATAATTACCATCAGACCACAAACAAGACATACCAAAATGACCCTGATACAAGTGTATGTAGCGTTATGCACCAACCCGCGGACGAAGAAAAGATGAACTCCTTGCATCATTCCTCGTTGCTTACGATCATCATGTACAAGTCTTTCAGTTGAGTCACGATGAGCCACAGTTATGAATCCTCGTGCACATCATGCCTATGTTCCTAAGGAATGGAATCGACTGCCACTTTCTCTTAGTAGCTTAAATTCACTTCCTTTCTTCAAAATGCGATTCCAAACTTTTTCTCCTTGGCTTTCAACGATATGGAAATCTAAGTGTCTCTTTTCCTGGCGACTGACTATCCGCGCCTCAAATTCACATTCCGTGTGGTTATAATTTTAATGAACTAATAAATAAATACAGCAAATGTGGAAATGACAGTAATTGGTTTTAGCACAAAATGCTCAAGACTGATGTGAAGACATTCACGCCTACGAAGTCATGCACTTTGATCTCGTGTATTACTGATTTAACACAATTTACATTTCTTTGATGTTTATGTATTTTTAACACGTAAAATCTAGCCTTCTATTTTATATGTGTCACCTATATCAATCAGAAGACAGATTATCATTGGTCGGAAGCATAAAATTTTAAAATTTTGACTCATTCAGAGAGGGGGTAATGAGAACACAGAGGGGTAATCTGAAATCTAGGTCTGCTTAAATGACAAACTTAATGTTCTGATAAAAGGAGGCCAAAGTAGTGACCGAGATTACAAGCTTTAACATCTTCTGTTATCGAAATATTTGAAGCAAAGTCGTCGACAACGCGGTGAGGAAAAAACGAATAGCATTATTGGAACTGATTGATTTAACTGTGGTTTGTTGCAGTTGTACATTTTGTACTTATAACATATCTGCTACTACCACAATAATAAATGAATAACCTTTGTTAGGAATGCCTTACAGAAATTTGAATTAGTTATTCGTCTCAACATATTGAACAATGCAAAGAAAAAATCCGCTAGATCTGTTGCTGTAATCGTTTCATAAAAGCAAAGCACGATTATTCGATTATACATAGTTTTGCGTGGCATAGGTCTATAATTATATTACATACGAGATGCAAAGTCACTATTAGGTGATTAAACTTAGACGCTACAGATTCATTCACTGAAATTCCATTTTCACGAAAACACTCGCTTATTAATGAGGCATATTTGCATGCTTTTTTGAATGCTAACCCGTTCTGGGCAATGAGAACCATTCACTCAGAATCAGCCGAAATTTCACCCCATAATATATTCTTTGGAGTGAACCTCATAGCTTTAACCTACTAGACTCACTACACTTTCCTAACTTTACTAATGCCACTTTATTTCCTTCCGTTCTGCTATTCTCTATACACCTACAATGATTTCTATTTGTCTGTTGTTTTCTCAACAAACGAATATAATATGATTATACATAGGACCTCATGTATATACTATACATTATGCAAGCATACAACATGTGTCCACACGTACATGCATTTATAAGCTTACTGTCATTTTGTTGTTGTTGTTGTCAAGATGGGTCTACACCTTCACAGATTGGGGACTGCCAAAGTAACCTACGCGAATGCTGTTCTAAATTTTTTGTGGTTGATACATGTATGTTAAGACCATCAACTTCTGAGTTGTTTTTGTTTCCTCTTTAAATTTATTTTAAAGACAAACTTTAGAGAGAATTTTGAAGTACAGAAGTGAACACGAGCTTGTATAAATTATAATATATTGCTGTTTTACTGGTGTCTGTACATCGAAATGCAATAGGACCTAATCGAAGATCAACGTTTGGTATGGCCAACAACATAAACGCAAAGGATGCCTCGAAGTTATGATGTGAACAAAGGACAAAAGGTCAGTTTAAATTAAGATTATTTTGCTTTATGCCTCTATGAGGGAACACTTTAAAACACGAAATTGACCATTAGACTTTTTCCAAACTTAGCTGTTTCGTTGGTTTCTATCTAATTGCAGTTTGAAGTTGAGGGGGTTTCAGCAAATCAAAATATTAACATTTCAAATCGAATGCCAACTTTTAAACACCAACCATTGAATGCCAACCATTGAACACTTATCAGTCACGTCATTGATGTCCACCAACCGTGAACTTCGCCGTTTCCTCGTCGGCCACGCACCCCCAAAGAAAAGTCAGCACCAACTGTCAAAGCAATTACACTGGGAAGAAAAAGAAAATGACATCTCTCCTTCAAGAGAAATAAATGTTGCAAAGAAGAATTGGAGGTTTGTAACTTATCTGGACAACAAGCTAGCAATAAATGAATGCGGGATTAACCGTCAATGTTTTAACACTGAGTTGCTAAAGTAATTGTTTCTGTGTGACTTCTGACATGAACTGATTATTTGTTTACTTAATTAAGTTTCTTCGTCTGGCCATCACACAGCAATTTTCAATTAAATATATAAGACCTATCACTTGGAATATGACACCAATTGAAATTCGTCTATCCTGTAATATCTGATTCTTTAAAATCAAGTAAAAGAAAATCTTTTAACTACCACTTAAATAATTAGTATGTGCACAGACAGCAGTAGACTACAGTAGTTAACTAGATAAGATATTGAATTATGTTTTGAATTTTCCGAACCTGCTGCTTTTTATGCAAGAAGGGGTAGGCCCTGTTTGCGGGACCTAACGGTCTCTTAGGTTTTTTTCTTTCCCTAATCTCTATCCTCTCTGTGTACTACTGTTTTGTTATGCATTGTCGTAATTTTTGATTGAGATGATAATAAAAACATTTGGTTATGGTTATGGTTAGGCAAAACGGAAATAAATAGTCGGGTGTCTTCCTCTAGGTTAAAGATTAGAAATGGCGTCGACATCATACGACGTCTTTATCTAGATTTACGATTAGAAAAGTGGACGACATCAAGGAGCGTCTTTATCTAGATTTATGATTAGAAAAGTGGACGACATCAAGGAGCGTCTTTATCTAGATTTATGATTAGAAAAGTGGACGACATCAGGGAGCGTCTTTATCTAGATTTATGATTAGAAAAGTGGACGACTTTTTTTAGGTTTACTATTAAAATGGTGACAATCGCAACTGACAATATCGGTGTCGGCGTATCTCTAGGTGACAAAGCAGCAAGTTAAAACTCAATGTAACGCCGGAGAATCTTTACGATTCTTGACTAACAACCTTCTGTTTACGGCAACGTCCTTTGTTGTTAAAAGCTGTTGTTAAACTCTGGAGTAGATGTCCGTATAAATGTGCAAGTATGTGTTCGCAAAGATGGTTAAGGGGCATAACGACGATTGCGGTCACCGAATGGCGTAAACAGCTGACTGTCTGATCTGACACCTTAATTCTGAGTTTGTGTTAAAAATAAAGAATATTTGTTGGTGAAGTCGTCTCTTGCAGACCGTAAGAGCAGACCCGTCGACATTATCTCTGCTCGGGTGGGCCATGCTGGTAAACAGCTCAACCCGCCAATGGGCTACGCAACAATTTGAAAATGATTTTATGGAAATGATATCATATCCTAACGTCGTAGTTCATTACTTTAAAAAATGTGTCCAAAATCACATTTTAGCAATCACAATATCACGGAAATTCATGGCAGTTTGGATTTGTACACCTTAATTCACTGCAGCCATGACATCGCGACTTTCTACTATCCTTATTAGTAGATAAAAGTAAAGTTGTTGAATCACAGACACAGTTGCCGTGGAGTGATGCTGCAGCCTCTGAACTGATTCAGTGTTGATGCAACAAAGTTATGTGGCACTTCTTGCTGCATTCCAGGTTGTAGGCCTACCATTGTAGAAGACAGAAACCTTTGAATTGGAGTTTGTTATTAGGTTTTGGACTTAGCCAAGGCAGTGCTCTCTAGAAATCTGCAGTGTGCTACCCTAAGTTAGTTATTGATGTTCTGCACACAAAATACATCGCTTTACCTGAAGAAAAGTTTTATTGGAAATATAAATGTAGACCTGCTCTTAATTTTAAGACGCAGCAGCAGCCTCAACATATTGATTTCCACAACAGTTTTCTTTTCGTATTCATTAATGCACCCTCGTGTAAGAGTCACGCTGGACCCTACATAAAGTCGTACCAACATTTGAAAATTATTTATATTGAATTATTTTCTGTTTTGTGGTATGCAAATAAATCATTGGATTGACAATTGATACATGTCAATTGATAGGCAAAAGCTCGATTTCACGCCTGCTCTGCTTTGGTTATGCAATTTCCAGCTAATATCAACTTTGTTACTCTCTTTGCTAGCGAGGCGTCGAGTTCTAACAAGGACATGACACAGGATTTGTCTGCCTGAATATCTCTATCCGATAACTGTAAAAAAATCGTGGTCGACTCAAAACCTCTACATGGAATGAACATGTATTTTCTATTTTATCATTGAAGCTACCGAAACTCATGAGATGCTGCTTAAATCGACAGTCGATTATTCAATCAGAACAATTAGGCCTACGCGCAATCGTCTCAGCCTCTTTGGAATATAAAAGCAGTGCCAATCGGTTCGTGTATAAAACACCTTTATTTTCCATCTTTGTAAATGCCTTATAAGTTTAAAACGGATACTATTTTGCTATTTTAATTATGACCACCTTTATATTTACTGGAATTTCAACACAAACTATAGATATCTTTATTCCCGAAATATGAAGCACCCCCTTTATTATGCTAGCAGGAAGATACGTTCAACTAGTCAGCTGTTTTCTTACCGAGTCTCGCCCGATCTCTGGGAAGTTTGATGGAAATCCATGAGGTGTCTCCAGCGACTCTGGAACATGCCGAAATCGAAGAAGGAATTCCCGGTCGTATATTATTATACTATGTGGATTTAATGATCTTCAATGCCATGTTATTAGAACAAACAATTTCTCTGTGGCAAATTGATGTATTATAAATCTAACATCATTATCAAACGTCAAGGGTATGAGATTTCTTTTTATCATAAGAAGTAGAAGTCCGTATAAATGTGCAAATATGTGTTCGTGTGTGTGTGGGTGCGTGTGTGCTATGTGTGGTGGCTGTAAGAGTATAATTATGTATGTACATATTTATGTATGTATTCAATTATAACTGTACGTATAAATTTTGAATGTGTATATGAGAATGTGAGTATGTGTGTACATGTATTTCTCTAAAAAGAACAGAAAAAGTCATTAACGGGATTCGTGATGAAAGTAATTTAACGGGTGAAAATCGCCGAGACTCTCGCCACTCTCAGTGGGCCTGATTGAAAAATGTACACGCTCCTTGGATGACCTCCTCTTCTCTCTCAGTTCTAGGATACTGACAGGGGTGTCTTCCACAACTCTCCGCTGCCTTAAGACGTTTTCTTTTCCTCTGGTGCTCCAAAGCTAAGAGCGCCTCTGAATAGTTTATGCTGTAGGGGGCGCTTTACAAGTGTGAAAATACATTGCAACACAATTGATTGCGACACATTCAGCCAACTAAAGTAAAGCTTCATTCTAACATTGTAGAAGTTTCGACGTAGTTACAGTCGGGCTTTTCACGACTCTAGATACCCAGAAATCTTGTTTGGAACGGATGGACGACTATCTGTCGACTACCAGGCAGAGTAGCTAAATAAGCGACAGGTTCAACCCCCTCCCTCGGTCTCCAACGCCACTCACAAACGAAGAGGACGCACGCGGAAAGACTCTAAGTCAACCAACTTTTGCGTCAAACCCTCGTCAGGACAACACTACATTGATCTTGCTGTTTAAGTTAACTTAAACTGAAAGTAATATCAGCGTTGACTGAAAAGTTCTAATTCAGCTAACTGAAACTAAAACTGGAAATATCTGTAAACTGAAACTAGAAGTAAACTGATAAGTACGAAACTACAAACTAAAACTGAACCTGATAGTTGGAAACTGATTTAAAATTTTCTGTTGTTGCCATTGACATTCATGAATTTACAATTGATTGCGACACATTCAGCCAACTAAAGTAAAGCTTCGGCTACCAAGGAGAGTGGCTAAATAAGCGACAGATTCAACTATAAAACAGAATATAGTTGCTTTTAGTGGAATATGTACAAAACTAAATTAAAACTTAACAGTTTTGAAAATAGTAACTAAGACTACAAATGAAAGATGATAAAGCTAAAACTAACCTGGAAAGTTAAAAGAACACTAACTATTATTGAAACTGAAAAGTAAACTGAAACTTAAATAACACTGCTGAGGAAATAATCTTTGACGCAGCGTACATGAGTTTAGGTAGCGTTTATTCAGCGTGGGCAGGTTTTCTGTCGGTATGAGTGGCGTTTGAGCCCCCGATAGAATTTTGGTCAGCTCAGATAGAGTCGGTGCTTTCCGGTCAAACAGCGTGTCTTACGGACTGTAAAGACTTCAAGTTACTCCCCCCCCACCCCCGGTAATCTGAAATCGATTTCAGATTATCCCCTCCGTGTTCACATTACCCCCTCTCTGCACGAGTCAAAATGTTAAATTGTTACGCTTTCAACTAATGATAATCAGTCTGCTTAATAAAACACGTGACACATATTATTATAAGATAGAAGGCTAGTTTCAACATGTAAAATATATATGTCAAGTATTCAGTTTTTTTATGTTAAGTTATAACATGCCCGTGTTAACTGAACAAAGGAGCTGGAGAATAGCATCGAAACACCATATCACATCAGTTGATAGAACTAGCAATTGTTATAATAGAAATATAGTTAATATAGGTCAAAACAGAAATTAAACATGAAATGGCTGTCAACATGTAATGAAAAGTTAGCTCTACTCGATGGCCGTTCCACTCCCTCAGCCCACCCCCCAACAACGTGTCGAGAACTCACAACTGAGCAGTGTCCGGCTTTAGAGTGTTCTCGTTCTTTTCTGCGTTCACCTTCCTACTTCTGTCGAACTTCCGCCTGAAGACACGGGTGATGTAAGGACGTCGCGTCCTTACATCACCCGTGTCAACCTTCCCGGCTGAGGAAGCGACGTCCTTGCATCACCTGCCTCGACCTCTGCCGTTGGAGACGCGACGTACTTGCGACACCCGTGTCGATCTCGAATCGCAGACGGAAACTCAGAAAAGTCCCCTCTTCGTCCTTCGTGTCGCTTTTTGTCGTCTTTCGACTTTGACCTCTGACCCGACCATCCCTTGGGACCCCACGGCCATAGACGACCATAGATACATTAATTAACTGAGAAGTTTATATACACATACGTGTCAATGCCGTGTTTGTCCACTAAATATACAATATAAGAGTACAATCGAGTCAGCTTATATATACATTACACACACGCACACAAGACGATGTATAATTATCTATATACATTATACAATACATGTACAAGCTATAAGGGCAATTCGTAACAATATAAGAGTCCAAGAAATGTAAAATATGTGAAATCAATAATAGGTTACACGAGATCAAAGTGCATCACATTGTTACATACAAACATAAGATAATAAAGATTTAGCCTAAATAGTGAAGAAAGTAGTGTAATTACAACAATAATACACAACAACTAGGGATGTAACTTTTGACTTGATAATTCAATCCTCTACTTGACTCATTAAATGTAATAAGAAGACTTAGCAAATTCTGCAGATTCAAAGTGGTGGTATGACCCTTTTGTGGACTGATGGTTATTACTCTTTCACTTACTAGTTCCCATCCAATTAGCTTATATCATTTTTTACTGACCATTATGCCCACTTCTCTGTCATGCTTGGCTCCACCTGAGTAGTAGATTCCTTGAGACACAATATTGCCACTGTAGGTCCATCGCATGTCACTCTGCCCCAATATTTTAAGTTTGTTTTCTTACATCTCTCTCACTACCAGCACCAACTTCCCTGTATCATGGTCTTCTTACATTCCAGTATCCAATCTTTGCCTTGGCTTTGTTAGTTAAGATTTGAGACTTTTGAGTCTTGGCTTCTTTCGGCTTTCACCACTACCCTTCACAGATGGGTTCATGACCCTCTCATCTGCCGACCGACCTGCCACGACAATGACTTTGAGCTTTTCATGTGTCATTTCTGTTGCAAGATATGGTTTTACCTGGGAGGCCCACACGCTTGCCGAAGAACCCTGTTCCTTTTTCCAGGCTTGGGACTGGCACTGGCACTGCTGAACTGCAAGGCAGCGGAGTAGTTAGTTACCGGTGGGTAACTTGAAATCAATTTCACCCGTGTCGATCTTCTCTGCTGAGGAAGCGACGTAGCCCGAAGCTGATTTCATATTACCCTTGGGGGTAATCTAAAGTCAAAGTGGGTAACTTGAAATCGCCTTCAAGTTACCCCCCCTCCGGAACTTGAAATCGGTTTCAAGTTACCGGGCGGGAGGTAAGGTGAATGGGGGATAATTTGAAATCGGTGTACGATAGTATTAGTCGCTATTGAAATTATGACCATAATTATGATTATGGGTGTGTTGAAGTTTATTGGCAGTTCAGGCTTTGAGGCACGGAGAATGATGCATTCGGTAGCGACAGAGCATGATTGAGGAGGTCTTCGTTATATTCCCCCCGGACCCCAATTGGCTCTTCTCAGTCAGTATATAACGTATGCTGTAGTTCAACTTGAACGCATATCATCCTTGTCATGGATGCGTCGTTAACTAAAATTATTACACACACACAACTTTCCATAGTTCCTGAACTGTTTGTAATCTATCAGTGCCAGTCCCAAGCCTGGCTAAAGGAGGAGACGACGTTAATGATCTATGTTATCACACAATGTCGTCAAACTGCAACTAAGCAACTTTCCATTGAACTCTACCACTGTTTGCACCCTGACAGTGCCAGTCCCAAGCCTGGACAAAAGAGGGGGCCACGTTAATGATCTATCACACAGTGTCGCAACCACTACTTTCCATTAAGCTTGAGATCAGTGCCACCAAGGAGCGCATTATCAAGAAATTGAAATTGGTTGCAGCAGCTCTAGGCATTTCTTATGAATGCGATTCCATGGCGTAGAGTTAGTAGTTTCTTCTTCTTTGAAGCTAAGGTTTCAGATGCATAGAAATTGTCGTTTCTCCAATGGACTGGAGTCAGGTAAAATCGCATCGCCCACATTTTAGGTAGGCCTAGATGATCGAAGAAAAAAGCAATCCATTGAATTACTTCGCAGTATGATTCAAATATCCATGGAGAGCATCGAGCCGACCGACTGCTTTATCGTAATTGTAATTGCAAACTGTAATTGTAAATACGACAATTTCTAGATCACCGTCAGTAGCAAGCTACTTCTAGGGTGCTTTACATAACACGCCCACGAGTAGTGAGGTAAGTAAGAGTTCTGTTCGATTTGACCTTGATACTGTCACGTGACTGCCTATGACGTCATCCATTGTCGAGGCGGAACCTTAGCACCGCCCACCTGTCAATCATCCATTGTTGTGAGTGCACACTTGACCTTTGTACTGTACACAACCTGTCAATCATCCATCGTTATCGTGCACGAGGCTGCACATTGCATTGGGCATCTGGCGCATCAGATCAGTATCAGTAGCCATTGCATATATCACCCGTCAACGGCCTGCCAATCATGCATTGTTCTTCGAGCGCCGGCAATCTTTGTACTGTGCTTATCTCAATGACCTTTGGCAATCGTATAGCAGTGTAGTTAGTGAGTGTTCTGATTCGACCTTTGAACCGGAAACGACATCTGAATTATTTTGTGGTATTTTTACGGTTGGATACACGTGCTCTAACCCTAGAATGGCGGCGGCGACCATATCATTAGGCAAGGGCGCTGTGCCAACCCTAAATTTCCATTCCTTTAAACTTATAACTAATAACTATAAAAATGATAAATATAAGAAAAAAAATTATAAAATGTTATAATAAAAATAATTAGAGTAATAAAAAGTTAATTAAAATAATAAAAATCAATAAAAATCATAAAAATAATCCAAATAATAACAATAAAAATTAAAAATAATATAAAATAATAACAACAATAATAATAAAAGTAATAACAATAATTTTTTTATATAATAAAAATAATAATAAAATTAAAAGTAGCAATAAAAATTAAAAATAACAATAAAAATTATATTAATAAATAATAATAATGATAAAATCTCTGAATATTTCAAAAAGTTATATCAATAATACATTTTGAATATTTGGTATGTGGCGGGATTTTGTAGAATTGAAGCGAATGCCGGAAGCAATACATAATTGAAAGCTACAAGTTTCAGGTGTGATAGTGGTTGAATATCTGTGAGCGATGCATAAATTTAGGAATTTTCGTGTAAGAGGCAAAAAACTTTCAGTTTGATACATTGAAACTGTACGGTTTAAGGAATTGTGCATAGGAATTGAAGTTTAATGTTGGAGTATAAGCAATGTTAGAATGAATAGAATGTAAAAATGTAGAAAACAGAAATTTGATGCATTGAAGCTGTTGTGTATTGGAGTTTGGTGTTGGAGTTGAATTGTTAGATTAAAGTGACTGTAAAAGTATGTAAAGCAGAAATTTGGTGCAGTTTTGAAGCTGTTGTGAATTGGAGTTTGGTGTTGGAATTGAAAGAATTGTTAGATTAGAGTGGCTGTAAGAAGTATATAAAACAGAAATTTGGTGCATTGAAGATGTTGAGTATTGGAGTTTGGTGTTGAAATTTTGGGAATTCTTGGATTGATGAGGATGTAAAAAGTGTGTAAAAATAAAGAAAACAGTAGTTGATGTATAGAAGCTCTTGTATATTGGAGTTTGGTGTTGGATTTTAGGGAATTGTTGGATTGCATAGGGTGTAAAAAATGTATGAAAAGGTAGAAATCAGTAGTTTGATGCATTGAAGCTCTTGTATATTGGAGTTTGATTTCGAAGCTTAAGAATTTGTTGAGTTGAAGAAAGTCTTTTTCAAAGAAAGAAATGGAAAGAAATAAAAACCATAGGTATGGGCCTATTTAGGGAATTGAAGTTTTGAAGCATTTAAACTGCTATATATTGGAATATACTTTTGTTAAGTAAGTGAGTACGAAACCCAGTAGTTGGAATGTAAGAAAAGCAGATGGATGGAATATACCAAACAAAAACATGTGGTGAGTATGTAAGTAAGTGAGTAAGAAAACCAATGGTTGGAAAGTAAGAAAGGCCGATGGTTGGAATATGCCCAACCACATACCGATGTTAAGTAAGTAAATAAGTAAGAAAGCCGATGGTAACAGATGCATACCTTTGATAAGTAAGAGAAAAGCCGATGGGGCGAATATTCCAATCAAATGCATTTAATGAGTACGTAAGACTGCCGATATCGAAAAATCCATTGATAAGTAAGTACGAAAACCAATAGTTGGAACACAGCGAACAAATACATTAGATAAGCAATTAAGAAAGTTGACGGAAAATCGTTGGTTAGGGTATGAGAAAGAAATACAGTTGGTATTGGCAAATAAGTAAGAAAAGTCGTTGGTTTTGGCTAAAGTGTTGAAGTTTCAATGCCGTTGGTTTTACTGGTATTGGTTAAGTTTCAGTGTCAATGTGATACAAAAGTTGAGATTCAAAGTTTTCAATGCCGTTGGTTTTGCCGATAGTGTTGAAGTATCAATGCCGTTGGTTTACTGATATTGGTAAAATTTCAATGCCGATGGCGTACAAGAGTTGAGATTCAATGGTGGTTTTGCCGATAGTGTTGAAGTTTCAACGCAGATGGTTTACATGAGTTGAAATTCAATGTTTTCATTGTCGGCGGTTTGCAAGAGTAGAGTTTAGCAGTCAGTGGTGTAGTTTCAATACCGTTGGTTTTCAACAGTTGTATTTCATCAAAGATACAAATTTCCAAAGTTTTCAATGCTGATGGTTTGCAAGAGTTGTGTTTCACAGAAACATTATTGGTTGGAGAATGAGCTGCAAGGACCTGTTTTTGTTTCTTTAAGTGCTTGAATTAATTTCTTCGAATCTTTTCTGTTAATCCACAAAGCATACTGTGCATGCATGTAGATGTCCTACCAACGCTGTGGACTACTTTCAGTCAACACCCAGAAAATGACTATGCTTCTCTGCTTGCATTTCTTTCATTCAAAAATCTCTTGTTGCATCCCTGTCGATGCCGATGATTTGCGAGTATCGTCTCGGTTGCCGCTGCTTTCATAATCTTCCTTTGTCTATTCCAGGTTTTCCCTGTTGTCATCACTTTTATTTACTCCAGATGCTCTTTGTCAAACTTTCTCGGTTGCTGGACCCAAGTTTTGTAACTCCCTCCCCGTAACTGTTCGTTTTGCTTAGTCTCTTTTCCTTGTTTAGATCACGACTAAAAACTTTCCTTTTTCAGTTGGCATACTCCCCCCACCCTAGGGCTGTCTCTCTGTCTCGCCGGAATGACTGACAATATGGGTTTCATCCGATGCGCCGTCGATTTATGCACTTGGCAATAGAAGTGCTGATTAATAATAATAATAAGATTGTTTGCTCTTTTGTTTTCAGTTCCTCTCTATCCTATCCATCGTTGATCCCAAACGCGCTTCACGGTTTACTTCTTCTGCTGAATTTTTTGGTTAACCCACAATAGGGCCTACCACAGTAACCTTCAGCGGTCAATACTTCTTTGCGCTATTTCTATATCTGTGTCTAACGATTACATTATAAATCCAGTTACAAGCTTGCACCATGATTACCTGGCGCCTTCCATGTGTATCTTTTCTTTCTTACTGGGTTCAGAGGCTTATTTTCAACAATTCCTATCTTTTTCAATACTCTTTTAGCTGCTCTGGTCTATCGTTTCTGCTACCTTGTCCAAATTCTCCAAACTATTTTCTTTACCTCTCTCGCTAACCGATGCAATCCAATCTTTCACAACAATTACATACTTATTTCATTTTATGTTTTCAAGACGTTCCTTTATCATATAGTAGATATATAGGCCTACTATTCAACTGCACTTCCTCATGTGCTGCTGTGGGCATATTTCTATATCTATCTATCTGTCTATCTGTCTATCTATCTATCTATCTATCTATCTATCTGTCTATCCATCCATCCATCCATCCATCCATCCATCCATCCATCCATCCATCCATCCGTCCGTCCGTCCGTCCATCCATCTATCTATCTATCTATCTATCTATCTATCTATCTATTTATCTATCTATTTATCTATCTATCTACCTATCTACCTACCTATCTATCTATCTGTCTATCTATCTATCCATCCATCCATCCATCCATCTATCCTTATGATCATTCTGAGATTCAGTCTAGCTGCATCTGATCCTCTGTCTGCTGGCAGTGCTTCTGAATGGTTCATCATACTAGAGGCGCTCTACAAATCCTTGAATACAATACCTTTTCTTGTACGGATGATGTCTGCATTGAGCGCCTCACACGACTTCTCGACTGCGCTGTTAGCCAATCGAAAATATTTTGAGTAGGTTGAGAACGACATAAATATTGATTCGTCGGCGAACAATAATTTACAAACATTTTTCGCAAGTTGGCAATGGCAGGTCGCAAAGACACGTAGGCCTCGTAGAACTCGCTGGACTTAGCTTAGGCCTAATGCAATCTGGATTATTAATTATGGTGAGCATCTGCATAAGTTCTAGTAGCTTCGTTTACCTTGTGCCTAAAACGCAGACGATAGGCATACATGAGTATAAAAAGAAGTGCATTGTGTGCATTCACGCAGGCCTACATTATTCTATGTTCATAACAATTAGTATATTTTGACCTGATGTTCGGTCCAGCATGATGTTCAAATTCCGAAATTGGTTCGTGTTTGCGGCTTCGCTTCTCGTTTTCTTCGTCGTCTGTGAAGGCCGACCAACGAAGAAAGCGAATAAATATAGTGCTGCAGCAGTCAAGTCTGCCGTTGCTGTAGCGCTGACGGCGGCAGAGAAGCAGTCAGTCGTCGACAGACACAATTACCACAGAAGGAAAGAGGGAGCCTCAAACATGCAGAAGATGGTAAGACGTGAATCGGTTAATGATGATAGCGTACAATTGAGGAAAGGTAAGATAATTGCTCAATTAGCACACGCATCTGCTGTGTTGACTTTTCGAAATTGCCTACGTATATATCTAGGCCTCACGTGAAGAGATTGGCCAACTGCAGTCGCCGTAAACGAATTCGCCTGAATTGGACTCGTTGCATGCTATAACCCCTAGCTTCTGAATTTTTCGATAATTATTTTTTAGCTTCTTCAAGTATTGAGTAATGTAATGTGATGTAATGTAATTGAGCATTTATTGAGCGCGCCGCAATAAACCTAGGTCTTTTAAACAATCACAGCCTGGGTAGTGTAACACTGAATTATCTAGAGAATATTTTGTTGTATATAAGCTTATACAAATTGCCTCTTGTAGGGTAAACCGTGCAGAAGTGCTCCCAGTAAGTAAGGCCCTGCGAGAAGAAGCAGGCTTTCAGAAGAGCGAAACAACAAGAGAAACGGTCAGATAGAATTGTTTAGCGAACAGAAGGAGACAGCGTGTTCCAATGAGATGAACAATTTGAAGCAGAAAGAAGGGAACCAAGAGGTTAAGTCTATTGGATAGTTTGGACGATCGAAATGGACGGTGGGATTAAGATAAACGATTCCGAAGTATAATAAGTATTACCTATAAGATAAGTATTACGTCGACCATCTCACATCTAACGGCACAGCCAGGGCACTGCCTCAACAAAATGGAATGACAATCAATAGAAACCATAAATAAATTTAGGCAATTAATCAATGAACGCATGATACAATTTGAAAGTAAGATCGACAATTAAAGGACAAATTTATGTGAGAATGCAGCTGGTGCACAAAATCGAAACTTTCGGTAGTCTGCCTCAATCTATGGTTCTATATTGTATATTTATGAACTTTAGGGTCAATGCTGTGTCAGTCATTTAAAAGAGAGCATCGATTTTTGCATAAAACAATGGAAGAACTTATTAAAGTGTCATCTTTGTTGCTAAACGCATTACTGATGTCCAATGTTTAATCAAGTCCTTATTGGTCACGTCTCATAAGGAAAATCTTGCGATTGGAATAAATGTTGTACTAGTTCAGGGGTTCATTCTGTAATTGTAATTGTAAAAATTGTAAAATTGTAAATTTGTAAAGAAAATTGTAAAAAAAATTGTAAAAATTCTGATGCGGCAACTGGCTACTCGCTATTTATTTGTCCCACCCTATCAAATAATGACATGTATACATGGCCCAATAAATCAGTGATCCATAATGCAACATGACTGTAGTTATCAAACGATTGTTCGATATAAGCCATCTTGATTATTTATGAACTAAAATCGACGGTCATTTTATTGATTTCAGTATATGCGGGTTTACAGCTATTCAAAAACCGAATAAGTACTTGACTGACGATCTAGAGCGTATTCTTGTGTACAAGGGGAATGTTGATGAATACCACGGATCTGCTGTTTAGTTCAGTTGTCTTTATTTTGTGCTGCGATGCCTCTTTGGCAAACTCTATGCCCGTTTGCCCGTAACTCGATAGATCTTGGTAACACATCAATTGTCGGCCCTTTTACGGATCGTTCAGTGATTATGTCAACCGAATTGGGATAGGAATGGAAAGTTTAACAATTCTTGACAAAATGGTTCAATGCACATTGACGTCAACAAATTACGCAACAAATGAAACGGTAGGCCTATTCTTTTGCGATGAATAAAACTGCAAATAATTCACAAGACAATAAATTAATTCTTGATTGGTTACATCCCTTGCCAAACTCACACAAGCCCTTCAGTCTGGCAATAATTATAATGCAAATCTTCGAGAATTACTCAGCGTAAAGCAGGGATGTGGTCCCGAGACCGCGGTCTTGGTATCGAGACGGTCTCGAGACCAAAATACTGCGGTCTTGGTCTTTGTCTCGAATGCATCGTTCTTGGTGTTGGTCTCGGACCATCGGTCTTGGTCTCAAATGCGTCGGTCTTGGTCTTAAAGGAACGGTCTAGGGATTGGTCTCCGTCTTAAATTAGCGTTCTTGGTCATTTGCCGTATCAGAACAATTTTTCCATATGTGTCGGTTATTTCGATTGTTAGAGATACCAGATGTTTAGGTCCTATGCGATTGCCATCGATCTATGGCGTGCTGACCAAACTAACATGTCTTTACATACTATGGGCAGAAAAAAATGCATTTGCAACGGAACAAGCCATTTCAAAATTTCCTTTAACAAATTTCAAGGTTTTGGAACAATCTGGTAATTATGTGGTCGGAGTCCGTGGTACAAGTAGCCTTACACCATTTAAACGGAACGTTAATTGACTTGTTCAGATGTCTTAGGTATTTCCATATCGTATATTGTTACAAGTCATTTATAGTATTATATCTTAGGCCGAAGTCAAGGGCTGAACCCGCAAAAGATCAGAGTGGCCAATAAAACTGTTTTCTGGACCATTACTAAGATTAGTATTCTTCAGCAATAAAATTAATGTTTTAAGCGTATTTTTCCGTTTTAGTGTCTTAATAAATTGAATTGTGTATTAAGAAACAGTATTGGTCATGGTCTTGGTCTCGGAAAATCGGTCTCGGTCTTGGTCTTGAGTTTTTGGGTTCGTGCCCAACAATGGCGTAAAGTAACTAAAATTTAAATAATACAGCCCAACGCATTCTAATTCGCATCCGAATCCGATATTTATACTCAACCCAAAGGATCCTGCCAATCCGAGCAACAGCCAAAAGACAGAGAGAACTTGTGGCAACTGTACGTGACAGAAAATCTGACATTTTAAGCGCCGAATTATTAAACAAAGATGGCGTGGACTTGTTTGGTATTGCACTTCAAGTGTTCAACACGATGTCTGCATTGGCAAATCTTTTGCACAACCCATTATCACACGAGAATACCATTTGGTTTTCCATGGGAAGATGATGGCAGCTACATAAACTGACAGTTATAATCATATGCATAACTGGCTCCTTATTACCGTTAATTATGCAAATGTCTCCAAAATTTCTAAAATATCAAATTTATCCAGCATTTCAATTAGAGTCATAGAAATGTTTTAAAAAGGGAACATTAGTCTTATAGAGTTGTTAACTGCCTGACAATTTTTGACAAGAGAGACAAAGACTGAGTAACATTTTTTGACATAATTAATGGACAACCTCTTAGTTGATTCACCGCTAATAATATTAGCACTACAGGTAAGAGGCCTACAAGCTATGACACCTTATATGTTTTTAGGTTTCATAAATTTTAAATTTAAGCACCTAATTATTAATAACATTAGCGGAGAATCAACTACATGTAAGAGATTTATAAATAATGAAACTGTATGTTTTATAGGTTTCATACATTTTAAATTTTCTTTATTTTGCGTTTTTTCTCTCTAAGTTGTTCTCTTTGTGTTCTCTCAGAAATGGAATGAATATCTGGCAGATATGGCGACAGAGTGGGCGAGCAAATGCATCTTCGAGCATGGTCAACCATCAAGACCCGCACAAGACCTTCCTTTCACATTCATGGGGCAGAATCTGTATAAGACCACAAAGGCTCAAAGCGATCTAACCCAGGGCATCGATCGTTATTTTGGGGAGAAAAAGGATTACAACTATGATACAAACTCGTGCGGATCAGGGAAGATATGTGGACATTACACTCAGGTAAGTAGAGGAGCAGAATCCAGGTTGATATGTAAATGATTATGAACGCCTGCTTGCTCATGTGCAGTCCTGTAGGTTTGGGGACAGGTCTGAAAAATTGAACTGGGACAGGTCTGACAAATCTTGTATTGCGAATAATGAATGTAGCAAGAAAGGCTAAACAGAGGTAAACAATGCAGAAATTTATTCTGTCTATTAAATATTTATGAAATATTGGGAGGATATAAGCAGCTCCATCTCCTCCACTCGGAATTATTACGGGCCGTTCTCTCCTGCTACCCCCTGAAGTCCGCTCAGGTATGAGCTGAATAATATGGGTTCGGGTTGTCGGTTAGTTTTAAAGTGTTCACTCCAGCGACACTGAAATCAGAAAATCAGAGGCGCTCATGACTCAAGACAAAGCTAAACAGAGAAAAGGAAAGTCTTCGAGCGCTTCCGGAAGGCGGCAGAGGACAGAAAGAGAGAGAGACAGAGATACAGAGAGAGAGAGAGAGAGACAGAGAGAGAGAGAGAGAGAGAGAGAGACAGAGAGAGAGAGAGAGAGACAGAGAGAACAGCTCCTTCCGAAGAGAAAGAGGAGGCTGGTTCCAGCTGGTGGAACCCACAAAGGCGAAGCTTCTGGATTTGGCCATGGCATGGCGCATGCAGGAACCCACCAGAAGTACGCGGGCAGAAGAACGAAAAGAAAAACGGTGCCGATTAGAGGAAACACTAGTGCAGAAAGTCAAAAGGTAGTCGGCACAGATCCAAGATGACAGCCATGCATCAACGCAAGGGTCTTGAAACGAATGCGTTGAGGTGCTGGGAGCCAGTAAAGGGATCCATGAATGAAGAAATAAAAGAAGAGATGTGATCAAATTTTGCAATTCCACCAATTAGTCGGGTAGACGCATTGAGGATGGTTTGGAGTTTAGAAATGTTGTGATAGGAGAGTCCAATGAATGCGATGTTGCCAAAGTCAACCCCAGAGCAGATCAGAGCGTGCACAAGCGCGGACACAGTATGCAATGAGAGCGATTGTCTAATAGAACGGATCTGGCGCTGGTAATAGAATCAGAAACGGGAATGGGCATTTACATGCATATGGCCAGATACTCAAAAGGTTGGGTCAAGAAAGAGACCCAGATCTTGAGCAGATAGGGAATAGGAAATGTAGGGAAAGCCGAGCGGAGGGTCTACAAGTCGATCCTGCCTAGCTGGACTCGGCCACCAAACCAGATGTGCTGGGTTTTGCTAAGGTTCAGGGAGAGGCGATTAGAAGACAGCCAGATGTCCAGAACAGTGGACGCCTCCAGCATGCGCCCAACCATCTGGAAAGCTCTGGGAAGGGGGCCATGCAGATAGGCCTGCGTGTCATCAGCATACTGATGGGAGGCAATGCCGAGAGAAGAAATCTTCCTAGAGCAGAAGTGCATAGAATAAAAAGAAGGGGGCCAAGACCGATCCATAGGAGAGGCCATAGGGTAGGGGGCCCAGCCAGTGGTTATTGAGCCAAAGACCACAGAGATTGACCGGTCTGAGAGAAACGAGCGCAGCCAGAGGAGCGCTCTATCAGAATCCAAATAAATGGTCAGCTGCAGGCTACACATCGCTCAAGGAGTTTAGAGAGGAAAAAAGATCTGAAATTGGTCGGTAGTTTGCTTTAAGGGTGGGGTCCAGACCCGACCGTTTTAGGAACGGAACGCTCTGCATTCACTATATATGACATTTTTACAAACGTTCTTTCGCGAATTTAGGCCAGCGTGAATATTTACTCAATACTGCGGATTGTACAATGCATTTAGACAAGTTAACATTCCCAGCTTATATTCTGTTATTTATTAATTTAAGGTGGTCTGGAGTTCCAGCACTGACGTTGGATGCGGCATTGCTAACTGCACTTCGTCGACAGGATCGTGGTGGAACCATGTTTGTAACTACGGACCAGGGTGAGACGCCATCACAATCCGTGCATTACCTTGGTAAATAACTGTGTCTTGCTGGACATTTGTCCGTCCACTCTTGGTCCTTCAGGCATTCTCAGTGGTTAGTCCGAAGCTTTGTACTTACATGTAGCTGCCCAGTTCAGTTCGTTCTGTCAAAAATTCGTTGACGTCATTCAGGTTTGAACTTAAGAGCCATATCCTTCAACTTGTTATACCATCCTGCTTTGGTTTTTCTCTCAACTATCGAATTTAAACCTGACTTTTGCAATGGACGATAATTTTGCGATTTCACTTGAAACGACCATCGATTGGTGTGTCAAACGTTACGATAACTGCACTGAAGAAGTCATTATATTAGATGGGTGAATTAATCAGACAGACAGTGTTGCAATACCAACTTGAGTTTAATATAGAAAGCATTGAACACGGTGGACAATAAAGATCGAATAAGTTATGTAAGACATGTAGGATTGATCCTAAGCCACATTATTATTATTTTGTTGGCTGCTACTACTACTACTACTACTACTACACCTACCACTCCTACTACACCTACCACTGCTACTTATACCATTTCCACGGGAAGTAGGTGGAGTAGTGTAGTTGTAGTGATGGTTGTAGTGGTCTGCTAGTGGTGAAAGAAGCAGCAGTAGTAGTAATAGTAATAGTAATAGTCATGATAATAGTCCTTATAAGAGTATTAATATTTATAGTAACAGTAAGTAAGCAAATAAGTATATTCCTAATTTAACCAACTGCGTGCTAGATTGTCTGCTTGTAGAATAACGATAATAATTATAGTAATAATAATAATAGTAAAAATAATTACATCATAATAATGAGACCAACAAGTAGGGCCATTCCAGACTGCATTTTCTTATTCCTATTAATGTTCTAGACCCTGAGGGATCATGTATATATCGATTAAAAAAATTAACTATCATTATTAATATAATTGTTATCATTATATTATTACATTTATATTATTTTTAGTATTATTGATATTATTATTATTACTATAATTATTACTGGGCCTACTGTTCATGACGTCCTTTTCAAATTCAATATGTCTTCCGATTCCTTTTCGCATACAATCAAAGAAGCTTCGCAAATAACTCATTGGTCTGGAATGGCTTTGTTGGTGGAAAAGGTGTACTACAAAAGCAACTGCAGGCAAACTAATCTCTGTTATTTGAATTTATTTCCTGTATCGATGTAAAACTTATTAAGCTTCAAGACAGGCAGGGTAGTCGAATCAATGCCGCTCAGGTTCATCATGCATTATCATGTATAATGTTATTGCTGTTCCAAGTTATTAAATATTAGTGTTATCATTAGTATTGTAAAAAACGAATGTCGATATTTCAGAGGTAATTGGGTCGGTGAGAAGCCCTACGAGAAAGGACCTGCCTGCTCCAAATGCGATGTCAAACAACTGTGCGACGATGGATTGTGCAAGTGAAGGTTAATATTTTTATTATTGCTCGCGGAGGCCAGTGGCGGATCCAGGGGGTGGTGCCACAGGTGCCATGGCACCCTTATTGTTAGATACAAAACTAATCCAGGGAGTGGTGCCATAGGTGCAATGGCACCCTTCATTGATAATTACAAAATTAAATAATTGATCAGGCTTTAGTCAAGAAAGTTAGAAAAATATTACATTTCCCATAAATATTAACCAATTTAACCGTTTACTGCCGCTAAGTTAAAATAATTAACTTCTTGGTTTCCGTCGTTCAGTCAAATAAATGTCAAACTTCGATTACGCTTTTAATTTTTTAGTTTCCTGAGATAGGTCTACATTTGAGGAAACTAATAGAACAGACAACTAGTTATAAGAATTGGGAAACGCTCAGAGAACGCTTCAGTTCTTGAAGTAGGTGGTTAAGATGGTGATAAGGATGTGACGACGACGATGGTGATGATGCCACTGACAGTTAGAAAGGCTACAACGATCAATGACGACTGCTGCGATGGTTAATATAAGAAACGTTGTTGTTGCAGAATGAAATGCAACATTTGCATCAACACGGATGAACAAACGGAATTTCTTGACCTTATCGAACTCCAACCAACGACTTCAAGTTTAAAGACACTCCTAAATTGATGAAGCACTTGACATACTCATCTGGCGCAACACGTCTTATAGTCTCTACGACGTGACATAGGACTACTTAGGCCAACTGTTGTTTCTATGACATCACAAATTAATTATTAAAACTCATATAGGCCTACCACTTACTGTTGTATACATTTCGTTCCACCGTACATTATACTATTTAGGCCCTATTGATTATTAGAATTTGCCAATAACTTAATGAGCTAATTAATTTCTAATAAAATAACTAGATTGAAGACTATGAATGAAATTAAAAATTCAATCTGCGTGATTTTTCATTCTGAACGGGCAACATCAGAATTTGAGTTAATTGCATAATTACATATATACGCTTAAGCTAATTATGTTTGCTAAATTATTTCCTTTAGGCTTTTGATTACAGACTAAGGCATGAATGCCACAGTAGTATGAAGACACGATTGTTATCGTCTGTTAGGTTTTCACTTCTATGTCATGTAGTCTTAATTAATTCAAATTTCTTGTCAGTTTGAATCAATATACGAATATTCCAACACATAAGTTCAGCAATGTCAATCCTCCGGTACGACGACTAACTTATGGATTCATTCGTCTGAACAATTGAACATTAAACTGGTTTGAATTAATAATTAGCCAGAGTTCTTAAAATGTGTGAGTGTGTATGTGTGCGCACGCGTGTATGTGTCACAGTGTGTGTGTGTGTGTGTCACCGTGTGTGTATGTGTGTGTGTCACAGTGTGTTCGTGTGTGTATGTGTCTGTGTCACAGTGTGTGTGTGTGTTTATGTGCGTGTGTTTCTATGCGTGGGTGCGTGTATATCTTTATGACAAACGTCAAATGCATATAGGCCTATGACGAATACAGTTGGAGGGGAGTTTAATTCATTATCAAAATCGTGAACTCCAAACTTCTAAAGCGCCACTAGATTGGAACAACTTGGGGCAACGTTTGATTGTGTAATGGCGTCGGCATGTTGTTGACATTCCCTACTTTGCCACATTCTCAGTGAGAGTCGAGCAGATCCGACAAGCCAAAGCTACGCCTCTAGCGAGATGAAGGGCCTACAGTGGCCCTCGTATATCGCACACTACTAAACCAAGATTGCAATTAAACTAAACCGGAGCGCGCACATGCATACGCGTCGCCCACAACTCGGGTGGGGGTTTGGATGATTAATTAGGTGCAGCCGTGGATTCAAAAGGGAAGCTAGTGATGACGGCTGTAGGATGGCCCGCAGCGCTATTCGGCCGGGTTTCAACAATTGAATCTAGTTAAATAGGCCTTCGTAATAGGCTTCATTGTATACAGGCGTTAATGCCTACATGTAATCGTAAACTTAATAACCAAACTTCTAAAGCGCCACTCGAAAGCAAAAGCGCAAGGCACCAGCTCATTCACGAGTGCTGCGTCAAATCAAATGGGCTGTCAAAAGGGTAGTCAGAGGGAGGGCAGAGTCCGGGTTCTAGATGGTCAGAGGAGGCGGAGTAGCTGCTACAGATAGGCAGTAATGTACGGATAGACAGTGCGACAAGCCTTCTAAAGCCTCTAACTCCTCTGGAACCGAACTCGGACTACCCTCCCGGTGATCCCAATGACGCAGCACGTGAATAGGGCTTATAGCGGGTGCCCTGCGTTTAAATTATTGTTCACCAGAATACAGATGTGCAGTTAGTCAAATAAGGAACATACTTACTTACTTGCGCACTTAGATCCGAGAAAGACGTAGCTAATGATTGCGTCCACGTATTGTCTCAGGCGCAGCAGCTTGAAAGAAACAGACCATTGACGCCATTGTAAAGAATAGGGTATGAATATTATTACAGACGTCCATGGACAATCGCATTAAATTGTGGGCAATTTCGAAATAAATTTTCTGAAATGAGCAGTTATTCATCGAAATTCTTTCTATGTCTGCTGCGCCTACTGATGTTTCGATCGAATCGTCGTCAAAGGGCGTCAGATAAACCCAGTTATTACAAAACAACGATTTTTTTAATCGAAATTTGCAGTTTACATAGCGATGCAGCAATTTGTAGGCCTAGGCTGAAAGCTTAGAAGTAGCGCCTTCTTCGATCGTACTCATTATAATTTCTATAGCGCCATAAGTTAAATGTATATAGGCCTAGGGGCCTACATCTTTTTATAATATTATCCACATATTACGTACGCAATAAAACGGATTTTCGGACCCTCTCTCCCTCTGTTGCACCGCGTACATTTCGTGGACCCCCTCCCTCATGCGTACGTACATTTTTTTAACACCACATCCCCATTGCAAAGGTTAAATAGCTAAAAACATCTATAAGACATTGATTTTACCACAGGCTATTTAGTTTTGTTAAGCATCATATTTATTTAACAACTTAAATTTGTTAACTGCCATGAAGAAATAAAACACTAACAACACCTGCATTTGAAACCGTTTTAATGCTACATAAAATTGATTAAGCATGAATATAGTCTGTGATTAGGCTTACAGTTCTGATTTTCATATTCTGTATTGTGGACGTTATAATTAGACAATTATATTTGCGCACGTACATATTTTCGGGACCCCCTCCCCCACCATACGCAGTCGTACGCAAAATGGCCGAAATTTTAAACCTCCCTCGCTGGGTACGTAATATATGGACGACCCCTAAGGCAGTACTTCAGATTAACTTCTGTCTATTTTTACTTGCCTGATATGTGAATGTTTGTAATATTGGTACCCATTGTCAGTTTATAAATTCTACATAGGGGCCTGTCGCGGGTTTCTCCTCTCACCACTCCTTCTTGATGACGAGAGTACCCGCTGGTTCTTTTCTCTATCATCAAGCTCAGCAACACGACACACTTGATGGTTTTAATATGTATATTTAATTATATATATCACTCATCCTATCTACACTTGCTGGAGTAATTAGTGTCCTTTTTAGAAATGTTTCCCTGGTTTACGTTGGAGACGGGGTTCCCAAACTACGTTGATTGCCCTTATCGTCAGAACCACCTAGCGTCTCCCCCAGTTCCGAAACACGTCCCTGTTCCTTCTTTTGCTACACTATAAGAACCCTCCTAGAGGCGATTTCCTTCGCCATCCCAACCGCAAAACTCGTATCTCTATTGGACGACAAATCGCCTGCTGAAACTTTTCCTAAAACCTGGTTGGTCGGGTCTTGGCGTCCCTAGCGTGACGTCAAGTCCCCTAGGGCGTACAGTTAATGGTTGACTAGCGGCTGTCATGGCTGGGCCTTGTCAGTGTCATTGAATTACATCACTACAGTTATACCGCCTAGTGGGTTGCGCCGTTCGTATCGGAATTGTCCCCTATTCATGATCCGTGTCAACCAGCAGGTCCAGACCAAATATTCAACTGATTCATGAGTTTCTTGTCTGTGGGTCGTAGAGATCGAAGGAGTAGGCGTCTGCCTCGAGGTGTCGGGTTTCGTGGCTTGACACTCCGATGATCTTTGCATAATTCTCGCCGTCTGTATTGAGGCCGTCTGCCTCCGGCGAAACCCATTGATGTCTCCCATCTCATATGTGAGGCAGACGTCTTCATCCGTAGTCATCCTACGCCTCTGCTGTCGATCGATGACTTTTATATAGCGCCATCGTCCAAAGTGTCGCGCGTGACAGGGCCCCTGGTTAGCAGGGTCTATGACCCCTTTAGGCAGGGGCGTCACTCCCTTCTGAGTGAGGAGACAAATCACTCCCGGATCCTAGCAACCCTACGAGCCAGGAAGGCAATCTCCTTTTCACTCACTTTAAATCGTGATTCTTTTCTGTAATGTAATAAATTACTAATTTGTCATACGCTTATTATTATTTAATGAGCATGGTAAATGATGACTTCACGGGGTTAATTATTCGTAGGACTAGTCAATGTAGTTAATGTAGTAAGAATATTATCAATTACCGTGCTATCGTCACATTTGCACTGTGTTGGCCACCTCCATTGTGACTGACACTCACAGTGTCACAATTAAGACGGGGAGGGAAGCACGGTTTTCTGATGCCATTGCATCTTTATATACTTCATTTGATATCATTTAATATTATTTTGGTAGGGAAACGGACATTTGCCCCCAGATAATTGCCCCGGACTATAATAATTTCCTTCCCCGGATTAACCATACGCTCCCCGAACGGTTTATATATAACAGATGCCATATGAGGGTATCGCGTGTCATTTTAGCTCATAATAAAGATTCGATATCGACTTCATTTAACGATAATACATGTTACTGACTGTATTCAGTTTTTATGCGTCTAACAAGAGGAAGAGAAATTCATTATTTAACTTGTCCTTAGATTTGCTGGATAAATGATTAAATTGACACCAATGAATCAATACAATTGCTTGTTGACTATAGCCTCGCATTGTCTTATGTTTATAATTCGTACTTAAGAAGAAGTTGGATTGATGACAAATAAACTTTGCGTTATTTAATAGAAGTGCAATAAATAACATGTAATCATCCGTTCATACTGTACTTTTAATCATGGCGCAGTTTGTCAGTTTGAAATTAAACTAAATTATTATCAATATAATTATTTATAATATAACACAAATAATCTTTTATTGCATCCATCAAGCATTGTATAGTAGAATATGAATTTATTTAAAAAAATGCATGGATACAGGTATGTTCACATCGACCTAGAGAGCTGAAATTTTGCACACATTTCGGGCCTGCCTGACAATGCAAAGTGTCAATTTTCACGGACATAACTGAAAACTTTACACAATATAATTGAAAAATGGGTTAAAAAGAAAAAAATTACGGTTACCAATCTTTCAACTCTTTTTCTGATAAATTCCAGTCGACCTACAGAGCTGAAATTTTTCACACATTTGAGGCCTGTACAGCAATGCAATGTGTCAAATTTTTGCGCACATAACTCAAAACATTCTTAAAAACTAAAAAAAACACAAAATATTTTTGGACATCTTCCAACTCTTTTCAGATATGTTCCTGTCCACCTTCCGAGCTGAAATTTTGCACACTGGTCAGGTTTGCACGACAATGTAATGTATCAAATGCTTACGCACATAACTCAAAACATTTTTTTTTAATTTAAATTTTTTTTTTACAAAAACAAAAGTTTTTTTGACATCTTTTAACTCTTTTTCAGGTATGGTCCCGTCGTCCTACACAACTAAAATTTTGCACACAGGAACGATTGTGCCATCTACCAGATAAAAGACGGTCCCGAAAAGCCCACGTTTTTACTTTACTTGTTACTCAATGAGACGGCGTGAATAATGGGGACGTCACATACAGGCACGAGTGGCGTGACGAGCCAGAAATGCACCTCGCGCGGCATTGTGCACTGTGACGTCATTTAACGGACTTTCGATTTTAAATTGTCAGGATTATTTAATATTTAAGTCCTGTATCAGCTTGAAAAATATTTAAGAGATCCGAATAACTTTTACCCAGATATTTATGTTTGAAAACGATGAACGAACTTTTGTGTCACCCTAGAGATTTTTTTTATATGATGTAAGCATTGTGATCAAGCGTCAGTTCCTCATCCGCAGGTTCCGAAGGAAAGATTCGTATAAAATGCAGCTCTAGGCATTTGTTGTGAATTCTATTCAATTTCGGAAAGTCGTTGTTTCTTCTTCTTAGACGTTTGAAGTAAGAGCAGGGCTTAAAGTGTGTCTGGACGGTCATGGACGGCGTCCAGGCACTTATTTTCGAGGCTGGACGCCGTCCTGCCACTTATTTTGGCCAGCTGTGCCTGGACGCCGTCCATGAGCGCCCATGCAACAGTGCAAGTCCTCTATATTCGTACGTTATTATGAACAGAAAAAAGAGGAGGAAAAAATTTTGCGCTTCGTGCGTTTAAAAACTTTTTTTCACAACTTTCAAAACGACGCCGATGCCACTGGCCCCTTGTCGACAATTTCACAAAGGAAAGAAATTCTCTGTAAGCATACGCTTTAAATTACCACAAATATTTCACCAACAAATAACTGACGACAAAATAATGGTTAATGGACAAAAAGCCTAACGATTGATAACAAATTCTATTTTTCGCCCATTATATTTGGTCAAAATAGAACTTGGTTATAATGTCAGCAAATTCAGCTTCTGGTTTAGTAAGAACCATTTTTGTTTATTAAACTTCCATTTAGGAAAATATTCTTTTCAATGATTCAACTTTTATTTAAGTAGGCATTATGTTCATCTAAAAAGCATCTGTTTTGGAAGAATTTCGTTCACCCATCCAACTTCTATCCGGCATCATTAATATCACCAACCCAACTTCTATTATAACGAACAGTGGACCACAGTGCACGAACCACTTGTCGTCGACTTAATATGTTGGTGCTCTGCCTTTGCAATCTTTAGTTCTTAACTTTTTGACACTATGGGCCATCCATAAATGACGTCACGCGCCTATATGGGTAGTGGTCACAAATTTGTGACGATGTGTGACAAGGGGGAGAGGGGTCGACGAAATGTGACGTCACATCATCACATCAAAATACGTGATTTTATTAAAAACTTACATTCACTTAAACAAGTTCCACTTAGTTAGCAGTAGTTGTTACCACAATTAAGCAACACTATAATTATGATCATGATAGTCTTTCATCCTGAGGAATGCATAAGATTGTAATCATTATAGGCTACTTAATTTTTCCACTTTTCTTCGTTATACTACTATAATTTGAAATACTTAATTTTTCCACTTTCCTTCGTTATACTACTATAATTTGAAATATTTTATAGTTATAATTAAATTTATTGATAATTATACGAAAATTTGCATTACATTCTGAACATCTTGTTTGATTTGGAAGGTGAGGGTCTTGTGACGTGACGTCATATGTGAGGGGGTCATGGCATTTGGGACGACGTGTGACGAAGGAGAAAGAGATCAAAAATCGTCCAAAACTCCGTGACGTCATATATGGACGGCTCCCCCTAGCGTCCAGGCACTTCTTTTTTTACACTTTAAGCACTGAGTAGCAGGTGTCTAGAAAGTGTCAATTCTCCAATGGACCGAAGTCAGGTGAAACCTACCGCCTACTTGTAGATAGACGATCGATGAATAATGCAATCCATCGAATTACTTTGCAGTATGATTCGAATATCCGTGGAGAGCGATGCACAATCATTCCACAACAGCAAGCAGAATGCTAAGCAGTCAACTTAACGATGCGTCAATGATGTGCATGTTTGTCAAGCCAATTATATAGCGCCATATAGAACATCCCCTCGGTCCCAAGCATATAGTAATTCGAAGCTTAAATCTACGGATTTGGCATCCGAAACAGTCGTTTTGTCGTTTCCAATATCCGTTGAATATCTACCCATCGAAAGACTCCATTGCTCCATCATCCATCTCAGTAAATCATGCGCGCGTATTCGTAGACGTCATCCGTCACTATAGCAACTTATCTGACAAGTTGGAACACGTGATGGAATATCAACAGCAATTTCATTACTTCAACAATAATATGTAACAGAGTCACCATTTTATTCAATCGCTACTGCAAATTGAATAGCTTACGCCTAAGCTAAGTCTTACATTAATTAATTAATCAAGTCAACAATAAATCCGCGACAGCTGTCTCCTCGTTTCGAAAAGAGCACTGATCCGTCCGTCAACCGAATTTGTCTGGTGCAGGTAGTTTTGGTCGAAACCAGTTTCTCGCTGGGCAACTTAGCATCCGCCATTCTAAAGTGACTATTTTTTGCCATTCAATATGGCGCCGGTCTTTTGTGGAGTAATAAATGTTGAGCCTGGTACCTTCTTCAGTGACATTCTTGACTTCCAGCCTACAATTTATTTTTAGTGCATCCAATTTGTTGCAGATGGCTTTTCCATACGATTACGATTGCATTGGTCAAGATTTGGTATCTGTTAAACGAACCGAATGCAAGTCGTAACACCAATGAATCTTCTGCGAATAAGCAATTTATTGGCTCAAACCAAAGATTGCTTTCCATATACAATAATATAATCGCATTTGAGTCCCAGATGGCCTAATCGATAACACCAGTTATCGTAGTTTCATAAGCTTGAAAGAAAAATTTAGTTTGCCCATAAATTATGTTTTTCCAGCCCAGTAGCATATCATATTTAAAAGAAAGTGCGTGACTCCAAGATGACATCTGGAATGAAGTTTTTGCTTATCCTCGTGATCTTTGTCTTTTTGATACTTGTTTTCTTATCATACTCCGTGCAGATCTTATTTAGACGATTCATCATTTTCTACATCTCCTTATGACTGCCAGCGTTATCTGCGACTCTTAATGCTCCCAATCAATGAATTAATAAATCAATCAAAAGTCTTGCTATAGCGCCCTTCAAGGAATCAAGGTAGGCTGTCTAAACAGAGGCGTTCCAGGCCCAACCGAGCTGAATAGAGCAGATTTCAGAGAAGCGTAAATGTAGACGAGTAGCTCCTAGGTAGGAGACGGAGCTCTGTGGGAGCCCATTCCAGTATGTGGGTCACACGACCAAATAAAGGTATAAAGAATGACTACTTGGGGATGGACCACGACTGGCGCTTTTTTCTGATATTGAATCATCCCGCGTCTTTCTGAATAACACAGACTTAGATCCTCAAGAACATTACCTTAATCTGAGACCACTTGAATCAACTTATAGCATGTGCTCATCTCTCCTACCTGGCTCCTTAAAGAACGACCGATTATTCTCGTTCATGCATATTAACTGTTGTAGCATTTTTAATAAGCTTCGGTCTATAGAGTCTCTATTGTTAACTCTAGATATTGATGTTCTGGTTGTTACTGAGACTTGGTTAAACGTGCCAATGGCCAATACTGTGACCATTAAAGGGTACAACTTTGAATTTAAATGTCGTGATAAAGGTCGTGGAGGTGGAGTCGCCCTCTTTATTAAGCAATCTTTTTGTATGAACCCTTTACTCTGCCAATTAAGGGTCCTCCACACCACACCTATGAATCATTGTTCCTTCGGTTCCCACATGTAAATGGCTCTTACTTTATAACGGGTGTGGTATATAGGCCGCCTAGCGCAGACTTAATACTGTTCAATGAACAACGGAACCTTTTATTAGAAGCCCTCCAGCATATGGATAAAGATATTTACATTCCTGAGTACTTCAATATTGATCTTCTTAAAATTCATGATCATAGGCATTCAAATGATTTTTTTTAAACTACCTCTGTCAACCATTTTTTAACCATTATCACTCGTCCTACAAGAGTCACTTCTTCATAAGCCACCCTGATCGACAACTTGTTTACAAACAGGTTGTATAAAACTGTTAATTCCAGATTACTTGTAGAAGATATTTCTGATTACCTCCCTATTTTAGTTTGGGCTGAACTTGCTCCCACGCATAAGCTATGCCCTACTGCTTCTTTTTTTACCGTCGATATGATGAAGTGCCAAAATATCGCTTTACGGATCTATTGGAGCAGATTGACTGGTCTACTACTCTAAATTCATGCAAAGATAACGACTCTGTTACTGCTTATGACCATTTCAACTGCAAAGTTAAAACGGCCCACGATGATGCTTTTCCAAAACTGACCATTAAGCCCAAAAAAGCAAATGCTTGTATACTTAAAACAGCCATGGATGACTGCAAGGCTCCTAAAGTTCTGCAAAACAAAAACGAAACTTCATGCTGCTTTTATTAGGAATCCCTGCACGGTAAATAATAATAAATATAAAATTTATAGAAATAAATTTAAGTCCTTGCGAAACAAAATTGAAAGAGACCATTATCAACTTGAATTCAATAAGTATAAATATGACTTAAGGCAAACTTGGCAGACCGTTAAATCAATCCTGAAATCAAAAACGCCAGACTTCAATGCGTAACTCTAAGCAATGTGGTAATCACTAATAGCAACTCCATTGCCGGGAAGTTTAACAATTATTTGTCCACGATCGCACAGGATCTGATTGCAAAATTCCAGCAAAGAGTAAGGACCCAATTATTTTTCTTTATCCTCCTATATAGTCTAAACTCTTTCACGATTTATCCTACTTCTCGTAAGGAAGTACTTATGTTAAATAACTCCCTCAAATCAACTCGTAGTGCAGGTCTTGACGACTTTGATCATTATCAATCCTGTACTTTCATCCATTGTAAATCCATTAACTGAAATCATTAACTGTACCATTGGTACGGGGATAATTCCGGCTGCCCTTAAAATTGCTAAAATTGCTCCAATTCATAAGCAGAGTAAACGATACGACATAACAAATGACAGACCCATCTCTTTCCTATCCTACTTTTCTAAATTGCTTGAAAAGTCATGCAAATAAGACTTTACGACTTTGTCGTGAAAAATATTTTATGTCCAACCCAACATGGCTTCCAACCTGGGCATTCCACAGTGATATCCCTTATTAATCCTCAGAATAGAATAGCAGAGACAATCGATCGCAAGGAATACTCAATAGGTGTGTTCATCGACATTGTCAAAGCTATTGATACGGTCGATCACAGCGTACTTCTTCTTAAACTAGATCTCGGTCTCCTTCTTGACCGTATCCTTTCCCTATCTGGTCACATAAATGCCCTTCTGCTTCTATCACCTTCACCAGATTCGCTCTATTAGACAGTCACTCTCACTGCATGCATGCTTGCGCACACTCTGATCTGCTTTAGGGTCGACTTTGGCAACATTGCCTTCATTGGACTCTCCTCTCACAAAATCTCTGAGCTCCAGTCCATTCTCAATGCGGCTGCCCGATTAATTGGTGGAATTCCAAAATTCCGTCACATCTCTAGCGAATAGAAAATATGCCTGCGTTGGTTGAGATTGAACATAAATATTGATTCGTCGGCGAACAATTATTTGCAAACATTTTTCGCAAGTTCGCAACAGCAGGTCGCAATGACACGTAGGCCTCGTAGAACTCGCTGGACTTAGCTTAGGCCTACTGCAATCTGGATTATTAATTATGGTGAGCATCTGCATAAGTTCTAGTAGCTTCGTTTACCTTGTGCCTAAAACGCAGACGATAGGCATACATGCGTATAAAAAGAAGTGCATTGTGTGCATTCACGCAGGCCTACATTATTCTATGTTCATAACAATTTGTATATTTTGACCTGATGTTGGGTCCAGCATGATGTTCAAATTCCGAAATTGGTTCGTGTTTGCGGCTTCGCTTCTCGTTTTCTTTGTCGTCTGTGAAGGTCGACCTACGAAGAAAGCGAATAAATATGGTGTTGCAGCAGTCAAGTCTGCCGGTGCTGTAACGCTGACGGCGGCAGAGAAGCAGTCAGTCGTCGACAGACACAATTACCACAGAAAGAAAGAGGGAGCCTCAAACATGCGGAAGATGGTAAGACGCGAATCGGTAAATGATGATAGCGTACAATTGAGGAAAGGTAAGATAATTGCTCAATTAACACACGCATCTGTTGGCTATTCGAAATTGTCTACGTATTTAGGTGTCACCTGAAGATATTCGACAACTGTACTGCAGTCGCCGAAAACCAAATCTCGCCAATTCGACTCAGTGCATGTTATAAACTTCAGCTTCTGATTTTGTCGAAAAATATTTATTGGCTTCTTCAATTATTGAGTAATGTAATTTGATGTAATGTAATGTAATTTAGCATTAATGGAGCGGCCCCCCAAGATACCTAGGTCAATTAAAGAATCACAGCCTTGTTAGTGTAGGCCTAACACTGAATTATCTAGAGAATATAATATTGTATTTATTCATTTACAACGTCCCCTTTGTAGAGTAAACCGTTTAGAAGTGCCTAGCTAGAAGGACCGGCTTTGAGAAGAGCGAAATAACAGAGAGCGAGAAAAGCCAGATAGGATTGTAGAGCAAACAGAAGGAGAAAGCGTGTTCAAATTAGATGGACCATTTGAAGCAGGATCGAAACTGAACCACAGCGGTCATAAAACGGGGAACCAAGAGTTCAAGTCTATTGAACCGTTTGGACGTGTGAAGTGGACAGCGGTCGGAAGAAAAACAATTCCGAAGTATTACGCCGACCATCTCACAGAAAAAGAGACCAACAACCAAACGGCGCAGCCAGTGCACTGCCTCAACAAAATAAAATAGAATGAAAATCAATAGAAGCGATAAAATAAATATAAACAATTAATCGATGGACGCATGATACAATTTGAAAGTTAGATCGACAATTAAAGGACAAACTTATGTGAGAATGCAACTAGTGCATAAAATCGAAACATTCGGTCGACTGCTTCAATCTATGGTTCTATATTGTATAATTATGAACTTTAGGGTCAATGTTGTGTCAGTCATTCAAAAGAGAGCATCAATTTTTGCATAAAACAATGGAAGAACTTAATAAAGTGAAGAATCACGGGTCGGATAATATTTTAGCTCACGATTCAACTGCAACTGGCACTGTTCGTTCTAGTTTTTAACCCGTGAATAATAACGGGTCATACTTGATTTTATTGTTGCTATAGGCCTAGTAGTGCTGAAGACACTTTAACGCAGAGCTAAAACAGGCCTACACATCAATTAAACGAAACACGCATGTAATCGTTGTTATGGATGCGTCGTTAAATAAACTTATATCAAGCAATTAAACGAAACGGTCGACGAACTGTGCGTCCGGCACTACACTGCAAGTTCGCAGAGGTCAATATTAAAAAACGCAAAAAAATACACATTACCCATTAAGTTTCCGTTTAGTTTTAATAATTGCAAATATACTTACATTACACGATGAATTTAACTTCAATAACTGCATATATACTTACATAGTCGCGAAACAAAATTTGAAACGCGAATCGAACGTTTGTTTACAATGACTTATGCAAATATTTAGGTCAACTTCTGTCCAATCACGCGCTTTTGCGCGTCAATTATGTAGGTCAACTTCTAATATTTCGGTCTGCTTCTGTCCAATCACGCGTCTTAGATTCAACTTCTGTCCAATCACGCCCCTTAAATATGACGGACAAAGTATGTGACTTAGGTAATTATATAGATAGATTGTACCTTTAATTATGCAAATGTTTCTAAAATTTCAAATTTATCCAGCATTTTAGTTAGAGTCATAGAAATATTTTAGAGAGGGAAAATAATTTTTAGAGAGTTCTTGACTGCCTGTCAATTTATGACAAGGGGTTAAAAACAGCCTAACATTTGTTGACATAATTAAATTTATGGACGACCTCATAGTTGATTCACCGCTAACAATATTAGCGGTGAATCAACTACAGGTAAAAGGTTTCTAAATGATTAAACCTTATGTCTTATAGGTTTCATACATTTTAAATTTTCTTTATTTTGCGTTTTTTCTCTCTAAGTTGTTCTCTTTGTGTTCTCTCAGAAAAGGAATGAATATCTGGCAGATATGGCGACAGAGTGGGCGAGCAAATGCATCTTCAAGCATGGTCAACCATCAAGACCCGCACAAGACCTTCCTTTCACATTCATTGGGCAGAATCTGTATATGACCACAGAGGCTCAAAGCGATCTAACCCAGGGCATCGATCTTTATTTTGGGGAGAAAAAGGATTACAACTATAATACAAACTCGTGCGGATCAGGGATGATATGTGGACATTACACTCAGGTAAGTAGAGGAGCAGAATCCAGGTTGATATGTAAATGATTATGAACGCCTGCTTGCTCATGTGCAATCCTAGGTTTTCGGACAGGTCGGAAAAAATTGGACTGAGGACAGGTCTGACAAATCTTGTATTCCAAATAATGGATACAGCAAGAAAGGCTGAACAGAGATAAACAATGCAGACATTTATTCTATTTATGAAATATTGGGAGGATATAAGCAGCTCCATCCCCTTCACCTGGAATTTTTAGGGGGTCATTCCCTCCTGTACCCCCCCCCAGTCTCCGCTCAGGCATCTGCTGAATAATATGCGTTCAGGTAGTGGGTTAGTTTTAAAGTGCTCACTCCAGATTTGTATGATTATGAAACCAGATAACCCAGGCCTCATCGTTCCGTGATTGGAAATGAGTATTAGCAAATGGCAAGAGGAGAAAAATTCATGATGTATTGTTGAGTTAATGTGATCATAGTTTTTGTTGGTTAAGAACAATTAAGCAGGCGGCAGGCCCTTCTAGAATCTGAGTCTTTGGTCACTAAAACACGATCTCGTGCAACCTCTTCGTGAGGACAGGTACTTAGACTAATTCGCAAGAGAGGATGACCCTTTCATGATGTCTCTAGCAAAATATTAACTGGCTTCAAGTAAATGATAGATGCATCTTTTTCAGCATATAACACACAGACTTATTTAGTTGGGCACGTGAGACTTTACGATCTGTTCTCTTACAGTTACTTTCAAAAAGTTATTATTTTAATAATGAAGCGGACAAGTTTTATATTTGTCCCAAGAAAAGCTCAAAAACGGTACGATGTGACTTTTTTCAATCGTTCTTACCCAAATTTCTACGTCAACGCGGCTATTTTCAGCAAACAGCTTACAATAAATTCTGATGTTTGGACATTTTTAGTTTCGACTAGCAAAATTCGAGGACCCTCTATATAATAACAACCGCTATTTTCATTCACATCTCCTTAAGAATGTGCTAATTTTAATATGCAAATTACGCGCGTTGGTTACATAACCACGGCATTACACAGAGCGCTAAATGGGACACTTGCGATTGGGGTTAATTTCAGGGTCGCTATGTTCAAGTTATAAAAAACGAGCAGCTGGGTCGTAAGGCTGTAGTCCTAACTAAAAGCTGAAAGATACCTGTGCGTCCCAACATAGGCTCGCGAATGTAATGTAATGTAACGGAGCACTTATATAGCGACATGTGCACTCAAATAAGAAAATCAAGAGAAAGCTAAACAGAGAAAAGGAAAGTCTTCAGTCGCTTCCGGAAGGCAGCTCAGGAGAGAGAGAACAGCTCCTTCCGAAGAGGAAGGGGAGGCCGTTCCAGCTGGTGGAACCCACATGGGCGAAGCTTCTGGATTTGACCATGGCGTAGCTCATGCGGGAACCACCAGAAGTACGCGGGCAGAAGAACGAAGGGAAGCCCGGTGCGTAATAGAGGAAAACCTAGTGCAGAGAGTCAAAAGGCAGGCGCTGACAGACCAAGGGTGACAGTTACGCATCAACGCAAGGTCTTGAAACGAATGCGTTGAGGTGCTGGGAGCCAGTGAGGGGATCCATGAATGAAAGAAGAGATATCAAATGTTGGAATTCTATCAATTAGTCGGGCAGACGCATTGTGGATGGTTTGGAGTTTAGAAATGCTGTGAGAGGAGAGTCCAATGAATACGATGTTGCCAAAGTCAACCCCAGAGCAGATCAGAGCGTGCACAAGCGTGGACACGGCATGCCATTGTCTATTAGAACGGATCTGGCGCTGGTAATAGAATCAGAAACGGGAATGGGCATTTACATGCATATGGCCAGATACTTACATGGTTTTGTCAAGAAAGAGACCCAGATCTTGAGCAGATAGTGAACAGGAAATGTAGGGAATGCCGGGTGGAGGGTTAACAAGTCGATCCTGCCTAGCTGGACTCGGCCACCAAACCAGATGTGCTGGGTTTTGCTAAGGTTCAGGGAGAGGCGACTAGAGGACAGCCAGAAGTCCAGAACAGTGGACGCCTCCAGCCTGCACTCAACCATCTGGAAAGCTGAGGAAGGGGGCCATACAGATAGACCTGCGTGTCATCAGCATACTGGTGGGAGGCAATGCCGAGAGGAGGAATGATGCCAGCGCGGATTGAGCCAAAGACCACCGAAAGTGACCGGTCTGAGAAAAACGAGCGTAGCCAGAGGAGCGCTCTATCAGAATTCAAATAAGTGGTCAGCTGGAAGGCTACACATCGCTCAAGGAGTTTAGAGAGGAACGAAAGACCTGAGATTGGTCGGTAGTTTGCTGGAAAGGAGGGGTCCAGACCGTTTTAGGAACGGAACCTCCCTGCATGGCTCTTTATGACAGTTTTTACAAACGTTCTTTTGCGAATTTAGGCCAACGTGAATATTTACTTAAAATTGCGGATTGTACTATGCATTTAGACAAGTTAACATTACGCCTATCAGCTTATATTCTGTTATTTATTAATTTAAGGTGGTCTGGAGTTCCAGCACTGACGTTGGATGCGGCATTGTTCACTGCCCTTCGTCGTCAGGATCGTGGTGGAACCATGTTTGTAATTACGGACCAGGGTGAGAGACCATCAAGGCCATCACAATAAATAACTTACTCTTGCTGTAAGCCTACAATCCTACATTACTCCAGTCCACTGTTAGTCCGTCGGACATTCTCAGTAGTTCGTCCGGAGCTTTGTACTTCGCTGCCTAGTTCAGTTCGTTCTGTCAATAATTCTTTGACGTTATTCAGGTCTGAACTTAAGATCCATCTCCTTCAACTTGTTAAACCATCCTGCTTTGGTTTTTCTCTCATCTATCGAATTTCAACCTGATTTTTGCAATGGACCATGATTTCTCAATTTCTCTGTGTCAGACATTACGATAACTGCACTGAAGAACTTATTATATTAGATCGGTGAATTAATTAGAAAGACAGTGTACATGTAACAATGCCAACTTGAATGTAGACCTAATACATAAAGCACCGAACACGCTGGACAATAAAAATCGAATAAGATACGTCAGACATGTAGGATTGGTCCTAAGCCACATTATTATTATTTTGTTGGCTGCTACTACTACTACTACTACTACTACACCTACCACTACTCCCCATACCATTTCCGCATGAAGTACATTTTGTAGGTGTGGTAGTATAGTTGTAGTGGTGGTTGTAGTGGTTTACTAGTGGTGGAAGATGCAGCAGTAGTAATAGGAGTAATAGTCATGATAGTAGTCCTTATAATAGTATTAATATTTATAGTATCAGTAAGCAGGCAAATAAGTATATTCTTCATTTAACCAACTGCGCTATAGATTGTCTGCCTGTGGAACACGATAACAATAATAATAATAATGACCATTATTATTATTATTATTATTATTACTATTATTATTATCGTTGTCATTATATTACTACATTTATATTATTATTATTATTAATACTATTATTACTATAATAATTATTAAGCCTACTATTCGTGGCGTCCTTTTCAATTTGAATATTTCTTCCGAATCATTTTCGAATAGAATATCGAAGCTTCGCAAATGACACATTGATCTAGAATGGCTTTGTTGGTAGAAAAGGTGCACTACCACAAAAGCAAATGCAAGCAAACTATTCTCTGTTATTTGCATTTTTCGAGTAAAACTTAATAAGCTTCCAGACAGGCAGGCTAGTCGAAAATCAATACTGTTCAGGCCCTACATGTAATATCATGCATAATGTTATTGCTGTTCCAAGCAATTAAATATCGGTGTTATTATTATTATTATTATTATTATTATTATTATTATTATTATTATTATTGTAAAAATATTAATGTCGATATTTCAGAGGTAATTGGGTCGGTGAGAAGCCCTACGAGAAAGGACCTGCCTGTTCCAAATGCGATGGCAAACAATTGTGCGACGATGGATTGTGCAAGTGAAGGTTAATATTTTGATTATTATAAATATTGCTCGCGGAGGCCAGTGTTGGATCCAGAGGTAGTGCCATAGGCAGGGATGTGGTCTCGAGACCGCGGTCTTGGTCTCGATACGGTCTTGAGACCGGAAAACTGCGGTCTCGAATGCATCGGTCTTGGTCTCGAACCATCGATCTTGGTCTCGGCCTTGGTTTAGAATGCGTCGGTCTTGGTCTTAAAGAAACGGTCTTGGAATTGGTTCAATCTTTAATTAGCGTTCTTGGCCATTTGTCGTGTCTTAGCAATTTTTTTGATATTTGTCGTTACTTTTTTGATTATTTGAGACACCGGAGATTTAGGCTTTACGCGATTCTTATCGATTTATGGCGTGCTGTTCAAGCTAATAGATCTTTATATGCATGTTACTGTGAGCAGAATAAAATGCACTTGCTACGGTTAACGGAGCCAGCCAGTCATTTCAAAATTTGTTTTAACAAATGTCAATTTTTTGGAACAATCTAATATTTATGTTGTCGACCACATGTAGACACTGTTAACCTACAATTCCGAGGTCCGTGGTACACGAACACAATTCAAACGGAACGTTTTTCTACTAGTTCAGATCCGATGTCTTGAAATGTTTACCTATCGCATACTGTAAGTAATTTGGTGTGCTGACAGTTAATCTCGCGACACATAATCGCACGACACTTAAACAACGACACCTAATCTCGAAGACACTTAAGCTCGACGACACTTTATCTCGCGACACTTAATCTCGACGACATATAATCGCACGACACTTAATCGCGCTTAATAAAACTTGGTTCAACTGAGCTTGATTCACTTATGCATTTTTATTCTAGGAGTTTAGCAAATTAGCAAGTAAACTGATTGAAATGCACTATTATTATCACTATTACTCTTCCACTGAAACCGCATTCTTATCATTAATACGGCTTCTAATTAAACTTATTTGTCACCACATAAATTAATAATGGTGCAAACTAGTTGTAATTTTAGATTAAGTGTCGCACGATTATATGTCGCGAGATTAAGTGCCCAAAAGGTCAGATGTCGCTAGACATGAGTGTCCTCGAGGTTAAGTGTCGCGAGATTTAGTGTCATTGTTTAAGTGTCGCGTGATTAAGTGTCGCGTGATTAAATGTCATGTAACCAAGTAATTTATAGTGTGACATTCTCAGGCCGATGCCAATGGCCGAACCCTCAAAAGTTCAGAGTGGCCGGTAAACTGTTTTCTGGGCCATTATTAAGATTAGTATTCTTCTTCAGTAAAATTAATGTTTTAAGCGTGTTATTCCATTTTAGCGTCTTAATAAATTGAATTGTTTATAAGAAAAAGTGTATCGGTCTTGGTCTCGGACCATCGGTGTCGGACTGTCAGTCTTGGTCTTGGTCTTGGACCTCTCGGTCATGGTTTCGGTCTTGGTCTTGAATTTTTGGTCTCGTATCCAACACTGACCATCGGTGCCATGGCAATCTCCATTGCTAAATACAAAAGTAATCCAGGCGCCATTGCTAAATACAAAACTAAATAATCGATCAAGCCTTAGTCAGGAATGCAGCAAAATATTACATTTTCCCCTTAATATTAACCTTAAATTTAACCGTTTTTGTCGCCAAGTTATAATAATTAACTTCTTGGTTTCCGTCTTTCAGTCAAATAAAAATGTCAAATTTTGATTACTTTTTCACCAAAGAAAACTTTTAGCTTCCGGTTGAAAGTCTACATTTGAGGAAACTAACAGAACAGACAAGCTTGACAAGGAATTATAAGAATTGGGAAACGCTGAGTGAAAGCTACAGTTCAAGATGGCGATGGCTAAGATGGTGGTAATAAGGATGTGACGACGACCAATGCCGCCGGGAGAAATTCCGGGTCCCTGGGCAGAACAGTCACGGGCCTCTAAACAACATGTATCATTGGGCTATATATGAAATTTAAATAAAACAAATCTTACGACTGTCGCTTTTCTCGTGAGCCGGTACTTTGTCGTAGGTCTACAACTATAACCAGAGGCGGATTTAACCATTTACCACCCCTAGGCCAAGATTTCTACGCCACCCCTCCCAAAATTGAAATTGAGAATTGAACTTTACAAATTCTAACAGACATTAGGCTTATCGTAGAAACAGAAACCAGCACTGCCAGTCTGTTTCCATTAAAAATGAAAATAAATAATTAGTATTAACTTCGTGTATTAGTTTATACTTTAATAACAGTATAACACAATGATTAAACGTTACATTCCTTCCTTAATCCACTGGCTTGATATCCCTCAGTTTTAGTGCTGAGTGTCCCCCATGTCCCCTCCAAATCGGTTCTTTTTATGTTTCTCCAGTGGCTTTTTAAGATGACTTTTGTTAAAACAATTTGTGCCCCTACGACGGTGATGATGACACTGACAGTTAGAAAGGCTACAACGATCAATGACGACTGCTGCGATGGTTAATATAAGAAACGTTGTTGTTGCAGAATGAAATGCAACATTTGCATCAACACGGATGAACAAACGGAATTTCTTGACCATATCGAACTCCAACCAACGACTTCAAGTTTAAATACTCTTAAATTGATGAAACACTTGAAATACTCATCTGGCTCGACGTCTTAAATAGTCTCTACAACATGACATCGGACTACTTAGGCCAACTGTTGTTTCTATGACGTCACTAATTAATTATTAAAACTCATATAGGCCTACCACTTACTGTTGTATACATTTCGTTCCACCGTACATTATACTATTTAGGCCCTATTGATTATTAGAATTGGGCAATAACTTAATGAGCTAATTAATTACATTAAAGTAACTAGGCCTAGATTGAAGATGAATGAAATTACGAAATCAATCTGCGTGATTTTCCATTCAGGACGGGCCACACCAGAATTTGAGCGATTTGCATAAATATATGTATAGGCCTACGCTTAAGCTAATTATGTGTGCTAAATTATTTCCTTTAGGCTTCTCTGATTACAGACTAAGGCATGAATGCCACAGTAGAATGAAGAGACGATCGTTATCATCTGTTAGGCCTTCACTACTATGTCATGAAATCTTAATATTTTTGTCAGTTTTAATCAATATACGAATATTCAAACATATAAGTTCACCAGTCTATATCGAGTTCAGTAACCAAATAGCCGACTCCATGTTAGTCCTTAATGACACTGTTATAAATTTCCCATAGGGGCGTCGAGCAACGTTGTTTTCCCCTAATTCGACCGACTTCTTGAATTGTGATTTTCGGTTATTTTTCACCGTTTAATCTGCTCGGGGCCCTCGTTAAGATTCCGGTGAAAAAGATTTTAAAATGTTTCGATAGGGGGCGGAACGCGCCGTCAAACAAGAAACATTTCTCCCCATTTTTCTCGGCAACCGGAAGCGTTAGCCTCAAACCAAAATCACTGGCGTGTAGACCTCCAAGGTATCTACAAGAATCAATCATTGCTTTGATTGTGGGCGCCACACAATTTAGGTTTTGGGGGGTTGAATATTTTTAGGGTGTCAAGCGGGGACAGGTATTACCACGGTTCCTGAAAAGGTATAGCCACAAAATTCTGAATTTGAGTAGTCATTAGAAGGCTCTGTCTTTCACGAATACAGCTTTTCTATTTTCCGCCTAGTTTTTCCAAAATGGCGGCTCAAAATTGACTCTGTTTTTCCTTATTTCTGACAGACGCCATCTTGGAATTTTTCAATCCATCCAAAAAATGAAAAATTGGCCATTAGGAGGAACTCTTCTGCTATCTGACGGTGTTTTCACCTTGCTCGTCTCATGATCCGCTTACGAATGGTAAAAAGCGGCGCGTGACCCCCATTTGTTTTACTACTCCGATGTCGGCCCCGATTGTACCGAATTCCTGAAATTAATTTTTGATTTTTCCTCGTTTTACCGCCCAGCGACCCTCTAAAATATTCCGGAAAAGCGATTTAAAAATATGTCGGTAGGGGCGACACGCGCTTTCAAACGAGAAACCTTCCCCCTATTTTTCTCGGCAACCGGAAGAGCTAGCCTTAAGCCAAATCACAGCCATGTAGCCCTACGAAATATCTACCAGAATCAATCATCAATTGTGGTGTGGGCGCCACACAATTTACGTTAAGGGGAGTTGAACATTTTTAGGAGGTCAATCGGGGGGAGATATTCCCACGGTTCCTGAAGAGATTTAGCTACAAAATTTGGAATTTGGGTAGTGATTAGAAGGTGCTGTCTTTGCTGAAGACCGTTTTGCAATTTTCCACTCAGTTTTTCCAAGATGGCGGCTCAAAAGTTACTCTTTTTTTTTCTAATAGCCGCCATCTTGGAATTTTTCAGTCCATCCAAAAAAATTAAAAAGTGCAGTTAAGAGGAACTCTTCTCCTATCGGACGGTGATTTTGAATTTCTTATTACATAACCAGATTTGAAATGGCAAAGCGTGACGCGAGAACCCCATTTCTGTCACGAATCGCATTTTTTGGAGGTAAAACGGGGGGGAGTTCCTCCCATTTCACCCGGGCACCTGGAGATTTGAAACTTTAGATCTAGACGGCCAATTGCAGCGAAAATGTCGTACGAGTTGTCGATTTTTCATTTTTTACCTTGTTTTTTAAATATTGATTTTCAAAGTTGACCTTCGTTTTACTGTTTTCGCGAGATTTTCAGCTAAATCTAGCTCTGCCGGGTACTTCATTAGGGTATAGTTCTTCAGCGGGCAAATGTACGCTATTCATATTTATCGACTATAGAGTCATGCAACATCTGTCGTAGACCATCCATTTCTATATGTTTGTCTTCTTAAGAAGACGAGGAAATCAAGGTCAAATATTGCCAATCGCGATGATACAGCTGCACAGTACCAAGATGCCTAATTTACAAGCACATATCTGGTCAACGGAAAGACTTGTGCGTTTGATATTTTTAGGTCTTGCAGACATCTACAAATTGTCGGGACTACAAGAGTTCGGACAATATATCCCTAAAATCAGGTGAGAAACGGAAGGTCAAATGTTGTCGATCACGTCGAAACAGCCTTGACGCAAGATTTTCTAAGTCCACGAGCCACGATGCCCAGTTTGCAAGGACATAACTGGCCACCACAGAAACGTATGCTCCTGATATTTTAAGACATTGCAAACATGCCAACTCTGTGTAATACAGTAGATTTGTGCAAATATAATTCCATTAAATGAGGCTAGCAATTCAAGGTGAAAAGTCACCGTCCCGGACAGGCATATTTTCTAGAGTTAGGCCAAACACACAAATTACGCCCACGACCGCATGATCGTGTTATTCCAATGGGCCAAAGGCAGACAATTTATATAGCGCGATAATACTTTTTAAGTAACATGCTGTACCTTTAAATGTATTGTTCACCTAAGTGCGGATGTGCAGTGAGTCAAATAAGGAATATACTTACTTACTTACATACTTAAATCCGAGAAACGCTTGAACTTTGCTAAAGGTCAATGAAATGACGTAGCTAATGACTGCGTCCACGTATTGTCTCAGGCACAGCCGCTTGAAAAGAAAAGAAAGACCATTGACGTCATTATAAAAGAATAGCTCAGACGTCGCATTAAATTGTGGACAATTTCATACTAAATTTTATAAAAATCAGCAGTTATTCATCGAAATTCTTCCTATTTCTGCTGCGCCAACTGATGTTTCGGTCGAATCGTCTTTGAAGGGAGTCAGATAAACCCAAGTATTACAAAACAACGATTTTTAATCAAAATTTCCAATTTACAGAGCGATGTAACGATTGTAGGTCTAGGCTGAAATTTTGGAAGTAACGCCTTCTTGGATCGGACTCCTTATAATTCTGTAGCGCCACAAATAAATGTACATGCATAGGGGCCTACTTCGGTTTTATTTGAGTAAACGGAACTATATGATGATGTAAATAAAAACAAGGATATTATTTTTGGATGAACATTGTGAACATTTTATATATATTTTATGACAATAAACCTTATGTATATTCTTAAACATTGTTTACTGCATAACAGCAAACACTATGGCGTTGTACATATTTATAGAGTGTGAGTAACAAAACTCTTAGACATGTAAATGATTGTATAGCTATGTATACAAACTGCATAAATTCAACGAACTCTGCAGCAGCATATAATGTAGATTGAGAAGAACTCTTATAAAATTGATAATAACTACATAGATATAATGACAATTTATATATTAACTCTTAAATACGAGACAATACTGTACTAACTTACCATGTACATTGAGCTTTGTATGACGCATATCATCCCTGTCATGGATGCGTCGTTAAATGAACTTAGCCCATCACACAGCAAGCAAACAATACAAACTCCGTCACTGTTTGCACTCTGATAGTGCCAGTCCCAAGCCAAGATAAGGGAGAAGGGCGACGCTTATGATATCTCTTATCATACAGTAACGTTAAACTGAAATTACAAATACTAGCTAACAGCCCTTACATGTATGATGTAGGTCTAAGCCTGAGATTTTGACGTGTAGAAGTCTGCATTATTTTACCTAACGATGTTTTCTCAACTTTAAGAAACTCAATTAAAGTTCTATGTTAATTATACGACATCAGCGTATTGATAAATTACACAGGTTAGAGAATACCGGCAATTTTGGCACCGTCCATCCCGGCCACATGTCAGCTCTGTCAGCTGGCACCTGGCACCGTCGCCACTGACGTGGTCAGTATTCTGACCGTCAGTATACTTTCATAGGCTCTGGATGTCTGTCAGGACTTTTACTCTGTTTTTGGATCTTTCATTTCTGGCGAGGCTGCCGGGAATGAAATCTCCGTCAGACATGGCACCACCGCCACTGACACCGCAAATCTGTTATCTGACATGTGACTGTAGCGGTTGCTCTCGAATTGTATTCGAGAGCAACAGCTAGTTCGTCCACTTGTCAGCTCTGTCAGTTCTGGCACCGTCGATGCCTGGCAAAGTCATTTCTTCTGACTGTCTGCTTTTCATTGGCTCTAGATGTCTGTCCGAACTTTTACTCTGCTTTTGGATCTTTCATTTCTGGCGAGGCTGTCAGGAATGAAATCTCCGTCAGACATGGCACCACCGCCACTGACAACGCAAATCTGTTATCTGACATGTGACTGTAGCGGTTGCTCTCGAATTGTATTCGAGAGCAACAGCTAGTTCGTCCACTTGTCAGCTCTGTCAGTTCTGGCACCGTCGATGCCTGGCAAAGTCATTTCTTCTGACTGTCTGCTTTTCATTGGCTCTAGGTGTCTGTCCGAACTTTTACTCTGCTTTTGGATCTTTCATTTCTGGCGAGGCTGTCAGGAATGAAATCTCCGTCAGACATGGCATCACCGCAACTGACACCGCAGATCTGTTATCTGACAAGTTGCTCTAGCGGTTGCTCTCGAATTATATTCGAGAGCATGTCAGCTCTCGAATTGTATTCGAGAGCAACAGCTGGTCCGTCCGCTTGTCAGCTCTTGCAGTTCTGGCACCGTCAATCCCTGACAAAGTCATTTCTTCTGACCGTCAGTATACTTTTCATGGGCTCTAGGACTCTGTCCGGACATTTACTCTGTTTTTGGATCTTACATTTCCGATGAGGTTGCCAGGAATGAAATCTCCGTAAGACATAGCACTTCTGACTGACACCGCAAATCTGTTAACTGACATGTGGCTCTAACGGTTGCTCTCGAATTGTATTCGATAGCAACAGCTGGTCCGTTCGCTTGTCAGCTCTGGCAGTTCCGGCACCGTCAATCCCTGACAAAGTCATTTCTTCTGACTGTACATATGCTTTTCATAGGCTCTAGGTGTCTGTCCGAACTTTTACTCTGCTTTTGGATCTTTCATTTCTGGCGAGGTTGTCAGGAATGAAATCTCCGCAAGACATAGCACCACCGCCACTGACACCGCAGATCTGTTATCTGACAAGTGGATCTAGCGGTTACTCTCGATATGTATTGGAGAGCAACAGCTAGTCCGTCCGATTGTCAGCTCTGGCAGTTCCGGCACCGTCAATCCCTGACAAAGTCTATTCTTCTGATTGTACATATGCTTTTCGTAGGCTCTAGATGTCTGTCCGAACTTTTACTCTGCTTTTGGATCTTTCATTTCTGGCGAGGCTGCCATGAATGAAATCTCCGTAAGACATGGCATCACCGCCACTGACACCGTAAATCTGTTATCTGACATGTGACTCTAGCGGTCCGTCAGCTCGTGCACCGTCAATCCCTAATAAGGTCATTTCTTTTGACCGTCAGTATGCTTTTCGTAGGCTCTAGATGTCTGTCCGGACTTTTACTCTGCTTTTGGATCTTTCATTTCTGGTTAGGTTGCAAGGAATGAAATCTCCGTAAGACATGGCACCACCGCCACTGACACCGCAAGTCTGTTATCTGACAAGTAGCTCTAGCGGTTGCTCTCGAATTGTATTCAAGGGCAACAGCTGGTACGTCCACCTGTCAGCTCGGTCAGCGCTGGCACCGTCAATCCCTTACTGGCTCGTTTTTCTGGCCGTCAGTATAGTACGCACTTTTCATTCGCTCTCTGCAATTCTTTGAATCTGTTTTTGGATCTTTCAATTCTGGCGCGAGGTTACCAGGACTGAAAGCTCCCTAAGACACGGCACCGCCGTCACTGATACCGCTACTCTGTCACCTGACATGGGGCTAGTTGCTGTCCTAGAATTCCTTCATGCATCAATACTTCCTTCGAGACCTGTGATGCAGTGAAGCTTTGTCAGAATGACGCTACTCCATGGATCACAATTCTGGACTGCAGGAGCGATTTTAATATAGACGATTCAGTTGACTCGTCACTCGTACCTACAGCTAGGTGAGAATGAGCTTTTATGAGGGTTTGCAACGAATCCAACAGATTGGTTGCGATGAATTTTCAGGTTATATAGAAAATGCCAAGGACCTAGCTAATGTCGATCAAGATATGGATTTATAACACGAATGCTTTCAGATATAGTACCGCATCTTGGCTTACAAGAAAATAGATTAGGAAATTATTAGAATGTTATTCAATCAGTCTTTGGAGGAACTTTTATGGTCTTGTACAAAATTCGTGATATGCAGTTTTTGTTATTGTCTTTAATGGACATGCAGTTCATAAACCGACGTGGGACCGTGGTCTTAAACCATACGTCTAATGGGTGGTAGATACAGAGGACCTGGCTCAGTACATGGTTAACGATCCTCAGCAGATACATGGTGTTCTGTTGTCTATATATCTGTGTATCTACCTTCATATCTATCTATCTATCCATCCATCTATCTCTCTGTCCCTCTCTCTGTCCCTCGTTGTCTCTGTCTCTGTCTCTCTGCCTGTCTCTCTGCCTGTCTCTGCCCATCTCTCTGTCCCTCTCTCTGTCCCTCTTTGTCTCTGTCTCTGTCTCTCTGTCTCTGTCTCTGTCTGTCTGTCTGTCTGTCTGTCTGTCTGTCTGTCTGTCTGTCTGTCTGTCTGTCTCTCTGTCTGTCTGTCTGTCTCTCTCTCTCTCTCTCTCTCTCTCTCTCTCTCTCACTTCATCCATCCATCCATTTCAGCTTGAATTTTAGCTAGGGTTACATTCTTATGATAGCGTTATAAGAATCACTGACTTAGATTGCATTGGTGCACTTTTTCTCACAGCTTGCTTCATTTTACTGTTTGCACCTAGGCCCTCTGGTTTGTACGAATTTCTGTTGCGAAGTGTACCCTTTTGTCTTAGATCATGTACTTACCTATCTTAATCATAGCGCTACGAGAGCCGGTGTTAATATAAATATGACACCATTTGTTTATTTCCGGCTAAGTGATCGCTGTTGTGAAGGAAAATTCAATACAAAGTTTTGTTTGTTTTCTACTATTTTAGCTAGGGTTACATTCGCAACTTAAAGAGCCATTGTATATTCCTGAAACTTTACGCATGGATAGAGTTACCACGGTACATTTTGAAGTTACCTTTTGATGATCTAGTATGCAAGCCTTAACGTGTTAAGCGCAGTGGACTACTGGAAGGTATCTAAATGTAGTAGATACAATTTGCTACGTGTTAACTAAGTGCGTGGAGCTTGTGCGACCGGAAGTTCGGCCTTAAAATGCTCAGATAAATTTCTGCGACCGAAAGTTTTTTGTATATGTCTAAAAACAACACTAACCCTGACCCTAAACGACCCTCACGATGCCTAACCGACCCTCGCGATACCTAATCTGACCGGGCACGGGTAAAATGCTGATCTGCTAATTTGCTGATTGGGATAGGTGAAATGCTGATCGGAACTTACTGATTGGTCAGCATTGTACCAAGCAGTCAGTCAGCAAGGTGAATGGTAAAATGCTGATTGGTAAAATTAACAGAGTGTTTATGAAGCCTGTAAGCCTTATTGGTTTAAATAGCAACTGACAGGGTTCATGAAGCATTAATCAGTGTACTAATTGAATTAATGACAGTTAATTAGAGCTTTGTTGTCCTCAATATAGTTAAAATCAACAAACAGACAGCACTGTGTATGAAGCATAGATCATCATAAGCCTACTAATGTATTAGTCAAAGTTAATCAAAACTTTGTTGTCTTCAATATTGGTTTATATATTAACAGACTTAGTTTATGAAGCTTAGAGTTATTTATTACTCAAGCAGTAATGCAATTGAGAATTGACCGACATGTGGAGTAATTGCTCATTATTCATGGTGAGAAGATGTTAAGAAGGATGACTGGAAAGTTTATGGATATCATTGGCATTAATGTGGATCAGCAAAACAAAGAAAATGTGGCAGTGGTCTATGCAGCAGTATGTATTTCCATGTGAAACCTTAATTTAGCGTCGTAAATTACCCGTAACATAATTCTTTTCATTAGTCCAGCTTCCATTTAAGCATGATTCTTTTCATCAAACTTGACATCCTATGACCCTCCTTATGCCCACACAAATACTCGATTGTTGTCCATTCAATGTACTGGATCCCATTTATGGAATCTTCTCCCAACATATTCAACACCAGCCAAATATTAGATTATTTAAAAATTAACTTCAGCTATGTTTGCATGAAGACACCTGTAGAGCATCCAGGATCATCCAAGCAAACAAATGCACACTGAATCTGCAACTCTCTGTCTTCACTATCATGGGCACTCAGGAACCACATGACGTCCGATTCTTTCCAACAACCACTTGTTCGTGTCCAGCAACGTCACTTTCCTATCACATTGTTGCTGCAAAAATGGCAATCGATGTCACTGACACCATAACCAAATGCCCACTAAACTTAACCCAACTTTGACGGAACTAGAGGAAATGGGCCGACAAAACATCCGGAAGGAAGCAACCCAGAATCATGGATGATTATGTGATTCCGGCACCGCGTCATTATGAAGAAGTCATTCTATCTCGCTGTGATGACCATTCACTTGCACAGCAGGACCAAGCTCAAGTGCGAGTTCCGGTTGAGCTCGAAATCAGAGATGACATCTGCTACTCCTGTTCGGCAGCAGAGCCTCCTTTGGAAATAACTTAAAAAGAAAAAAATCATTGGATCCAATGTCACACTTGTCCACGATGGTTCCACAATGTTTGTTACTGTTAGAAAGAAAAAATACATTTGTGATGTGTGTAAGTAAAAATTTCTCATGAATTTCTGTATATTTAGTTAATTTAATTTAATCTTTAGTTGGTGTTCTCATCGTTAACAGAAAACAATATAGGCTTACATTCATGATGTGTGCAAATAAAAGTTGTTCAATAGTTTCTTCGTATTGTTGTTTATAAAAACGAAAATCAGCGAATCAGCATTTTACCCACTAATCAACTCTTGACCAATCAGCAATTTCCGATCACTATTTTACCTGCCCCCAATCAGCAAATCGGCATTTTACCCACTAATCAACTCTTGACCAATCAGCAATTTCCGATCACTATTTTACCTGCCCCCAATCAGCAAATCGGCATTTTACCCGTGCCCAATCTGACCCTAAACGACCCTCCCGACGTACATTACAAGTTTGTGGTGTTTTTTAACAGTGTGCATGCGTCTAGGATAGCGCATGTGCAGAGGTCTTCGCGCACAAATTTTTTATGGGTTTGGCCGTAGAAGTAAAATTTTCGTTTGTTTTTGTGCCAAACTTTCGGCCGCAGAAGATATATCCTAATGAACTAGAGGCAGCGAGTGGGTGGGTGAGTGAGTGTGCAGAAGCCAAACACTCCTCATCTCTACATATATCCACCAACACTTCATCCCTGCACCAATCCACCTATGTCTCATCTCTTCACCTGTTGCCAGTCCAAGGTTCTGGAATTAATTACCTGATGCTGGTCGGGCCGCTGAGCCTTTTGTTTCTGTTCGATTATCGACTTGAAATGTTTTTATTTACCTTTGCTTATCCACCTTAGACTGTCTTTCTGTCTCTTAGGCTGACCTTGGATTTGACCCGGTTTCGGATTTGTTTTGATGCGTCGTTGATTGATACCCTGTGGGGTTTTATAGCGGCGCTTTAGAAGTCTTTTTAGTCAGTCATTAGTGATGGTCATGCACAAGGCACATGACAGAGAGTGAACTGTGATGTGTCAGAGAATTTTTCACATGTGCTGCTTTGTGTGTTAGATGGAAACAAAAGAGGAAGAAGTGCAAATATCAATACCTCATGTAGCTCAGAAGTACACATGGGACTGTGGTCTGGCATGTGCACAAATGATTCTTCGGTATGGTCTGATTCTTAGATAAGTCTTTGCTTTGAAAAATTATACAACCTATCTTAACTTAACCTGTTTCATCAATTGTACTTTATTTAGTTTGTGTGAATAGGCTAGTTCTCATGACTTTCTTAGGACCCGTTGAGGCTCAAAGCTTGTTGCAGCAATATTATAGTTTTGTGACTCCATTGTTTCTGGTAAAATCTGATGATAATTGAGAATCATGTGAAGCCAAATTATTTGTCAAATTATTTTTCCAAGTTCTCCAATGATAATTTCTTACACTGTTGAGTTGCCTGATCAAAGCTTTAGAGGAGACATGTTTGCCTTGTCATAGTCTTTGACTTTTATGTATAAAATGGAAAATTTTATGAAACAGTTCTAAAGTCAGTGACATAAATGCTGAATATATGAAATGCCTTTCTGACTCTTAAGATCAACTGCTGACACAGGCACATGTCACTATCACCAGCACTACTGATGTGCAAATTCATGACACCTTTCACACATACACTGTACCATCTCCCTCATGTGTCAACATGCTCATCATGTTCAGACATGTCTGATTTCTGTGTTTTCACATCATTTTGGTCAAGTCAATCAGACACTTGTGTTGTCTTGACAGATCATAGTAAGAAGATATGTATAATGAAAATTGCTTAGGCTCACATTTGCAGTTTCTGTGTGAGCCTAGGCACATATGTTTATGATTATAAGTGTGACATACATTTTCATAGTCTTGTTTATAAAAGTCATTTTGGTGATGGGGTTATGTGGTTGAATGGCAGTTGAGGTTTTCAGGTTTAAGTTTGAAACCTGGGATTGAACAATGAATTACTATCTATGGTTTGCCTCTCAGCACTTGCAAACAGAACTTTGACGTAGGGAAACACTTCGGCTTCTAAGGATCCTGTGTCAGTTATCGTCACGTGTCGCAGTTAAATTTGCAATGCTAAATGCCAATAAATAGATGATGAATAGGTGCCTGTACTTCATGGCTCCTTGTAATTTGCATAATAAGTTGTTTATATTATAATTTTTACAGTTATTGTGAAGAGCCATTTGGAGATTTTGACGATGTGTGCCGACAGTTAGAATTTAACACAAGGTTAGTAATTGTCAACGTTGTCTAGTGTTTAGTGTGTTCAGCCATCACCCATAGGCTTCTGATTCAACTATTAGCCACAAGAAATTGATATTTCAACTATACAAACCAGTGAACTTTGTTATTTAGGGAATATCCACATCAAGTACATTCTGTTAGTAACTTGATCAGATGACAACAGATTCAGCTGACGACCTGTTCCACATATGCGGGCAATTGTAAAAGAACCAGATCCCTTAATGGTACACTTTAGGGTTTGGCTGCTTTTCAGATTTGAATTACTGGTTACTCATTCCTTGCCATATTAGGCTTAAATTATGTTTTTGGCTCTAAAGGTATTGAATATCCGACCTTTTAGTAATTCTTTAGTGAGATTGTTATTTGTGAAAAATGTTTAATTTCTGTGAAAATCTGAAAAATGAAAAATTTTCGAAAGTCTGAGAGTTGCTGTATCATAAATGTTGCTCTTATATTATAAATTTGCTTTGTCTCTTTCTGTGGTTTGGCTTGCAGCTTTTATCTGCCATCCTTTGTTTTTTATGTATTTTTAATGTCTTTCAGTCTGTGACTTACTACCTAACATTTTGACCCAATTTGTTTCCTGTTTCAGTGTTTGGACGATAGACTTGGCTCGCATACTTACACACTATTCTGTTAAGCACAGTTATGTGACAGTCACTTTCGGTGTAGACAAAGAGTATTCCAAAAAAGTAAGTTTAGCAGCACTATGCATCATTTGGAGCAATTTTAGACGAATGACGTAGATTAATACTAAGAGAAGCTGTGTACAACTGTGCATTGTACATCTACATTTGTTCTAAAAGATGAGGACGACTCGGTTGTCCTCCTATGCCGTAACTACATTCTGCCAGTTCTAACTGGAAACTGGCAGTTTAACAGAATATGTGCTGCAGCATATGAGGGGCATTTTATCATATTCAGTGTAGTAAAATAGAATTGCCTTGTGCAAACAAAGTTTATATATATATATATGATGTAAAACTGCTGTTTCATTTTGATGATCTATTGCTGTGTGTCAGATGAAAATGGATCAATTGCAATTGTTTAAAGATACAGTGTGACTGGACTACAAGTAGCATAATCAGTTTCGGTGGTGGCTGAGACTTAGCTGGTCAACTTATTGCCATGTGTTTTGGAGACATCAAACTGCTGGGAGCTGAGATGATTTCAGATTTTCATTTATATGCAAACAGTAAACTTACGTGTCCCTTTATTCCAAGAGTGCAGAAAGCATTGCTGTTCCACAATGTATGTTTAAAGGCAGAGGCTAATGGCATGCCCAACTCATTACTTTCTATCCCAAATCGCCCAATTATCTGCTTGGGATGTGATTTAAGTCCACCTAAGTTTATCTTGAAGAGGGACATAAAGGAAGATTTCTCTTCATTGTTACCGCTGAAGTATTTTGAACGGTGTGTTTTCTGCAGAGTTTTTATAAAGAGCGCTTTGACAGAGATCAGAAGAGAGTGGATAATCTCTTTAATGATGCTGATGCACTTGGTCTTTCTGTAAGGAAAGGGTGAGAATTTTTCTGTACCATTATAGTTTTCTTTGCCTCTGAAACTCTGAGTGTGGGTATATATATACTATTATAGAAGCCTAATATTTTAGACCTGAGGATAACATTATCTGTGAAAAATAGGCAGATTTGGGAAACCCAAACAAAGGCGATACTTCGACATATCGCAACGAAATCTTCACCTCTGGTTTGCTGATGTTGCTGCCTCATATGTTTCATAACTGTATGCAGTGTTTTGCAGAGGGAATGCCATCAATATATCACCTGTGACTTCTTAGAATTAATTGATCTTAGTGTTAAAAACTGCATAGAATATATTTTGTAAAACAATTTATTTTGGCATGCCTTCGTCTGAGAGGACTTGACTTGACTACTGCGACTTGGTACTGTATGGTCCCTCTGAATGCACTCTGCTTCCTCTAGCTGGGATACTGCACCAAGTTGCAAGACTATGCTTTGGACTCTCTCCTACCAGGACAATATCTCAACTTTTCTATCCTGCTTCCTGTCTGTGAGCTTATCTGCTACAAGCTACACTCTTCGATCAGTATCTGTTGGAAAGCATGTTCTTCCCAGTGCATGTCATATCGTTGGCTGGCGGTCATGGACTGTTGCCGGTCCCTTCATCTGGAACTCTCTGCCGCCTCATGTTCGCACTCTCTAAACTGAAATCTACTTCTCTCAGTCTGTATATGCCTCTTAATGGTTGCCTGGCTTGTCTGCATATCTGAAGTTTTTGTAAGGAGGACATTATCAAATACCAGATGTATTATTGTTTAAAATTGAAGTCCCCTAATATGAACTCTTATCAGTAGAGTATTAAAACTAATGAGATGTACGTTTTGCTTACAACACTTGCGGAAGCACTGTAAAGATGCAAGACAAGCGTACCAACACTTATGAATGTATCAATCAAAATATTAATAAGTAAATAAATAATAACAATAATATAAGTCAATGTTATATGTAGCTTGTGTAAGCCATGTGTTAAATGTAAATCCTCCTGTTAGCACGTTAATAAAATCCTGATCATTGCAGTATGAATGCATTGTATATTCAAAATAATAGCTTAGGCTGCTTACACAATATATGTCCACATTATGAAAATGCAAGCTCAACATGCCATTAAACCTATGAACACACAAATAAAAGGGTGGGCAACCTGAATCTGATAACTTACTAGTTGAATCACCTGACATTGCCCTGGTCGAATTATTGTAAGGTAGCCTTAAAATTCTAAAATGGGTTGAACATTGGTAGCCCTTGCTAGTTGAACAACATGATTGAAACTTCCGGATATTACTGACGATAGCGTTTTGTTAGCCACTGTTGGCGACTCATAGAATTGCCTGCGTCAGAGGCATTATTAATTATTAGGTGGCATTTACACAGAAGATGGGAACATAATTAGAAACATAGTTACATAAATACTTTTCTTCTTTATTTATATATATATATATGTATATATATATAAATGATGTTGTAAAACATGCTTGTATGCCTGATGTGTCAGGTGAACAACAAGAGCAAACCTTTTTCATGTCGAACTTAGAAGTGTATATGATGTATGTGTAAAGTCTGGTCTACCTACATGACAGTCATAATGTACATATCTTGCTAAACATTGTGTTAAAACTATGATGTTTATATTATATGATGTCATTTTAAATTAATTCAGTGTGTATGGAGTGTGCTATTGATTATTATCAGTGGTTATTTTATACTTTTAACAATCATAATTTAGACCACTTATGCATGAAGTTTGTTACATTTTGGATTCTGTTTAAGTTTGGCAACAGTTCACTCAGATGACATCTGCTTGAACTATAGTTTGTATCCCTCTATATTTGAAACTTCCATATATGCCTGACAATAACGTTTTGTTAGCCACTGTCAGCTCTGATGTTGATTCCAGATCTGTTGAGAATGAAGAAATAGTGCATCATCTGTTGACTTTGGGTCCACTGATTGCCCTTATTGATGCCAACCTGCTCAAATGTCTCTGGTGCAACAGCCTTGTTACTGTAAGTTATTGCTTTTATTGGGTCAATGTGTGAAGCTCAAAGCCATACCTGAAGACTGTTTAAAAGACTGTTTTAAAGAACAATATGTGGATGTAGTTACTAAACAATGTCCTGTGTGCAATCGACCATCCTTATAACGTTCTCTTTTATAAATTCTAATGTACTGTTGGTGGAAACTTGTATTCCGATTGAACTTTAGAATGTGATATCACTTTATCAGGAATTTCATAGTGTGGTAATAACTCTGACTTGAATAGGTGTTGTTAGCTAGCGATCTGTTCTGAATTGCCAGCTTTAGTCTATATGTATCAATCAATCAATCATAAATACTTGATATAGCGCCCCTTTAAGATATCTACTCAGAGGCGCTCCTGGCCTAACCCTCGGCTGAAAAGGACAGTTTTAAGAGAGGCGTGGAATGAAGATGAGGAGTTCTTGGGTAGGAGACGGAGCTCTATGAGAAGTCCTATCCGGATGGTAGGTCCCACGACTGAGAAAGCCCACTGCTGCATTATGGAAGTGCGTGCAAAAGGGACGATCAGGTCGCCATGAACTGCAGAGCGAAGTGGTCATCGACCACTACTGGCTGTGATAGGGCGACACAGCTCCAGCAAATGTGGGAAGTGCTGCCCCTCACATATTCATAGCTGCTGAGAGCAATGCACTAATGTCTGAATGAGCATTCTGTATCTTGTCTCAGGGTGCTGTGATCTTGGTATCTTCCATGCTATCATTGATTGCTTGATACATCGGCTTTTCTTCATGCTAAACTCGACAATGCAGTATAGAAGATTTTCTGTTTAAATTCATTGACTGACTATGTGGTCTGCTGTGTTGCATTTCAGTGTGCATGTTTAGGACAGTGTCTGGGTGGACTTGGAGGTTATCAAGGTACATTTTGTTGTTGTCTGTCTGAACTTAATTTAAGACTTGTCTGTTAGAGCTTGTCTGTATGTACAGTACAATTTCATTGTACTGAGGAATAGTGTGGACTTCTCGCACCCTTGACCCTGGTCACACATCCTGACATGGCATCTTGAGTAGTCCATCTTCAACATGTAAATCTATATGAGGTTCTAAATAAATTCAATATATCAATTGTGCTTGACCACATTGACTTGGTTTTTGAACTTTTCATTCAAGTACCACAAATGAAGGTTTGGATGATAACAATGAGTTTGTGTTCAAAAACAAATGAAGACTGTTGAAAAATATATATAATGTGTAATCTTGCCAACTGCTACTAACTTGAATTTGAAGTTATTATAAAACTTGTTTCAGATATATCCAATATTTAGTATGGAGTTCAGATCACGATGGGACCACCGATGGCAACCAAGTTTGTCGGGAGCAACTTAAGTCTTTAATTTTTTGTGAACTGAGTTGCGTCATATCAATCATATCATCACTGGTTCTTTCTGATGCTTTGATTTGGGTTGCTCGAATCATACGTGACGAATATCTTGATAATAATAAAAATATTGATATCTTTGTTAAACTTCAAACTGACAGACCACGGTATGATTACAAGTGCAATGTGAACTCCAGACTAGATGACCTATATTTTACTAGTATCAGTGGGTCTGTTGTTCTTAGGTCACTACATCGTTATCTGTGGCTTTAACAGCAAACAGAAAGTTTTTTACTACCAGAACCCGGCACACAGACATAATGGTGAGTAAGACCTAGAGCTGTACTGATACATCAGCAGCACTCATAATCGGGGCCGATTATCGAGATATCGGCAGTATCTGATCGGTAAGATAATCGGTGGTGAAAATTTTTTTAAATATTTTATAATATTATTTTCTGTCTTCAAGAGCAAAATGACGACAGCAACATCATTGGGTCTGTGAAGGACAGCATTCCGTTCCATTCCCATAGCATGTGGCTACTTCAGACCACCCAGTAGGCATTGTGCTAGTATAAACCGTGGGAAAGTGTCAACATAGCTGTTGTGCAGAGTGAGTCGTAGTGCCTGCGTAATTACCCTGGGCACAGTTATCTAATATCTGCTGGCCGGTATTTTAGGCCAGTGTGGCAGGTCGTAAAAGTGGTTTGCCTGGGGAGAGAATGGCATCATTGGCATGTTTGTTAGAAGAAGGCGTACAGTTACATAGATATATCTTTCCTCTCCTCCGTCATGCAAGGTCGATGGCAGTTTGCCTAATCTGTATTACCTTCCTAGGATTAGTCCCCAACTACATGTATATGTCTCCTACAGAGCAAGTGCTTTGATTGTATCACAACAATAGGCAGTAGCAGTAGGTTTATTTTTTGGATCCGGACATCTTGGGAAACACAATGAAATAATCGGCTATATTATCAGTATCAGCAGATGAAATAATCGGTATCGGCATAATCAACAAAAGGTGATATCAGTACAGCTATGGTAAGACCACTGCATAGATATTCTCTGATATTTTGTTTAGTATTAGATATCATGAACATGTTTACTGGCTTTGAATAAAAAATAACCAATTATTAGTGAAGTCATGTCTGTTCAGTTTTACCCAACTGAAGGTCTGGATAGTGCTTGCTTATCACCAGTTTTGGTTCTCTGGCCATTGACACAGAGGTAGATTATTTAGTTGAACTGGTAATATTTAAATTCTTGCTCTAGTCCTATCTTATTAAAGTATCATTTGATTGTCGTTGATTTTTTAAACTCGTGTAATTTGAGCACGAGTACTTCTTGCAAGGGCAAAACTTAAATTATCGAGAGGTTTGAAATAGCTGAGCGAGTATCTTATGGCATCATGCCTAGCTAACCCATAGTCTCCTGAACATCTCAATATGCTCTATCTTATCTTATGGCATCATGATCTGTGGATGTCTTTTGTAAAATGTCCAAAATAGGCTTACCACTATAGGGCGTAAAACATAATTATAGCCTTGGTCCATTTTGTGTTTCATCCCAATTGTGTCTTATGTTTCATCTTGATCTATGTTTTACTCAAATGTTGCAGTTTAGGACAATTGAAAGAAATTTTGTTGTTGATCTGTTTTCTCTTCTAGAGTTATGTTGCTGTACAATGAAAGTTTTGGATCGAGCTCGAATGGCGCATGGCACAGATCAGGATCTGATTTTCATTAAGCGTCAGAAAACTGCAGAGTCATGAGACATTGTCTGCACGACTTGTAGGCTTTTGCCTGAAGTTTGCGGAATTCCCAGCTGATGGAATTCCTTCGTTTCAGTGGATCATTTCCATCGTCTCCACTCTCCATCTGTGATGCTTTCACAACCCAAGTCAGACATCAGGATTGTGAAATCGAGCAATGTAATATTGCTTTCAAATTTAAGAATTTTAGCTTGTAATGCTGTTGGATGTTGACTGAGGGAACATGTTATTTCATGTTGGATTGCCACATCTCATTTAGCTTGCTGTAGGAGTAAGAAAATCTGGAACCGTACTGCATGTCTTCCGATGTGACATCCGTAAGTTGCATTCGTTATACCTATGGAATGGGTAATGATTTGGTATTTAACAAGGATCTGGTGAATCTTGAATGCTGTTGATGTTAATAATTAACCAAGTTGTGTAATGTGACTAAGTTAGATGAGATGAGTGTATTGAAGTTGTGAATGTGGTTTTTCTGTGAACATAATATAATGTGCTGACATTATATATGTGTGTGTGTGTGCGTGCATGCGTGTGTGTATAATATTGAATCAGTGTATGCACTGAACTAAACAGGTAGTCGGCAGCCTTGCCTTGCAGGCTAATTAGTTGGCTGGAAATGTGTATGCGCTGAGCACGTGTGGCACCATAATTAAGGGCTAATGTTGTCATAGTGAACTCTGTGTGGTACATATAGTTGCCTGCGCTGTCATTGTGTAACAGTTGAATTGAAATCTAATACTGGTTCTTTGTGTTTTAAATGTTAGAAGGAGTATTTGAAAACTTTGGACAGTATCGATATGAATTAACAACCATGTACAGACCAGAAGGTAGTTATAATTTGAAGATGAAGAAAGTCGTAAGTAAGGTCACATAGAATAAGAGACATGACAGTAGTCATACAAGAGTCAATCAGAATGAGAACAATTGTTATCCAATACAAGTCAGTGACACTGAATACTTCATATGAAGACTTTCTGTATTTCATTTATGCTGAGGTATACTTTTAACAATTATATAACCACGGATCATTGACTGTTTGTTGGCTGTCATCTCTACAATGTACATATTGTCATTTCTTCATATTGTTTACTAATTGACTTTGTAACCATTTGTTTCTCATTACAGTTATTCTGTGGCCTTTCTGTTTGTTTTTGGAGCAGCATTTCAATTGTATTTTGATGAATACGAGAGATTCTGGGCTGCATTTTGAATTTCTCTTTGGTAACATTTGTCTTAGATTTAATTGTGACTTTCATGATGATCTTGTTACTAATTTTGTGTATTGATCGTGCTGATACATTGAGATGAGTCATATTTTATTGCGCACAATTTGTTTGGCATATACTTTTAAACACTTTTCTAGTGCTATTGTTTTTTTCTGCATTTGGAGTTAAGTGAAGCTAGCTAAGTTGAAAAGAATGTCTCGCTGATGACCTTTTACCTTTCAAGTGTAGCTTGGTCATTTTTTTCTGCTCTGGTTGGATAATTCTTAAACCTGCAGATCAATTGCTAAGGCATGCTCTTGTTACCATGCATGATCACCTTTTTGCTCTAGATACTGTATTTGATGACACACCGAGTTGTATTGTTTGAGACACTTGAGTGATATTGTTAGAGGTATATGCTATGAATGAGCACCTAGTTTTGCCTGCCTCGATTGTATTGCATATTCTTCCTTACGTGATTGGCTCCCAGCTTTTTGTATCATCTCACTGTACTACTGTTTAGTTTTGTTATTAATATTATCTGTTTCCCTTTTTTCCAACTATGTTTGATTGGCTTTCTTTACTACCATGATTGATTAAGTTTCCTTTACTTATTTGAATTTCTTTTATTTAATTTCCATTTAGTTGATTGATTTTTGCTACTGTACAGAATTGTTATTCATTAGCAAAATGTTTGCCAGAGACCATTATGCGGTCGTCTCAACCTGTAGAAGTGACTCGCTGTTTAGTTTTGTTATTAATAATATTATTTAAATTAGTTTATTATGTTTACTGAGGGTTTCACCAAGAAATCCTGGATTATTTCTGCAAGTTTAACATATGTTTAGAGCAATGAATGTTGGTGCTCTGAAGAGAGAGAACGGTGACTAAGTTGATAGTCCGCTTGTTTAGTTTCTAAAGTGAACTTGCTGACAAACATATTAAATTGGGTTAAGATTGTGAGGTTATAATGATAGCAGAGGGGATGCCAACCAACACTAGTTGAGAAGTGAATTGCATTTAAATATTATGCAAATGTTATTAATTTGATCCTACTGCACAGCATGGCCACAGATACGTAGCTATTTGACAAGCTTGAAGAGTTTACTGAGAGAGCAGAATTACCCTTGAGTAATCAGGAGTTTGGTTGATTAGTCTTCTGAGCAAAACTTAGTACACACTTCCTCTCTTTCTCTTTAAGGCATTTCCACATCATACTGAGTTACATTAAGATGATGCATAAAACTCTGAGTGAATTATTAAAAATAATTGTAATACAGACCATATATATATATATATAGCCGGGGTGTGAAAGAGCGGCCTGCAGCCCATTTCTGGCCTGCAGAGCCTTGTCTAAAGACAACACAATTGAGAATGAAATGTCTAATTTGTCATTTTAAGGCTTTTACAGTTTTTTGTGATGTTTGTAATTGATAATGTATAATAAGAATCACGTTTTCAAAGCCTAATTCAACTGTTTGTATGGCCCTCTCTGAGCACACATTTTTCTCATGTGCTTTCGGCACACTCGCTCGCCACTTGCTGGAAAATATTGCTACTGGTCCACCATCACGAGAAACGTTTGACTCCCCTGACATGTAGCATTGATCATAGAATTGTTGAAGAAATGATACTGTATATGAGTTATGAATTAGTGACAGATTAAGGCTTGTATTCATAAAACTATTAATTTCGTTTACCAGTCGTTTACTAGTGAGTTTGTCCAAAGACAGTTCTTATATTTTCTATGAAACTTAGTTTGTAAATATACAGAATTGTATAATAAAGTTTACCCTTATCATATGGATATGTTATTGACTTGCTTTAAAGACATTTTGCATTATCAGGAGATAACATAACGTGGCATACAGCAACAGCAAAAGAGGTTTAACGTGGTTCAGAAGACATCAGGCGACGATGTCGTGATTGTGTTAAAATATTGTCAGATTAACGGAAGACTGTATAGTTTCCAGACTTTCTAGAGTTTCTTCAGTGAGAAAGCCAGAATTTAAGCTGTAAAATTATAAAATATAGTTATGCTGTATGACCGTGAAACCAGAGTTTACGCATTCACCAGAAGTTGAGACCTGACAACACATTCGATAGCTTAAATCAGATTAAGTTGATTAACTGCACTTAAGTTGGACATTCCAACAGACAGACCTTGCAAGGGTTGTGCTTTCGGTTGTATGCTATAATTCCAGTACAATGCATTTTGTCATGTTACAATTCAGCATTTATAATAGCCTTGATCGTTGTCTGTATGCAATAGGTTGAGCATAGTAGGTCGTTGTAAATTCTTGCAGTAATGTGTATAATGCAAAAAATGTGTAGTTTTAATTGATAGCCTTTGATAAAAAGCATGCTATTGTAATGATTTGACTTATCCATGTCAAGCAGATATTTTATTCTGTAAAATAGTTGCTCTATTGTTTACTTAGGATGGTTGTGTGTGTCATCTTATCATCTCTGAGATGAATGGTTTTGCATCTTCTTATCATCTGTGTTTTATTCTTAGTCATCATCTTATCACATCATCTTAATTTCATCATCTTATCATCGTTGTTGATGATGATTTTTCGTCATCTTGTCATCAATTTAATATCTTCTGCATAAATGATCTTTTTCAGTTTATCACCTGTGTGTGCATTATCAGTTCTTCTTAATCTAATCATTCTGTACTTATGGCAAGTTTGGCATTGTGTTATCATCCCTCAAATCAGTTCTGGTGTCATCTACACTGAACTTTACACTTTTAATCATACATTTTGCTTCAGTGATGTTTGATTCGAGTCCACTGATATAAAAATATTTGACTGTATGAATAAAATACTTGCTGTTCGTGTGAAGAGTTCAGCTTAATTTAATCTTAATTAATAAAAAGAAAATATTCGAACTATCAGAGCACTTTCACTTGGGCAATTGGGTTTTGAGATTTTGACATGGAAACAGGGAAAATCTACAAATCCTGACTGTGTTCATCGATTCAGGTATGAAAAGAGGATTGCAGTCTTCTGAGTCTGCAATTTTTGCAGACCATCGAACATCATTTCGTATTGATAGGGATACTACTTGTCTGGACACTCGACGTTATTGACTGTGGAGTGGTTGAACAATATGCCTTGTATTGTAAAGGGAAAGGCTTAAATCTTTAGTGACATCTACTGTTAAAATTATATTTTTAGCATGTTGTACTTAAATTTGACAGTGCTTAGGCTTGAAACAAAACCATTCATCAGTAGAAACTTAAGTTATATTAAGCTAAACTTAATATATATATATATATATATATATATATATTAAGCTAAACTTAATATATATATATATTGTCACTATTTCTCTCTGTCTGTCTGTCCCTTCCATCTGTCTTTATATGTCTCTCTCTCTCCGCCTCTCCACTGCATGGATTTCTAATTACCCTATGACTATATATTTCCCCCTCTTCACTTGCTTGTGGATTTGTATTTCGGTCTTGTTGTACTAGTCTTTGTTTAGTTCTATGTACTGAAGTATATTATATTAACCTAATGACAATTTTTCTGGCCATATTTAATTTTTGAAGTGCATAAGGCCTATTGGTTTGAAAAAGACAGGATATCGAGTGAATAGACTTGGTAACTTTGTTTCACATTAAACATTTCTATTACAAATATGTTGTAATTAACTTGTTGACGTACAATAAGATGATGAAACCAGAAGTAGTTGAAAGTGAGTTTTTTTTTAAATGGGTTTTTGACAGTGTGCTTATGGTATTGTTTTAACTCGTAATTCAGGACAAATAATTATGTGTTATAAATTAGTTGTGATTGTTAAGTTGTGCACAATGCACATGACTTAGTAAAATATTTTGCTTTCATTTCTCTTTTGGGACATCTTGTGTAAATTATAATGAGAGCACTCTCCATTTTCAGAAATCCCAAGATCCTGCCACAAAGTTTATATGGTACAATTATAATAAACGTCTTTCATGCATACACTGAATTGGTCTTTTCTAAACTGATTCGCTGTCACTGCTGGAAAGACCGGTTAAAACTGGTATTGTAGACCATGGCAACAAATCTTTAGAGGGTGAACAAAATCCCCAAATCCAAGGTCGATCTGTATCCCAAGATCTTGGGGAGAATCCCAAGAAGTGGACGCACAGAAGAGAGTGTATTTTCTGGATACGACTGAGTGTATGTAAGTGATAATTGCCAAAGATTTTAATACTGACAGTTTTGTCAATGATCGAGTCTTTGTTTTCTCCTCTCCTGTGGGACTAATTTATGCCGATGGTTATGACACATCGTCGTTAAACAAGAACTAGCTAATGGAATCCTGCCTCTCTTTGCTATATTTCGTCCTTAGCCTATTCTTCTGCTTCATGCTCTTCCTCCATGAGTCCATGCCCTACTCGTCCTTGTTCTCGTCCTCCAATATTTCTTTCCACTTATACGATTATGTATACCATATCTGCTATAACTCGCCCAACTATAGTTCCAGATTCCATCCATCCGTCGTCGTATTCTCCCGAATCTCGGTCTATCCATATGGTATAAGCCTAATCTCCTCACAAGGAATCTGGTAAGGTCCTTGTCTCCTACCCTTTTCTTGTATTCCTCCTCTTCATATTACTTCTTTTTGCCATCTCTTCTGTCTCATCGAGAACTCGATCAGACAGAAGTTCTCGATTCGACTACTTTTGGTATTAGATCTAATTTAAGCCTTTATGGGTGTGAATCCAGTTTATATGGACTTGTATCTAGTATCATAGGCTTAGATCTATAGTCTTTATGGAGCTGGATCTAGTGTCTATGGGCCGTGCTCGAAGATTCTTCGCTGGTGTCGAAGAGATCAAGTAGGCCTAAGGACCTAGATGGATGGGTAGGGAGTTTGCCAATCTTATTCGGCCATTGTTTATGCTTCTTAGCCTAAAGAAGTGATAGAGATAGGCAGGCAACGGCCGTTTAAGATTCACTGGTATCACGCGTGTCTGCTGTCGATCTGCCGCGGTTCTTGTGGTCTAGGCCTACAGGTTGATGCCGCCACCTATACCTGCGCTAAGCCTCGGCTTTCAGATACCAAATGGTATTCTTAGTAAGAGGCCGTTGCCTCTGCTTCGGTTATGGCATACCGCGGTCGCCTAAATCTGTCGATGGCTTCTGTGCACCTTCGCTTCAGCTACCTTGACTGACTCTGCATGGATGTATGGAACACCGAAGCGTCAGTAGGCCTAATAATCACTGTGCCTATTCCGTTACGTAAATACTGCTATGGAAAACTGATAGGCGGTTTTGCTATTTCGTTATTCTGAATTTCTGAAACCGACGTTGCAAATGCTTCCGCCTTTCTTCGGTAGCATCTGCCTGCGTTGACATGGTTGCTTAGTTTATGCCTATGACCGTTTAGAAAACACTCGTCCTCAATCAACCTTTCCATCGAGAACACTCTATAGGCCTATACTGGCATGGCTTACGGACAGCATGGGTTGATTTAGAATCTTGACATCTGTTGCATAAACATGCATTAGCTTACTGTATGCCTATGCGTGATTTCCCGCTTTGAATAGTACCACTTTTGCAAGATTGTGACAACAAACAAATGATTATATTTACATCGTAATTTCCTGCCAAATCTGAATCTAGGGAGGAGATACAGTAGCCCCCTCTCTAGGCTCCTACATGTACACCATCATATCCAATATGCTACCTCTGACCACTACAATCCTAGTGACGTCACTGCTGAGGAGATGTGGCACGATTCCGCATGAAGTGAGGCGTTGGTGAGTTCATTGGATGGATTAGATTTTCCAGTAATTATGTCTGAAAAATGTTCCAGAAAGACGGTGCAGCTACGGATGTGAAGCAGTTTGTAAATTTTAGTGAAGAGCGGAGAATTAAGTGTCAGGGCGGAAGAGGAGAATATTGGTAGAAGTGATTGGGTCAGTCTTACTTGTGATCTGTAAATCACTGAATCAACGAATATTGCACAATTCTATGAAACAACTGCGACTTAAAGTATCTCAAGAAACACGAAGAAACGCCTTTAATTTCGTAAGACATGATTTATTTATAAGTCGAATCGAGACTTCTCCTATCCTAGAGAAGCTTAATGGCGCTCCCTCAGTTTCATGTTGGCTATATGTACCTCCTACCTTGTGGTCTAGTCTTCTATCCTTCTCCTTCTGACCTGTCGGCTCGCTCCAGGACAACCATAAAAACAGGGCTTACGGGAGTTTAAGCCACTCCAGCTATTGGCCCCCTAGCTTCTAGGAGCTTACGGAGTTTTACGCCACTCCAGAGGCTCAGCAGGCGAAGAGGAAATCTACTGGTCACAAACATATGCAGAAACGAACGAGCAACCCCATGATCCACGGTTTTTAGGCCATAGACCCACGGGACAGCTTATTTACAAACAACTAGTAACACACAAACATACGCAATGATACAGAGCCACATGCAGTTCATGCGTAACATGCAACCCAATCCATCCCACCTCCACTCACACAGAAATCTCCTCCGAAAGACCAACCCTCAAGAGCCAAGCAAGCACCTATGGAAAGAGAGCAAAAGAAAGAAGTTAGGACATTTAATTGGTAGGCCTATCACGTAAGACTGAAATAAGAGTCCCCTTATGGGCAGGCCATGATGGCCTGCGCCATTATACACCGTACATCAATAGCACTATAGGAAGTTTTATGTTCAACGAGGACAGCGATTGATGTACTCAACTTCTTGTGGAGATACGTAGGTGCCCCGCATTGTATCTTATCATTCTACTTGAAACGGCTTCGATCAGCTTTACATGCGTGTTGTTGCGTATAAATCGATAGCTTCATTCAGGAAACATCTTCAAATTGCGTCAAAATGCACCTAAATGTCTAGATTAGTTAGATAATTCTGCACGCAACGCCTTTTTGAAGCACTAAATTAGGGGGCGTAGGCCTACGTGTGTTACAACACAAAAGCGTTGATTGTAGGCCTACTGCATGCGCTGACTTCTGAATGAAGGAAGCCTATCGTTAGTTCTCTGTTTTCTGGCCAAAAGCTAGTTCAAACACATAGTTAAAAAACATACTTGGTGTAGGGCACATAGTGTAATTTTATTTCTGCGTTCCGGTATCTCGAGTAGCAAGTAAATTAGGCGGAACGCCGTTCCTGGCAATTCCACCACGTTTTTACTTTTTGCTCCGAATTTTTGACTGCAGCCATACTTTGAACTTTCGAAAGATGACCATATTGAAGTACTTGTGAGCAATTATGGAAATCATATAATGGGATGTATTCAGTGGCCGCCGCACCTTATGACTGGCCTAAGCACGTACCCCTGCACTTTTTACAACTTATGGGCTCGAGGGGCACACATGTTTTCATTATTGGCGCAATTACATGGGCATTTTATGGTTTGCTAGTCAGATGATATCAAATGGTTCAGAGACACCAGTTGTCATTCTAGATGCACTTTTACTCGTTTACATTGGCTTAAGCAAAAAAGTAATTAGATCTACCTACATGTATTTTAAACCGTTATAAATAGCCCAAGGCTTCTGCACTCAAGTGTACAATAGTCGATAACATAACTTAATCATTGTTATCAATTATGGGTCTAGTGTTTTTGATCGGAAAGGCCTTGCGACTTAACCAATCACTGGTAACCTACATCAAATCTTATAAGAGGTAGAGAAGAGCTCAGGCATGCCTGAAAAGCATGCTCATTGCGACGTACAAGATGTCGCCACATTGTCAGGTCTGATATTTAAACAGCAGCCGATGCCACGAATGGTAGATAACATTTGTAGACTGGACTCAAGATAAGACAATTCGGAAACACGACTTAAGATCCACGCTGTGTCAGAAAAGACGGAACTACATCAACTTAGGTCGACATATAACATTTTTAGCAGAAGACTTTATTGTGCAAATGAGAGATTATGCAAAGTTCACAATTTTTTGCGAACTCCTAAATATTTGAATGACTATCTTTGCATTGCTCTTACAGTACTGTATAGGTGCGCCTTGTTTGACAAATTATTTTGATATTCAAGGCTAAATTTAAAACTTATTCTATAAAATTATAACTGAAAATAAAATGATAAATTAAAAAATTATTTCTAATACGTAGACTACAACTTTGTAGGTTTTCGTTTGGTTTTGCTAAACGTAGACCTAAATTGGACAACATGATCAGTGCTTAATGAACAAACACAACTTCACGAACTGAACATGATAGGCTACATTCTTAATAGGTAGCCTATAACCTAATTAATAGATAGACTTGTGTTTGTACGTTATAAAATAAAAATCAATATTGTACTACCCAATCAATTTCTAAGCTTCATGTACGTGCGCACCGCACATAAAACCGATTATAACAAAGCGTAGCCTTTAAAACAAGCCCATGCGCACACCGCCCTATAAACCTATCAACAGACGCGCACCGCCGCATAAACCGATCACAAAAGATCCACGCGCGCACCACATAATAAACCCATAAACAGACACACGCGTGCACCGCCCAAGAAACCGATAAACAGACACACGCGCACACTGCCCAATAAACCGAACAACAGACACACGCGCGCATAGCCACATCAACCGATAAATAGACTCGCGTGCGCTCAGCCGCATCAACCGAACAACAGACACACGCGAGAACAGACGCATCAACCGATCAACAGACCCACGGGCGAATCACTCAATAAACCGATCACCAGATCCACGCGCGCTCAGCCGCATCAACCCATCAACAGACCTACGCTAGAACAGACGCATCAACCGCTCAAGAGACACACGCGAGAACAGACGCATCAACCGATCAAAGGACACACGCGCGCACAGCTGCATCAACTGATCAACAGACACACGAGCGCACAGCCACATCAACCGATCAACAGACCCACAATTACTTAATTTTCATGTTGAAGTAAGATGAGGCATGCCTCGTCTGACTCTGGCCTCGTTTTGAGAGTTGCGCCTCATACTGGCTACGGCTCTGGTTGTCTGTTTGGTCTTTTCAATCACCATTGTTTGGTTTTTCTCTGCGTTCATCAATCGATAAAATTGCCTAAGGGGCCGTTCACATATTATATAACGCATAAAATCCCAATTTTTGACCCACCCTCTACCCCTAATAACGTTATATAACAGCAGCTGTGACCCCTCTCACCCCTATATTATATAACAGATATGCTACCCAACCACCTACCCCACCCCAGCCTATAAGCACATTAAAAGACATACAATCGACATAATTGTATTGCACAATTTGACACTTTTATAACAATACGCTGTTAGTTAGCACTTTAATAGTAGTGATTCAACTGATAATTGCCTGCATCCAATTCAAGAACTTGCAGTTTCACTTGCAGTGAAAATCATCATATGCCCAATTAGCTATGTAACAAAAGCTACCTTAAAATTGTGTACTCTTTCGTGCCAATGATGATTAGACCGCATGTATGGAGCTCCTCTGCATCTTAATAATCGCACCTTTAATGGCACTATATTCACTTGTATTAATTACGGTAACTAATTGGGTATTCGACGATTGTCACCATGTATCTACATGGAAGCCTACTTTTACAGCATGATAATACATGGTAGTGACGTACATCCTATTTAAAAGCACCATTTTAGTTTCCCTCCCGATTTGCACTAGAAAAAAGCACAAAATGGATTGGTTTAATATTGAACTATCAGGTATTTATCGATAAGTTCGTGGTACAACTCTACCTATTTAATAGCGCATGATGTATACAGAATGCGTACTACAACTGTAATTGGGTATTTAAGCAAACATAAACTATTTACACATACTATAGCAAATGAAATCAAACATCATGATGATACCTACCAAAATAATTATTTCAAGTGAATTAATTTTAATTTAAACCAGAATCAAAAACAAAGCACATATAATTGAATGTTATAGCGTCACATCTATTTTCGACTTTAGAGCCATGCACGTGAAATCGTTAAAATTGTAAACAGCAAATTGTTAAAAGTGGATTTATAAAATAATAACTAAGAACGTCAAATCAATTCACCAGGTGACAGCTAGTGGTGCTAGTTTTAGTTCACAACGTATTGTGAACTTCGATTAAACAATGAAGGTCCGTAGTACATGGAATTTCCAATTGGCAGGCAAACAGGCAAAATAGCATAAGCTGAAAAAAAGTTTGTTATATAACGAAACCTTCAACCTACGTCCCACCCTACACAATATAACGCTAACAAAACCGGAACCCACCCACCTACCCCTTGCGCGTTATATAATATGTGAACGGCCCCTAACTTTGTAATTCATATCCTGTAGCTCTCTATTGGAGGCCAACTCTGTCAATAAATTGGAGAAAATTCGCTATCCCTTCCTTTAATTCGGTTACTGACTCAGACTGAGGAACGTCACTGCTACTGACACAGTGCCAATAGGCCCATAGGCCTACATCTGAAAGATATTATGGGCTAACATTGACATGTCTTTCTATAGGCCTACTTGTCTGACCACGGGGCAATTTACCTGGAACCGAAGCTGTGCTCATTAAATGCCTATCTGCCTATTAATTATGATCATGTCAATTTAATTTGACTAATCGCCTCTATACTTCTCATGCATGAATTATAAAAACTGTTCAAGCTATTTCATGTTTGAATTTTATTCTTGGCTCTCCTGAGTCACCATCGATAGATTTCTTCTGGAACGCCATAGACGGCGTGGTGGGGTAGGAGAAACGCCCGCCCTACAGTTCCACCACCTACGCCATTATAAATTGACAACTGAGTAGGAAACGACGTCTGTCTTTGTAATGATTGCTGTTGCATCAGGCAACGTTTTTTGTTTCTGTAATGAATCTACTGGTTGCTGTTGTAGTCTTCGACAAGAGCTCTTTCTGTCTGTTAACGATGGGGTAAATGCACCACATTAGTTCTGGTGAAGGGCTTCGAAAAATCTATTTTCGACTTGTTCAATTCGTACGACTTTGATGTGTTCTGCAGATGTGGTTGTATGTTGGCTTGTGTTGCAATCGTTCTGAACTCTGGATTGAACTCCGGATATGCACGAACAATAGCAGCAGTGGTTGAAGTCTGGCTGGCGTCGGTCCCTTGCAATCGGCTGATCATGCCTATTGGATTGTCCAGTCTCTAACTTCGATATCCCGTAGGTGGTCCACTGAATCTCAAAATATTCTCGTTCCTGTTGATGGTTTCGTCACTGTCGTGGTGTCATCATTTGACAGTTGTGACGTGACACTCGATCCACATCGCCCACATCTGCAATAGCTGCTTCCTCGTTGACTCCGGCTTCAATATGAAATTCGTGTGCCAGATCAGTCGTTGCAAAGAAAAAATGAAAATAATAGCGCACAAGTAAAGTAGTCTAAAACTACATAACTACATTATTACTAAACGAATAATAAACTAACAAGCTAAAAGGAAGTCACTAAACTCTTCGAAATATGCATAAAATTGTCAAAAATCTACTGTTGACCGACTCCACGATAGAAAATTCGCTCAAGATAATGAAGGAAATCACTATGACACTATATTACGTCATTATACGTAATCGCCTGTCGTTGGCGTAAGCATTGTTATAATTATGATCTTACGAAATTATTAATTAGCTTCCTTAGTCACTGCAATTAAATTGTTTTGTGAATTTATATACCGCCTCTTCAGTGACCTACCCTGCAAGAAGCTAGAAGGGTGTAATTTGATGGACATAAAAATTATAATGAATGCATGCGAGTTTAGCCGAGGCAAGAATGGCAAACCTGGTGGGAGGTACTATGTGGTACTATACTAATATAATTGTTTACACCATATGATGGTGGTGGCGGCGACGATGACTCGAAGCGAAAATAGAAAGCCCTATTGCCCGCGTGATATTCGTCGCATACAATTGCAGTAACCTTCTGTAGCTGGTGACTTCCCGCTTTGAATAGTACCGCTATAGCCTATTGCATGATTATGCATGATTACGGCATCGTCACCAAATAGTGATTATTATTACATTGTTATTTAAAAAAACCTTGGGGTTAGGGATGAGATACAGTGACCCCTCTCCTATCCTCCATCATATCCAATCTGCTCCACTGGCCTCCAATCCTAGCGACGCCACTCGATAGCCAGATGATCTTTGTTATAGTAGAAACAATTGAAGGGTTGCACGGTCATTCAGTAACGAGGCTGGATTTGGTCAAGGTCGTTTTGTATTAAGAGGCCTTGTTAATGAATGAGGATAGTTATTTCTGCAAATCTGCTTTAGTATGGGAGGCTCAAACGAGCTTCCTCATTGCTGCTCCGGATGTAAATGATCAGAACGAACGAATGAATGAATGGATGAATGAATGAATGAAATGATACAGTAGGTGGCAAAATTCCAGACATTTCGCCGTCTGTGTCGTGTGTTCTTCGGCCTCACCCACCCGTATGTTGGCTGCTGAAACAAGGGTCGGCGATCCCGGAGGGGTGGTCGAGGAGGACAAGTACCCCTCACCTTTTACAGAGAAAGGACATATTATACGCTTGTCCACCCACATTTCCTACCCCTCTCATTGGGTGTCCCCCACCTCTCAAACGAGATCGCCGCCTCTGGCTGAGACCATCCACATAATTATGTCGAGCAATGGAAGAGAGTCTAGCAGTGTTCGCTTGGAGCTAGTGTGAGGATCATGTGTATTTTCCCAGTCAGAATCCTCCCACTTGAATTGGATGTTGATAGAGCAGAATGTATGCTGCAGGTGTCAGCCTCGTTTGAACGAACGTATACATTGCACGGCCATAGTTTGCTTCTTGTACCGATCAACCATTCGTCCGATGTGTAGATCTTCTGCAAACAGATGGCACCAATGTTTCCTAATGGATTTCGTGTTTCCTTGAAACATCGAGGTTGAAGAATTCTCAAGGACATTGCTGTTGGTTGAATGTAAAATAACAGCATCACGTCCGGGTCTGATACTGTTGCCATTGCTGATGGAACGCGATCCAGATTCCTTGGCTGGGTAATTAATTATTAGCTTCCACAATCTTAGCTTGGCACTGACAAGGAGAGAAACGACCATGCTGATTTATCGTCCTTCAGGGATACATTTTGAAAAGGAGGATATGAAAGCAGGGGTGTAGCAAGCGTGGGGCAGAGGGGCAGTTTTAGTGCTCAGTGCCCCCACGTGCCCCTCAAATCGGTTCATTTTTATGTTTCTCCAATGGCTTTCAAGATGACTTTTGTTAAGATAATTTGTGCCCTCCATTTTTCAAATTTCTGGAGAGCAAAATTCCAAAAGTGGGGGGGGGCCAAAAAATTGTTGTGCTTCGCGCAATTTCTTTTTTATTATGTCCCCCCCTCCCCCACTTTTCAAAACCTTGTTACACCTCTGGATGAAAGTAAATGATGCGGGTCAAAAAGTGATGGATCGGATATGAATTGGAGAGCAGGAAGAGCAGAAGAATAAGATGGAAATAAAGTTGGTAATGAAAGAAGTCGAACTCTATGGATAGTATAGGGATGGGAAGATCAAAGAATGGGAGGAGAAACGCACCTGTGCAGGGGCGTCACTCCCTCCCTGAATAATGGAGGCACCCCCCAGGCCCCATGTGTAAGGAAGGCAAGATATCCTCCTAAGACTCAAGCACCATACCCCCTACCTAAAAGAGGAGGCATTTGACTCCGGACCCGCCCCTCCCCTATCCTGGTGCCTGGTATCGAAAGCTATCAACTGGACAGGTTCATAGATAAGTGAGCAGTAGATCGGATTGCTAGCTCTCCATTGCAGCGATTGTTCCAGTAGTCCTTACTATTTTCACATCACCTCCTCACAGTGGCAAAGCGCCGCCTGGGGCGAAGGTAAAAAATGCCGCCTCTGCCTATTTTTCCATCTCTTCGTTCTTGTATATATAAGCCTGCCCCGAGATATGCACAAGGAGATAGGCATTGGGCGCCTGTTTTGAGTGCTTTCATTGTGCTCTTATATACATTATGATTATTGTATTCAGTATTCAAATAATTGTAGGCCCTACAGTTAGTAACAGCATCAGCATGCACTTTCAAAATTAGAGCTGTTTGTCCTTTGACTAATTAAAATGCATTATCATTAGATATAAAGATATGAAAATAGAATAAGATTGTATTAATTCAGAAATTAACCAGTTATAAAACAAACAAATAAAGCAAGCCTCACAATAAAGTTACTAAAAGTCTTGCAGGCTAGATCGAAAATTATAAAAATTAAATTAAAATAACACAATACAATTCATACGGCATATTCTTTCTCTATACGTATTGAAAAGAAAGTTCAACGCCTAAACAATGATTTAATCATAGTGAGACCAAAGTAAGTATGGTGCTCAGAATAGATTAGTAACTGATAACTTTGACTAATTGGAGCGCTCATAAGTAGGAACCTTGAAGGGGCAGTATATAAATTTTCATAATGAATGAATGAATGAACTTATCATACGGATTACGGATACGGTACGGTCTCATACTTTCATTATACCTGCCAACTGTTACAGTTTAAAAATTTACTTTTCTTACTTTCCCTGCAGCGAAATTACTAATAACCTTGTCAAAGTTAATTGTGCCTGTCAAAGAGTGTTCAAATGAAAGAATAAATTAGAATGTAGTGATTCTCTAATTGTGGGTCTTAAGTAGGTTTAATTATTTTATTTTAATTAGTTGTAGTTTTGAAAATCCAAATTCTGTTTAGGTAATAACTGTTTCATCAACCCAGATTCTAATTATGAAAGATTTTTTGATAAATCCTACTTCTATTTAAGTTAGATTTCGATTGTGAACCCAACTTTGCATTAATTTTTTCATCACTCAAGGTAGGCAAAAACGTCTCTCATTACTCAAACTTCTGTTTCATAAGACTTCATTTGCATCAATACACGATGCATTTTGCAAGCTTTTTCATAAATCAAATTTATATTTGAGCAGAGATTGTCCTTAATTAATCCAACTTTTTATTTAGGAAAGAATGATTTTTCATCAATCTAAGAATTTGCGCATTATTATAATTGCAAAATTTATTTCGTTTTATAGGTGCGAAAGTCATGGCAAGATAGACAGAGGCGGCATTGCCATTCTGCAGCGTATCTATTAACACTAGGTGCCATTCGATGGTCTTTCTGTATATCGTATATGTTAGTTTTAAGTTGAAAAGAAGCAAAAAAGCATATGGTGCCCGGTTTAGACAAGAGCAGCAAGAATCTTGAAGAGTGCAATTTATACAACAAGAATTTTTTATTTATTTTTTGCCAAAAATGCCGCCTCTAGGACAAGTGCCGCCTGGGGCCATGTTGCGCATTATTATTATTGCAAAATTTATTTAATTTGATAGGTGCAACACTCATGGCAAGATAGACAGGGGCGGCATTGCCATTTTGCAGCGTGTCTATTGACACTAGGCGCCATTCGATGGTCCTTCGGCATATCGTATATGTCAGTTTTAAGTCGAGAAATAACAAAAAAGCTTTAGGTTTAGACAAGAGCTGCAAGAATCTTGAAGAGTGCAAGTTACACAAAAATAATTGTTTTCCCTAAATTTCCGCCCCTAGGACAAGTGCCACCTGCTGCGATTCGTACCCCTCGCCCCCCGCTCGCTACGCCACTGCCTCCTCATAATACTATAGGCCATCAACTCGCAGCAGCAGCAGCATTAGCATATGCCTACCTATTATTATCATCGTGTGTACGGACTAACGACGGGTCTCTACCAGCAGAGCAGTGTATACCTAGCGATCGAAGTCTGATTTATTTATTTATTCAACAATCGGCTTTCCATAGGAGAACCGCCCGGGATTCGCTTTCGTCTGTTAACCTCGGCCGATTGGACGTCTCAATCGCTCGTACGGGGATCCTGTGGAAAGATCGAGTGCGATTGCGGTCAACTTGATCAGTGGTGACTTGCATGGCTAGCGAAGTCGACTGAATGCCGCCCGTCACTCGACCAGAGCACAGGTGGTTGCACGATCATCCTCACTGTTGACGGAATACTATGTTCGCCGTCCTACCGTCCTCCGTCATCGGTCAGGGTCTGGGTTATGCCGCCCCTAACCCATCGCCGTCATCATGGGTATCCCGTCGACAGCACCAGCCAACGGCCGATGTCAAACGGAGGGTGACGATCTACAGAGACAGTCTCGACACCCCTTGGGGATTTCGCCTGCAAGGGGGAAAGGATTTCAATACCCCTCTGTCCGTTAAGAGGGTAAGCCAATGTTACCCCAATGTATACATACATGTAGCCTACTTTTGTTGTTGTCAATAACTAACACCGAATCCAGTTCATTTCTTCTTAATCGTCCGCTTCACTGGCGTATATATAGGGCTTATTGGTGATTACAGATTGAACGCATATCATCATCGTTATGGATGCGTCGTTAAATAAACTTATATCAACAACATTACAGATTGTGAGTCTCTAAGAAACGAGATTGTGACGCCATAGGACTCCTATTATATTTTTAACAGTGTTTATTAGATGTCATAATATAAGTTGAATAACTTCGATTAGCGATTGGTAACAATGCATATACTTACTTACCTAATCATTTGACGTCTTAAACCGTGACTGTGTGAAGTCAATGGCACTTGGGTTTCGACTCCTCCTTACTTGCTCGTGCTAGTGCTGATCAATTCACTGACCGATCGATCATCCGTTGATCTACGGTATACGAACGGTCGAAGGACTGAACTGAGAGATGAACAAACGGACTGACGAACGAATAAGTTACCGAAGAACGAACATATGCGGACGAAGGAACAAAACGAACGGAAAAGACTGAACGAACGAATGAACCTACGAACAACTGACCGGACGAACGACAGACTAAATCGATGAACCGACGAATGAAAGAGTGTGCGAATGAAGTTGATGAAAATGCAGACCTATAGGTCCAAAACAGGATCTAATGCCAGCGGAGAGTTAGTGATGGACTGTAGGTCTCTAGGCCCTATAGGTAGGCCTAATGTGATGCAATGTAATCGAACACTAATATATCGCCCTTCAATGTCTTCAAGACATCTACTCAGTGGCACTCTCTACGCTAGCCTAAGTGATGGCAAAATTGTCATTTGTTGTCCAATCTGCTCCTTTAGAGTAGACAGAGTTGTTCAGCGAAGATTCCGATGGTTGAGACATGTATAGGTACTGTTAGGCAGAGAGAGTTCTAGCCGACCGCTTTCCACATATTAATGATAGTGATGATGTGTTGGGTTGTCATTAAGTCGCGTAATATGTAGGCCCTAGATAATTTTATGTTTTAGTTTTAATATTATGTCTTAATAGTCCTATCGTGTTAACTGCCCTTCGTCGTAACCGTGACTTGGTGTAGAATGAGTGAGCGTCTTTACACACGGTTGTTTCTTCTCTGTACGCAGTGACAAATTAATGTCCATAAATTACTAAACTGAAGTGTCTAGTGCGTTGGTTTTTGTGCTCTGTTTAAGTCTGTTTAGGCCCAAAACCTCAGTATTTCTCAGCTGGACATGAAATTTGCACTACAAGACAGCTATATCATGGGCCCCTATATCTATTTCAGCTTACCAGCGCTCAACAATCTAGGCAGAAGGAAGAGGAGGAGGAGGAGGAGGAAGAAGAGAAGGTGGAGAGGTTTGCATGCTATTGAAATGGCTTGGATCTATGGAGCAAGCAACGGATAAGTGGAAGGAGAGAGAGAGGTATGGACGTAAGAGAGGCAGTTGGTGGTGTTTGGGAAAGTAAAACACAAGCGAAACAGAAATCGCTTCGATCGAACTGAGAACGAACTGGCTGAAGGGAGGATCCACACAGCTGCGGATTTGGTCGTTAAGTATAGACAGAGAATAACATAAACAATTCTCGGCCTTGGCTTTTAGTTTGGCGCTGAAACATCGACGCTGAGTGGCGTAGCAATCGGGGTCTGACGATCAGGCAACTGAGAACTGGATGCAGCTCTATCCAGGGATAGACTGATCGGTTGTTCCTCGAGTGATCGATCAATCCTGAAGGGTCCAGACCCAGTTAGACCAAGACCACCATCTCTCCCCCAATTGGGAACTCGATTCCTGGTCTGTTTCATTGACCAGTTCGTTCACCCCTAACCCGTCGGGAGTGGCATGAGAAGGTTCCAACCCATTCCAGTATTTAAGGCTGTTAGCGTTTGGTATCCCAGTCCAACGCCCCTCAATTTTCGATCAGCTGTTGAACCTCTGGATTTGAAAGTTCCCTATGCCTGTAAATATGTGCAACTGAAGAGGCAGGCGCTATATACAATTTATTAATGAACCAATTAATGCATAAATAAATCAGCGACCCAAATTAGTTGAGAAGAATATTAGTTACAGTTGCGGACTAAATTTCTGCTTTCGAACTTAACCAAAAATCTATATATCGCCTATTCAAGATATCTACTTTCTAACTGCGCTGGTCTATATGATGTAAATGTCATCACGATCGTATAAAAACACCATTATTTTAACCAAATTATGTGCAGACGTAAGCTGAAAAGTCACCAGAGGTGGGTCCACGCACACGCGAGTTAGTACGGTGTAACCAACTAACGGATTCCGTTCTACAGCTGACAGATGGAATAAATGTGAATTTTGAAATCTTTGTCTACACTTCAAGAGTCCATGCATGAGCATCTTAACTGGGTTAACTTCCATTAAATTTGTATTAAATTAGACTGAGTGTGAGAGTCAATGGATCGATAGATTTTAGCGCAGGCCTGTCTTTACACGCAGTTAGTCTAGGCTGAACAGGGAACTATTTGTAATACAAAGTTAAGTTGAAGCTGGGACTGATATGGAAGTAATATGAAGCCGACGAAAACTGGATCATTGACCTAGACTGTGTGTGTGACTACATCCGGGACTTTCGCAGGATCAATCGGCAGTCGCGTTTGCTTTTGTGAACGAAATGAAACGACTCAGGCCTTGCAATATAAATAAAATGTGCTAAAAGAAAGGTTTTATTGACTGGAGTAGGCCTAGCATAAATTTATATGAACTTTCGGCGATTATACGTTCTAAGTAATCCTGTCGAGTACCCGGATGTCCCCTTATTCGCTACATAGCCGAATAAGGGGATGCATTGCATTTTCTGGATGCATTTTCTGATGCATTGCGCAGACATCTGCGCAATGCATCAGAAAAAACAACAATGACATATTGCGGCTTCATATATACCCTTCCATGTTAGTCCAAGGTTGAAGTGTTTCAATATGAATTGAATTGAAGCTGCACGGGGAGCTTCAGTATTATGCCTTCCTATACCTATATGTCAGCGTTCTCCCAAATCGCTTCGTCATAGCTTCGCGCCTTCGGCTCTTGCTATTTCAGTTCCCTTGAGTTTACTTCGATGCAGATGGACTCTAGCGGCCAAAATAAATCGCCTACGCTGCACATTGTACTGAGTTTCTAGAATAAGATTTCAGCCTGGATCGTTTTTTTTATTGATAAGATATCTGCCGTTTGTCTTATCTTGACTATTGTCTGTTTCAACATACTACGTTTGCTTAGAGGCCACCTGCATTAGGCTTAGCTATGATGCCTCTATCTGCATGTCCGGCAAGAGTAACCAGTGCTAACCACCGGGAACCGAACGGTTTGTAAAAATGGATGACTTATGCTGTGCCATCATTTTTGACACGCCATAAAAGTTATAATTTGTGATTAGATTATATCATAGACTATATATATATATACATTAGATGAAAGGCTAGGCCCTATATTATATTCTGGCATTAAAATTGATGAGGTGGAAATGATTGCGAATGAGCTACAGTCAATTTGTTTGTTGTGAAAAGCATGATGATAAATACGTGCAGGTATTTTCGGGAAGTCCAGCCGTTGGTCAACTGACTAGAGATGACCTCATACTTGCGATCAATGACGAACCAGTCGACGGTCTTTTCCACGCAGATGTGCTCGAAAAGATCAAGTCTGCTGGAAATTCAATCGTTCTAAACATACAAACTAGGTGGGTACACAGCAATCAATACTCCAGTGTATTGCCAGAAAAGTCGGTGGTGACGATTGTGTGTGTATCATTTGAAGCGTGAGTGAACCCTCGGTGGTTTGTTGAGGACTTAGAGAAGGAAACGTACAAACAACATCTCATGGTTCCTTCAAATTCTTTATGAAGAGGATGATCACTGTTATTTACAGCGTCATCAGAATCTACCGCTGATCACAGTAATCAGAGCATCCCCAGTCGGCCACTCTTCCTCGATCCTTCGTACGTGACGTCGTCTGGCTTCTGATTTTAACCATTAGTATTAGTCGCAAGATGATGGGGTGCTGTTCGTCCTAAAGAATTTTGTGTGTGTCTAAGCCAGGGATGTGATCTCGAGACCGCGGTCTTGGTCTCGAGACGGTTCCGAGACCGGAAAACTGCGGTCTTGGTTTCGAATGCATGGGTCTTGGTCTTGGTCTCGGACCATCGGTTTTGGTCTTGGTCTCGACTGCGTCGGTCTTGGTCTTAAAGAAACGGTCTTGGGATTGGTCTCCGTCTTAGGTTAGCGTTCCTGGTCATTTGTCGGTTATTTTAGATTATTAGAGACCGGATGTTTAGGCCCTATGCGCTTGTTATCGATTTATGACACGCTGACCATCTATATATATAGGCCTACCTGTTTTTATGGGCAAAATATGCATTTGCAACGGAACCAGCCATTTCAATATTTGCTTTCACAAATGTCAGGGTTTTGGAAAAATCTAATGATTATGTGGTCGGCCACGTGTAGTCACTGTTAACCTACAATTCCGAGTACAAGTAAGCCTACAGCCTACACCATTCAAACGGAACGGTAATCTACTTGTTCAGATGTCTTAAAGCATTTACCTATCGTATAGGCCTACTGTAAGTAATTTATGGTGTGATTTTTCAGGCCGAAGCCAAGCGCTGAGCCCACAAAAGTTCAGACTGGCTGGTAAAACTGTTTCTGGACCATTATTAAGATTAGCATTCTTCAGCAATAAAATTAATGTTTTATGCGTGTTATTCCGTTTTGGCGTCTAAATAAATTGAATAGTGTATAAAAAAGGGTTTCGGTCTTGGTCTCGGACCCTCGGTCTTGGTCTCGGATCACCCGGTCTTGGTCTTAGACCTCTCGGTCTTGGTCTTGGACCTCTCGGTCTTGGTCTCGAGGTTTTGGTCTCGTGCCCAACACTGGTCTAAGCTCAGGTAGGGCCTATGATTACATGCGGGGAAGTCTGCTGGAAAGTAATGAATAGGTGGAAGTCTGGAAAGCCATGACTTCAAGCGTAAGAAGTCAGGATTTACAGAAGTTATGTGTTGGAAAATTCTCATGAACGGCATAGAACGAACTTGAAATTTTTTGACCAAACTAGATCTTCAAAAGACGTGATGATTTAACATTTAAGGCCACAACTAGTCTTTTGAGAGACAAATCACGACCAATTTGGGGACTACTACTAGTTCTCTGTTCAAAGATTCTTATATCGACCACTGTATCACTCTCAGAACTTATGAAGTTATGATGCTATCTATACGATGGCCGAACAGTCTGGCAAGCTACCTTTGTGAATGCTCATTGCGATGTTGTATTTTATAAGATAAGCCTGTGTGCTAGAGTGTTCATGCAACATCACATGTTACAAAGGGCTGAATAACTCACAAGCAGCCAACCCTTCCGTCAAAACTGTTCGGTGAAGACTAAAATAATACGTAATTGCACGTGACCTTATTTTGAACCGTGCGCAAGCAGAGTCTTGCATGGTGATCTATCAAAAAAAATTGTCGTTGCTTTATGTTGCAGTGCATTAGGATCTGAATTCGGTTACGCTAGCCAAGACCATCATCTTCAGCCCATTCAGAGCAACAGCCATCAACAACCGGTAGGCATTTTATCACAGGCTCATACACGCCAACTTCTATGGGGTGCACTCACTGCACTGTCTGATTTAGAGCCTCAAATAATAACGTTATCCTTCACTGACAGTAGGCCTACAACAACAACAACAACAACAATAATAATAATAATAATAATAATAATAATAATGTAACGGAACGGGGCCTATTCGACAGTGACCAGGATGACGACTTGCAGCCCCGTCCGATATGGGGATAGTTCGAGTTGCAGTCCGCTGAGTAAGGCTTCAGTGGTGTGCTGAAGACCAACCATTTAAGGTTTAAATAGCTCCTTTCTGGATGACACTTGGAATAAGACACGCTTGTTCGATAATCCTCTTTTAATGTACAACGGAAAACAAAATTTCTGTAGCGCCTATTCGGAAACAGTCCGTTTCTCACTCCCTCAATACGCCCTACGTCGATAACTAACGAGTAACTGCAACGCTACGTCAATGGCTGACGGCGACTATTATGCTACGTCAATGGCTGACGGTGACTACTATGCTACGTCAATGGCTGACGGCGACTACTATGCTACGTCAATGGCTGACGGCGACTATTACGCTACGTCAGTGGCTGACGGCGACTATCACAAATCTACGACGACTATATCCACGACGACTATCGCAAGCCACGACGACTATTCGTGCTTCCTAGTAGCCGAGACTGCAAGACCGAAGCCGAATCTACAAGGCTCCCCGATGACGATCTCCAGACGACGACTCCCTTTTATACTAATTTGCTGTAGATAGTAGATAATACACAGTAGATAGGAGACAGTAGAGACTACATAGTAGATAGTAGATAATACACAGTAGATAGGATACAGTAGATAGTAGATATCCACAGTAGATAGACTGTAGTAGATAGTAGATAGACTACAGTAGATAGTAGGTAATCGTATGCAGCAGGCAGATACCACAGTAGAAAGAACACAGTAGACAGGTGTACATAGCAAGCAGACACTACAGCAGGCCGACACTAGGTAGGCATACCTCTGAACCGTTATGATAATAATAATAATGATGATAATAATAATAATAATAATAATAATAATAATAATAATAATAATAATAATAATAATAATAATAATAATAAGAAGAAGAAGAAGAAAAAGAAGAGACCAACGAGAAGGGCCATCCCAGACTACATTTTTTTATTCTTATTAAAGTTCTAGTCCCTGAGGGATCATGTATACCTCGAGGCGAAAAAAACAATAATAATAACAATAATATCCAGTGGTTCAACGCGGTGGCTTTCCAGGGAACCATGCCAAGGCTCCAAGTACCTGTTAAGCGACCCTTAAGACTAGCCATTCCAGAACAATGCCCCTAATTTTTTTAATCCTAGGGATCATATGTACTTCGGCGGGAAAAATAATAAAATTAAAATAATAAGGGCGGCCACTCCAGAGTAAACAGAGGATCACACAAGATTATTAACATTTGGCACTATTATATATACCTCAGGACATAGGCGGAGACTTGGTCGCGGGTTTGGGGGGGGGACAGGCCGGAAGAAATTTTAATTCTCAATCATGGATGCAGCAAAAATAGGCCGCGTCTCGTGCCTCTCCTCATTTTCATTTTACATAACCCCGAGCATGTTTTAACCAACTCCTACCTCCACTCCGTACCGAATCACCAATTAAGAGCACACAACCATGTTCTGCCACCAAAAGACGACTCTAAATTTATCCCCAGATCATTATACAAAAACATTTACTAGTTTTTTTAACGTATTTAGCGACTGTCCTGCTATTGTTCATTGTCACTCGTGCAGGCCCAAGCATTTCTACGTTATTGTCAGATTGTGTTATTTCTAAATAAATGAATATCTTATTATTAGGCTACTGTGGTTCGTTTTCGATGCTGGATTATTTTAGAGATTTAAATCTTGGTTTAGTACGGTCCTTGCACGGGAACCCTATGTAATTGTTATTATTATTACTAATTTAATAAAAACCTTACTACATGAGTCGAATTTAACCGTCGGCAGCCACGCAGGGCGCCCATTACGTTACAAATCTCATTTTGAACAAGGCAAGTGTATAATGATGGCGTGGCATCCATTCAAAAGGACGAGCGGTGATGAAGGATCTCACCGGATCAGACTCTTATTGAAAAATGAGATGGGTCGAGATTATATAATAGGCGTATATACGGTAGCTATATAAAAGCGCTTTCATTAATATTTGTTTGCTGTTCTTCTGAGTGTATTTAATAATGGATAGCTCAAGGGAGATGATAATATAAGTTTGATCTTGATTAATGAAATAAAAATAAAACGAAAAGTGAAGGTCAGTGCTAATCTCTCATGGCTTGTGTATGCTGTACGTAGGCCCCTGCGTCACTCCCACTCCAGCCAATCGACCACTACGTACTAAATGACGGTTTAGATTGTCAGAACAGCAATACTTGGGGAGCACAGTTGAGCGTAGATCTAGAGAACAAGCCTAACACATTAAAATAATATTGATAAAAAACCTTGGCAATACTAAACATAGCCAGCCATGATGGGTGGGTCTGATTTTGAGGGACGCTGGCGTGCGACCAGGAGAGATGCAGGTAAGTTGGCCCGAGCCGATGGCTAAAGTCGTCACTGCCACAATACCGTATACGCGCTATATTCACGGTTATTCCGTCGCACGTGGGATAAAAGTACAAACGGTCTTACATTTACATTAAGCTACAGATAACGCTTACCTCCTCTAGTATGAGATCGTTTGTTGTATAACAATCTCGTTTCATTTTTCACAAAAAACAACGCTGCCGCTAGACTAAATCACTCAAATATTCAAAGACGCTCGATGCAATAAAATGAGTAAACTTATAGATGAGGATTTAACCACAATAACTCTTAGGAACAAAGTGAAAAGAATTGATAGCAGATGAAGCAACGGTGGCCGTGAAGAGCCACCTTATTTCATTGTTCGAAGGATAGCCCTACTCCTTAAAAGTATAATTATAACAATTTCAACCTTCATCATGCAGATTAGGCATAATCAGTTCTGAAAGTTGTTTTAAAAGATAGTTCGGTGTGTGTTAATGTAAGCATGTATATAAATATTTTTTCAAGACTCTAATTCGATATCATTATAATTTATCATACCCATATCTCTTGCAGCGTCGGTTGCCTAGTGCACCATACCTCAAGCAAGCATCACCGCTGTAACCTAGACTAGATAGCCGACACACAGCTAGGCACATGCGTACCAGACACAGCATCGAAACCCAGGCGAGGTCACGACCTCTGAACCTTAAACTGACTTGCAGGTCGGACTCTTATCTCTCGGCCTGGTGTCTTGCGCCTCACGATGATGAGACACTCACTGACCATAGACAACCCGCAAACTAGGACAGACAGGCACATCACGAACCAGTCTCAGACATGAGAAAGACAACAGCAAACACACGGTCAATCGCCTGAAATTCGGGGGTATATAGGCTACTCCATCCCTCTTACCTCAACTTTTGGGGGGACCGCCCCCCGCTGTCCCCCCTAAGTTTCCGCCCGTGCCTCAGGAAAACAGAAGAAAATAATAATAACATTGACGTTGATGATAGTGGTTTGGTAACGGAGAAATTCGTCACACACTGCAGGCTTGAGACGCTAGGCTACGCCCATACACACGAGCGCGCTTATGCTCACACACACACACACACACACACACACACACACACAACCTTTTGATATGTTGAGGAGCATCTTAAGCATCGTAATCGTAATCTCCAAACTTCTAAAGCTCCACTCGAAAGCCAAGTGTAGGGCATCAGCTTATTCACTAGCATACGATGCTGCTACGACCGAACAGTAAGAACATCAGCCTGCTTCGTAATTGAGGGATTTCTACGTGACTTCGACGAAGTCTTGAGAATTAACAGGACTTAGGCCTAGTAGGCCTAGCAATCTGCACAATATCTACCTAAGAGACGATCGATGGATCCAGGTATGCTTACCTCAGAGAAACGGTGGTGGACTGACCGTCTGGGCAATCGTAGTGCCAATAAAAATCACGCTTTGGCATCAGAAACCATGGCTCTGGGAGCTGCCGAAGCTGATAGTTATCAGCTGATTCGATGTGATAGCAATCAACTAATCGGACGAAGCTAATAGTTACTATCAGCTTCGTCAGCTCCCAGTACACTCGTTCTCATAACGTGGTCCAAGGCCCAAGGAGGGGCGAATACTCAAGGGTCCGGTCTGTAACCAATTTATGAAAATGTAGAATCAGTTAGGCCTATTTGTATACAAAGTTTACGATTTAGCCTATGACTTCTATTATATATATATATATATATAAGTACAGTGATATTGATATGCCCTGTGTTTTAATATATATATATATATATATATATATATATATATATATATATATATATATATATATACAATATTGCTGACACTTAACTATAATAAATTGAAACTCAGGGCATATCAATATCACTGTACTTAGGCCTATCATTTCTTTGCTATCGAATATCCAACTAAGAAGCCAGTCACGGTTCTGCCTATGGGCCCCAAATTTTTCTGCCTATAGGGACCCGGAATTTCTGTCGGCGGGCCTGCGCGGTCATGGTTCACGCCTTTGGCATTAGTCTATTGTCTAATTTACCCTATTGTTCGAGTGTCTCCCTTCCTTTTTGGGCCCTGCCCTCGGTTTCTGAGCTAATCGGGCAGCTTACTAATTAGTTACCAGTCAGTCATTGCTGCATTGGCTCCCAGTGGCTCCATCGATCTCTTACCGCAGTGCCGCTCTAGCCTCTTGCTGCACACTTGGTTCAAGTTGGTTGTGCTCGATCCTCCTATAAACGTAATTTCTGTCGCCCAGTGCCTGACGTTGCAGCGTGTATATCGGTTGCGTTGCTCTGCGATAAGGACTCGCTTGGCTACTGCATGAAGTTGTGGGCCTTCCATCTGGAGCTATCCACTACTAGAGCTGCGTTCACTACGCTTGATAAACCCAACTGGGAGTCTTATTTCTTTAGTCATGGCTGGGCTGCGAGTGCTCTGAGCAAGCTTCTGGAAGGAGCGCTAAAGAATTCGCAGACTAAATGAAGTAATTCTAGATCAGTGACGTGATCTTCTCCAGACTCACTGTCACAACCCACTTTCAACTGTAACCTGTAGGCTAAAATCATTATAGCAATGGGTGTTTTTTGCTGAACAGCTGTTCACTCCTGAAGAACCGACATTGCAATACGAGTCTCATCCGACTCCATCTGCTTCCAGCTATGACACTTCACCCTCCACTTACGAAACGTCGCCGACCACTTATGAGACTTCACCAACTACTTATGAGACTCCATCAACTACTTACGAGACCGCACCGACTACTTACGAGACTTCAGATCCAAGCCACAGCCGTACTACATCAAGTAAGCCAATTAATCATTGTGTGGCAGACACTCCCCACTGTTAAATGAATTAGGTGCGAAAGCCACTAATCAGTTTCAATACCAAGGTTAAATTTGGCAGTGTATGACGGAGTGAATGGAAACTAACACAGGGAAGAAAAGTAGGCAGAACTAGTCAGATGTGGAGAAGATATAGGGGTCAGAGCTTAAACTAGCTTAAACTGTTCAACAGTTCGACCAAGCACCAAACTCGTGTAACGTCCTTTGACAATCGAAATAAATTAGAAAAAGGACAATACACTTTAAAATGCAACATTAGGGTGAGGAGAAAGAAGAGATAGGCCAGGATCTTGGCACAATGGTGGACTAGCGAACACTGTCCAACATCGTCCCAATGTGTGCAGTCTAGGAATAAGTGGACTACTCATCACAGGGAGCCCAATATGAAACTCAGCAGATAGACCAAACCCGTAATGTTTCATAGTCAGAAGGTTGTAAACGGTGTGTTTTAGATGTTTACAACCCGAAGATCGCAACCCATCAGAGTCGACACAGGTCTGCAAAGAGATTTCAAAATGCATCCACCATGCCATCCGGACTATCAGAACCGGGGTGGTCGCCAAGACCAAAGTCAGTTCCTCGAAATCTCCCTTTGTCAACCCCTCAACAGCCACTTCCTTCCTCTCAATACAGGTCCCCACCAGTGAAACCAGATGATCAATTGGTACAGTACCCCTCTACAAGGGATTTCTGGAAATCAGAAAGTGCTTCGGAGGCAGCATCAGGGTCTTTCACGCCAGCATGGTACGGTTCATTGCGTTCGACAAGAGCCCCTCATTCGTGGGAATTGCGAGCCGCAAAGGTCCAGATCCAGTCAGAACAGGAGTCTTCAGACGTGTGGAAAGAGCCAGAACAACCACAGCAAACACACCAGGCACAAAGGCAACAAGTAGAACCACAACAGGTACAACAAGAGCCAAGTCGCACATTCAAGGCCGAGATTCGAGGACTGATACTGGCACGTCCAACCTATCCGCAGACACAGTCGACTCCAGGAAGGGAAGCTGCATTCGAACAACGCCTTTATCGTTCTCAAGAGTATACACACAGTGCACCTGAAACACCAGTTGCAGATGCAACTGTACACGCAGAGGTCAAGAACCTGACATCTTATCAAGATATCCACACACACCCGTCTGCCAGTGACACCCAGCAGATGGCAGATTCGCCACCTGTTAAACTCCAGCCATCACTGCTATTTGGAGACAGAAGTGGTAGAGGTCTACAACACCCATCGTCACAGTCACGTGTCATCAGAGCACAGCCTCAAGCAACAAAGACGCCTGTGTCTGGAGTGCACACTAGGCAGGAAGTACTAGAAACAGCTCCAAAAAGAGTTGCTCAGATTGTGACCCCTCCTACAATAGTGCCAGTTCATCAGGCCGTGACGCCTTCTCAACCAAATCCTCAAGTACATCCAATTATTCAGCAGAGACCCTCTGAAGCAGTTGCTAAGCCATTTGCTCAGAATCAAGTTGATCCATCAAAGCAACAGCCATCTACTATCAAAGTGTCTGCTGCTCAACCTGCTAAACTAACATATCTACCTGAAACTGTGGAACGTTTCAACCCAGTGCCAGACAGGCCAGAACTTAAAGCATCGGCAGATGGGAAACATTTGAAACCAGTTCCTGAAGGGTCGACAAAATTACCAACGGTGCCTGTGGAACGGTTCAATCCAGGGCCAGAAAGACAGAGTCAGTTCTCACAAACAAAAGTGAAACATGCTGCAGTGCCCCAAACACTTGGGAAATTATCAAACGTGCCAGTGGAACGGTTCAATCCAGGGCCAGAAAGACAGAGTCAGTTCTCACAAACAAAAGTGAAACATGCTCCAGTGCCCCAAACACTTGGGAAGTTATCAAACGTGCCAGTGGAACGGTTCAATCCAGGGCCAGAAAGACAGAGTCAGTTCTCACAAACAAAAGTGAAACATGCTGCAGTGCCTCAAACACCTGGGAAATTATCAAACGTGCCAGTGGAACGGTTCAATCCAGGGCCAGAAAGACAGAGTCAGTTCTTGCAAACAAAAGTGAAACATGCTGCAGTGCCCCAAACACTTGGGAAGTTATCAAACGTGCCAGTGGAACGGTTCAATCCAGGGCCACAAAGACAGAGTCAGTTCTCACAAACAAAAGTGAAACATGCTGCAGTGCCCCAAACACTTGGGAAATTATCAAATGTGCCAGTGGAACGGTTCAATCCAGGGCCAGAAAGACAGAGTCAGTTATCACAAACAAAAGTGAAACATTTAACCTCAGAGTCAGCAAAATTTCAACAAACGCCTGTGGAACGCTTTAACCCGGGGCCTAACAGACAAAATAAAGCTTAACAAGGTACGTAAAATTTCGATTAATTCAAATTTCTACCAATTAGGCTGAATAATTTTCATAATTTCACTCTCAAACATAGGTGCACCAATAATGTTCACAAGTTTCATCTCAAGCAACATGTGGCAAATTGTTATTTAAAAAATTTCAATATTTGCAATCATTGTCATTATTATTAAACGGACAATTTATACAGCGCCGTAACGCAGCCATGCCGCTACCTTGCATTGTATCATAACTAGGGTTGTGGAAGTTAACAATTAATTAATCGATTAATCGTCAATTTAATGATTACATTTTGTTGTTAACAATTAGGCCTAATCGAAGATCGCACGTTATATTTGATAAGTGGACCTGGTACCACAGTCCTTGTAGTTGAAGTACCCCAAGTCCTAAGACACTTGAACTGAAACACGTAACTGTAAAACATAAATAATCCTAGAAATTTGAATAAATAGCTACAAAGTAGCCACTAATAGCTCAAAAAATATAAATTATACTACTAAAAGATAATCAATGAATAATGTAACTTTTTTATTTGACATTACTTATTGGGGATACATTTAATGTAGGGTGATAGAAGTTAACAATTAATTAGGTAATCATTAATTCATAATGGTTAACTATCAGGCAATTATAAAACAAAATATTATAATGGAAACAATTCTCTGTGTGTTTTAGAAGGGAAAAGAGGACCTTGATAAGCAACCTGACGGGCAAATCACGGTCATTGTAGAAAATTGCTGCAAACTCAGAAAACAAACTTACATGAAGAATAACATTAAACTATGAACCAACAAAGAGCTGTTATCAAGTTCTCTATGATGTGTTTGAGTGGTGTTGAAGTGTGTTGTTAGTCACCAAAACCTTACACCTTAAATGGAGAATAAAGTAAAAGTGTTCTAAAATCTACAAGACTTTCAGAAGCATGGAATTGTTGTAACAAAACTTAGCAAGTCAGAAAGTAGACATTCAGACCATTTGTTATTTAGATTGTAGCAAAGCTGTAACCTTCCTGTAACTGCTGTGCATCTAGATAGTCAAATTATTGAACTGTAAGTTTAAGTTTACCTGCCATTGATGTGCATATTAAATTCTGTTTCACTTGACTGTACAATATAAGGAACATAATAATAGACAAAGCATGTGACTTGTTGCAAAGAAAGGAGAGTTTTAATTTAGTTACTCCATTTAGTGTGCATTTGCTTTGTATTGAAACGATTTTCAAGTAGCTTTTAAATTTCATATTAAGCTTCTGCCAATAATTTATATTGTTGTGTTAATGTTTGACAGTAATGTATGTCTCAAATAAAAAAATTCTTTAATTTTGCATACATCACTTCCAAACTCTGTAAAACCTTCAACATAGCTGACTAAATTATTTACACCAAATACTGCATACTAACCAAGTATTGCATTTTTTCCATATGTGCCAGTTTATAGAATGTTCTTCTTAAACTATGTTGAAATCATGTTGGAGGAAGTTCCCACTACAGAAGCTAATCTTACAGATGATAACAAGCAGAATTGTCATTGGAATTGTAACTGGCAAGCTATTGTTCTGGCATATGTTGTACAAGGCATTGACCAATGGCACACCAAAATAACCCATTATCAGGTCAACACTAAAAAGATCAAGAGACGATGGTGGATAAGCAATTTGAAAGAGGCAAGTTGAGATCGAAATGACACAGGCGATTGAGCAAAGTAGACAGACAGAGATATCCAAAAATAGGTCTAGTAATTAAAAAGGCTTGGTCCTGATTTAGATATGACCATATAAGAACATCAGAGGACCTCACTGAATAATTATAAGTCTGGAGAATAAAAATTGATTTTAAGTTTGGTGGTTGATCAGAGACCAAAGTCTAATAAACTATGAACCCAATCTGAAACTAATTCTTTGCTAATATAAACACAGGGGTTATAAGTTCAGATTTGGATGCATTATTAATCGTTCTAACCAAAGAGCTCTGAACTCTCTGCATCTTAAGCATTTTGAACTTATTGATACCAATAAGAAGGAAGATGGAGTTATCTAAGCACACCCAAAATCACGGAGCAAACCCCAAACTTCAGACACACAATTGCCCATCAAAGAACCTCCTGGCAAGGAAATGTTGTGACATGATGAAACCAGCTAGACACTGCAGTAATGCATAGCACAGATTCACCAGCATTCACCCAGTATTTGTGGACTAGCAAACCAAATTAAATTCAGCTTAAACAGGTCAGACACAGGTCTAGCTGAACATAAACAACCTTCACAAGACAGTGCTCATAAACATTAATAACATAAATAAACAAAATTTCATTGAATTCACAGACAATCAAATAAACATACATCTCAACCTCAAATTCTCTTAAATGAGCCAAAGTATGTACAGCAATATCTGCACATTCTGGTAAAATCCATCAGTCAACCTGACCAGCTGATACAATTCTTTAGGCCAGCACTGACAACAGTGAACACATCAACTACTGCCTTCACGTCTGTAACCTAAGATTTCGGAGAATTGTTCTGTTGCTTGGCATCGCTTCCTGTTTTCTCAGTAACTTCATTGAATCCAAGCTTATTCCAGTCTTCTCTGGCCATAAGATTTCTGCAAAAAATTTTGGTAAATGGTAGAATAATAGAATTTTAAATACAGTCTGGACTGAAAATGAATAAATAGCTAAATTAATACATTACTGTTGAAATCGAGCGCAAGACAGTATGGCAAATTCACGATTGTATACCTAAGCTCAAAAAGATTAGCTTCAAGAAACAAACATAATCTTTCTATGACACCATACAGATTTTCAACCTTTACAAGAATTATTTCAGCTAAGGGTTTCAATCACCAATGGAGCTGCGTAATTTCATGTTAATTGTAATTGGAAATGTATAGATGGAAAAAGGGAAAGACAGCAATAGAAAAGCAGATATAAAACACAAGCAACAAATGATCTTCATCAGAATATGCATGTTTAGCTAAAACAGCAAAGCAGATGCTCCTTTGATAAATAATCACTAGTAATGCTTCAAAAAGATGTCTCACGCCAATGCCTAAATGATGAAACATCGGTCAGAATCAATTAACAGAGGAACTCGTACTTTTATACAGCAGTCAATGGAGCGCTAATAAGATATTTGTCATTCTTCCTAAACTGCAATACGACATAAAAAGCCAGACTCCCAATAATAATTCCTACTTTTCCATGCGGCACTGCAAATACTCTTTTGCTTGCGGACGACAAAGTGAATTCTCAGAATTATTTTCCCGAAGACATCGCATGTATCGAGCCATGAAATCCTTGCATTCGGCTGTTAAAGACATGTTAATTACACAAATAACCATTTATACCATATCATGCATAAGGAATATGAAAAGTATGCATGGCTATATGGTTATTTCTTAATGAATATAACAGACAAAGTATCGAAAGCTTCAAGAAATTTCTTTTCGCATACTGAACAGTAAAACATCAATGTTGTGTGATTCATTCCTAAAAGTTTTTTATCATATTTAAATATATACAGCGCAGCCAGTTTAAACACAGAGCCATTCGTCAAGCAGAATAACATTTAAATGCCTCACAGGTAAACAGGTCTCAAATGTACATAGTTCAATATTTAACGCAACAATTACGGCCAAAATGCACATTTATTAAGTAGAACAAACACAAAATTTACACACATAAAAATGAACTGTTATTAGGTACAACATTAATGACAGTGTGCACTAAAATGTATGGGGAAACCTATGCAGCTTGTCATTAAAGGTTTAACATGTAAAAAAAATGAAGTGCATAACTGCTTTCTATCACTTAAGCAGCTCTGGAACAGGTCAATAGCACTTCCGAACACCCAGCGATTCAAGTTTAGTAACGAGAACTTAATGGTCAATGGCGTCAAAATTATATATTGGTTATATAACAAAATTCACACCAAGAAATCAGTATGGTTGATGCCTGCAGAGACCTGTTCTTTGAAGTTAAGTTGGGACAGGGTGGGAAACCAGTATTGGGCTTTGCTTTTATTAATAAATTCAAAGAGCCTAACATACATAACTTTCAAAGCAGTATAGAGAAAAATGACAAAATGGAGATAGGTCTAAAATTGGATATTTGGTCCCTGTGTCCTTGTTTATTGATTGGTATGACCGTAGCAATTTTCAGTGCAATTGGAACCTGACCAGCACTGATAGATAAATTAATTGTTGCTAGAGGGTTGTCAGCAAGAATTTGAAGCATAGGATTAATCAGGTTGGGAAAATATCATCTGGACCAGCAGATTGAGTAGTATTCAGGGAGCGGTACAGAGCTATCAACTATGCACGCGAGTGCAGGAATAAATGCATGGTGGTTCGAAGTAGTGCGGCGCTGGCCTTGAAAATTTGGTATACAATTTGAAACTATAATTTAAAAGCAAAATGAAAACAGATAGTTTTTAAACAGGAAATGTTCAATTATCGTCCACTATGGAAAGCGGGTAATATGTATTAGCTATCCTGAGTCTCAAAATCACCGTAATTTAGGTACTAAGTAAGTATGTTTACAAATTATTTGAGTAAATATTTTAATTTTTTTTATTTCGCTAAAGATTGTTGTTGAAATATTTTTGGTAATTTCTTTAAATCGTTTTTTGGGACGCAATTGCGTATTTTGTGTCCATGCAGCGCCGTCACTAGCTCGAAGGACCAAGGTGAGACTCAAAAGATTTAAGAGGTTGGGAGTATTTTATCTAGGATAAATCTTTCAGTAGCCGAAAGTTTGGCTACAAAATAAAAAAACATTTTACTTCTGTGACCAAACACATAAAATTTCACGGGCGAATACCTTAGCGCATGCTCAAATTTTGGTGCATGCACAATATCAAACACAAAACATTTTTTAACATGTGGTATGAGTGTCAGTTAGGGTCCGGTATGGCATTGTGAGGGTCGGTTAAGGTCAGGGTTGGTGTCATTTTTAAATATATGCGATAACCCTTTGGCCTCAAAAGTAATTTCTTCATGTGTTATGTAGCCAAACGTTTGGCTGCAGAAGCACCATGACTTTTCCATCAAGTCATGAACGAAACTCATGAAGTCGTCTTTAAGCTACGTTTTGAGTAAATTTCCATACATGGAGAATCCTTGCATAATTCAGGAGTTGTCTGAATGCAGAACATATAGCAAACAGTAAGTCATCCTTTTATAATAATAATATCCTATTCAGTATGACTATCTCCGCAAGAGGCTGGTTGCAATCTACAGTAAAGGAGCGTTGGTAAAATGCGAACCGGCGAAACGCAAACTGATAAAACGCGAACCATAGGCGCGACGGATCAGGTTAAGGCATCGGTTAGGGTCAGGGTGGGCATCGTGAGGATCGGTTAGGACTAGGGTTAGTGAAGTTGATGGATAGCGTTCAGGGTCATGGTTAGTATAGTTTACAGATAATTGCCAAAAACATTTGGCCGCATGAATAAAAATATAAATGGCAACCATAGGCGCGAATCGGTCGCGTGACCTTTGGCAGCCAATCTTAAACAAATTCGCAAACGGTTCGCATTTTACCGGTTCGCAGTTCGCATTTTACCCACACCCACAGTAAAGGCGTCAAGCAGGCCATAGTGAGACTAGTAACTTCAAATTGCAAGTGTAATGTCCTAAGGAACTACAGGAAAGCTAACCGCTACGACATCACTGTTTCTCTAAGAACTCCCTAACATTTACTTAAATAATACAGACTTATTTTAAAATACAGGTCGACTCTAACCTTCATGGTCGAGAGGAAAGCTGCCCTTATCTGGAGGTTTAACATCGCGAAAAGTCTTCTGAAAGTTCATCACAGACATTCTTGTCCTTTAATAAATTCGATTGTGTTGCAAGGAGGAACAGACCGTTAAATCAAATATTAAAGCAAATAAATGCTAAGAAGTAATCACCACATTCAAGTCAACAACACATCGCATATTTTGCGAGCGATAATATATCCTAAACTCTAATAATCAGTGAATCTATCAATCTGGCTGGGAAGAGATTGAACCTGATCTATATTACTGTATACCTGGTGGCATCCTTCCCCACAGATGTCGCCCACTCAATTTTTCTCGTTTGATATTAAGTGCGCTGTGTAAAACTCCACGTGCAATGGTTTGATCTGCAATCATAATTAATCGTCGATTGTCCTTCAAAGTGTAATAAACTTACTGCATTTGTCGTGTAAACAGCAAGAATAGAATGATGTTATCTCTGTAATGAATGAATGAATATAATTCAAAGACCTGTTATGCACAGAACTCTCGATAATTATTGTCGCTGGGTTTTTTGGCGATATTCGGGAGCAAGAATTGTCACGTCTGCTTGACATAGCAAGCTGATTCATTAAACTTTAGCAACGAAGGTAAATTGACAAATAACTATGTCATCGAAACGAAAAATGCCTTTGGAGGTCTAAGGCATCGTATTTCCTATTAGAAGCAAACTTTATATTGGGGCGATATCTATGTTTAAGAGTAATTACGTGTACACGAATATTTGATCAGTAATGTAGAACGTAGATTCCTTGCATATATTAGTATCAGGGCTTGAACTGGGCGGTATGAAACGGTATGCCATGCTGGCACCTCTCCTGGCCGACTGCAAGCATACGTATACTTTTCCAGACCAAAAAGCCATACATGACGTACATGACGTACAGGAAACGGAGGAATAGTTCTTACCATACCGGGATCTCTTTTTCCCCACTTCATGCCCTGATTAGTATTAATTGAACATTAGCGCATCATTTCTTGTTAGAAATTAGACAGCTCGTTCTAAACAACTTGCCCAGCATTAATAATACCAATGCCACAAAATTGCAATGGTTTTTTCATGAATGTTTAATTATTGGTAAGAAATATAGGTTAACCTCTATAATCCTGTGTATAGTCAGTGCACATAGACATAATTATATTATATTTTATGTACATTATTATTTTTATTATTATTATACGAGTGTGTATGTTTGATATGGATAACGGCCTTGTGTTGTTACAGAATACCGATCACTTACTGACGCTTAAGCGGTTTTCGGCGCTATAAATGCAAAAGATATTTATTGTGAAATCGTCATCATAGTCGTTGGTTCTCGGGTGTAGCCATCAGCCAAAGGGAGGCAGCTCTGCAGCTCACACAATCGTAAGCGCCATCTGGAGCCCTGATCGTATGATGTAAATGGATCGTCATTATTTGTCTGTTTACTATTATCAAGCGCGAGTGGTCTTAACAGTGTATGTTGCGTGCGAGGTTTCTGGATCTTTTTGACGTTTTCTGCTGTTCTGAAATCTGAAGACATCTTTCGTCGTGTAATAACAAGCTACAAAGATTTCAACTAGAAGTTGGATCTACTGATTAAGGTAATTTTAGATGATAAATTCAAAGGAATGGTAGTCTTTTTTGTGTAGTGCTTGATTTCACTATTCGATGTGGGTTTATTCGCAATTAGCTTGTCTGGTATTAGATCGAGGCAAAGGAGTTAGTGCGATCAATTACTTAAATTACCATTCTGTCATGAGCGTTTTTGTAAAAACGTCTTCTGTCCAGTTGACGTATACGTGTGCATCTATTCTGTGTCTACAGGAGGCTATGGACACGGCAGCTGGCCTACGATTTAAACTTAGGTAGGCGTACACGTAATTGTTGGTTGTAACATATTCGAAATTCGTTCACTAAAATCGAACATGAGACTACAATCTGTTGGTTCGCCTTATGTAGCCGTAGACGGTGTATTTGGCGAAGTAAATGTAGTTGACTTATAGCATACTTGATATTAGACTGTCGTTTCATTAACCCGTTTGTGCCGTTGCAAGTTTGCGTTCACGGCAAGCGACTTTGTTCTGGAGACAATATAAGAACAATAGTGACCTTGTGCTATTATTAATTAGAATCATCTAGGATTGATATAAAGAAATGTTGTCATCCTGGATGAAAGTAGCGGACACTGGTGGTTCAGTGTTGCAAGTTGTTGTTATTTACATTGCAAATTGTAGGCCTATATTGTACACATTTTGTGTGCAATTTGCAATTCTATTGTGTAACAAATAGTCTTTTCAACAGATGGCCTTTCTACATTAGAGGCAGACATCGTCTTTGTTCAATTATCTCTAATAGTCACATATTTCATGCACTTTTTTTGACATTTTAAAGTTTTTATTAATGATTGTAAACAAACCTGAAGTGATGATAGGCAGCCTTCTGTGGTGTTTTGAGTCAGCTTTACGCTGATGACATTCAGGTTTATCTGTGTTGTGTATTTTTTTAATGCTCTGACAGCAGTAGCCACAAAGCAACATGCTATGGAGGTGCTTGGCAATTGGATGTCGTCCAATTGTCTGCGCCTCAACACTTGCAAGATGAAACTGAGTAATGGGCAGCAGCTGAAAAGGCCGACCAAATAATGCTCCTTCAGATGTCAATCAGTCAATCAATGAAACTTGATATAGCACCGCTTCAAGAAATCTACTCAGTGGCACTCCCAATCCGACCAAGGAAGACAGTTTTAAGAGAAGTGTAGAAAGAAGACGAGGAGTTCCTAGGTAAAAGCCAAAGGTCCAGAGGAGGGCCATTCCAAGGGGTAGGGCCCACAGCAGAAAAGACATGATGCTACAGCAGAGCAGTGCATGAGAATGGAATGCTGAGAAGCCTTGTACTGGAAACTCTGGATATGCTTTTTCAAGCAGCTTAGAACTATTCTTTATTGCCACAGTATTGGACTGGGAGCGTCTCCGAGTAGGTCATCACGGAGGGGCATTATGTAAAAAGTCCTATGAATGAACGAATATGAATGCATCATTTGCAACTGCTTTTTAACCTTTGTTTAAAATGCTTTTGTTCTCTTCTTTTCTTGAAGAGGAGGAACTCAATAGTGACAGGAAAACGTTGATTTCACAAGATTTCTGATTTCTTAATTTAAGCAAGAAGCAACCACAATTCTTATAGTCTGCAAAACTGAATGTGCCATTTATTGTTTTTGGTGTTTTAATGTCTGCAAATTGTAATTCTTAAAGATCTATGCATGATGACAGTGTTCACAGTGCTCAGGTTTAACTATGGTCTTATCAAGAGTGTGCATTTCTGAGTGGGCCTCTGAAGGTGCTGTATAGATGCCATAATGAATATACTGATGATTCTGCACATCTCACATCAAAGTCACACTTTGCTGCTACTTAGAATAATTATGTGCACCCAGAATATGAACTGAATGGGCTTGGGCGTTTCAAGTTATCTTCTGACTAACTACACTGTTTCATGACGTACGGTAGGAAGATAAGAGACTTTGGTCATGAGCATTATCAGCACTTGTTGAAGATCAAGCTGGCCAAAACTGGATGGCCTTTGCTCTTAGCGTATGTGTCATTTTATGTCTGTTTAGCCTATGCAAGCCCTGTAATTGATTTGCCTAAATGCAGGTGTGAGCATAGGATTTATCAAAGTCACTACCTGGTCTTTTAAGAAAGCCTTGCTTGAAACGTTGTTATGTCAGTGCTGGTTTTGGCATAGCATATAATTTTAGAGGAACCTTTAAGAACCTGTGCTATTACTTAAGAACTCATCTACTTCTTTGTACTCTTCTCTTAAACTTGTCCTCTTTGGCCGTGGTTGGACTGAGAGCGCTTTTGAGTAGATTTCTTGAAGTGGCGCTATATCAAGTGTCATTGATTGATTGAATGACCCCTCATGAGGAGGGGTTATCCAGCTGTTGGTATATTATCTGTGCTTCTGTCTAGATATCCACAGGGGCATTTATATAGCCCCTTCCAGAACTTAGCAAATGTGTTATGTAGTAGAAGAATATTGAAGCGCAGGAAGGGTCTGAGTGTAAGAGTTGGTTGTCTGTTTGTTGACTGGAAAATCCACACTGAAATAAGAGCATTTTTAGGTGTACCATATACCGTGGAGCACAGTTACCTTACGATTTTCAAGTCCTAGGCTTTCTGGAACCTTCACAAATTTGTAAACAAAAGTTTGTGCAATATTTCTTGTATTTGATGTTATAAGTTATTATGATTATTACATTAATTACTACACTATAAGAACTTGAAATTAATTTTTACTTATTTTTGTACTATGATTAATTTTCAAAATGATTACTGTGAAAGTTATAAATTATTTTGTTGATTAGAGATTGATTATGATATTATGCATGATGTGTCTGGGTTATCAAGTGGTGAGAATTGAAATGCATCATACTGGTACCAAAAAGACAGTGAAGGAGATAACCCAGTCGATTTTATTGTTCGAGTCACCTCATCATCAAGGGGTCATAGCAGTAAAAAGGTTGAATTCCTCTGGAATAGAGGGACTATCATATTTCACTTATTAGTGAGCACATATTCGTACACCCTCGCATACTTATATGTGCACTTATGCCATACATAACACCAAGAAATAGGTATTCATAATATGTATTTATAGTTATATATACAACATTTATATATATATATATATATATATGCTCACAGCTTAATAATGTGCAGGAGTCAATAGAAGTTAAAGTGCTTCAAAAAGGATATACGTGGCATGTCGGATATGGTGATTTCCAATAAATAAACTAATAGATAATATAATGAAAACTGATTCTCTCTGTTGGACCAGAAGTTTTGTGTGATGGCGTACCAATTGTCAGTTTTGGATGAACTCAGTTGGTAGGCTCTATGTGTGTGCAAGAGCTGACCAGCGGTAAGTTCCAGTAATGTGTAGATAATGTGTAGATAGTTCTCTACACATTATTTGCTTATAAATGAACTTCTTCCATCTTTCTGGAGGAAGTTGCTTGGGATCCTGTAACTTGAAGACCATTAGAAGTCAGGAGCACCTTTCTTGGTCATGAGGTTGTGAGCTGTATGAAATTGCAATTACTAAAATCACAATTAATTGTGTTGATTAATATTTAACATCACTTGAACTTGAGGTGCAATGTTTTTGTGAGGTGTTGGTGACATGTTCAGTGTCTTGATGTGTGTATTACACAGTGATACATACATGCATCGTTGCATCTGTATTATGTTGTTGTTTTCATAGTGCAAACACTCTATTGATTATTTCATTTACGGTCTTTTGTTCATCTATTTACTGTACGTCTGCTGAAAAATTTCATCTGAGGGATTTAGCAGTGAACGGCATTAGTTTTGATGCTGTGTTTTAGGTCATCGATCCATAGTCATTATTGAATATGCCATAAGCAGACTGCTAATCACTATGTCCTGGCTTGCAGCTATGAAGTCCTGTGAGAGCTATAAATATGAAGTCTATGACAAGAGAATGGATTCATTAGTTCACGAGGATCATGTTCATGAGAGGACTTAATTGCACCTAATGGTTCTTGTCACTGTAACTACCTTGCATCTCTTGGCTTAGTGCTGTCTGATAAAGAAAAATTCAGGACTTGCTAGTTCTGAAGTTGGGAAATTCACTTAAATACTACTAAAAGGTCTGACTACTGCTGTAGCTGTGGGATGCTAATTAAAAAATTGCCCATTGTTAGGTTCAGCTTTAAATAGGTTTTCATGTTTTGGAACATGGAAGAGTTTTACTTTGTGATATGTAACAACTTACCATAGACTGCATTTCTAAAGTACTCAATAAGCTAAGTTCAAGATAGCCAGCTCTTTGAATGGATATGTTTATAAAGGTGCTGTACTATCCAGTGGCCCAGATCTTTACAGTGGAGTCTCTTTTGTGGTTAAGGTAAAGTAAATAATAATTTGATGTAACATGATCCTGTACTGTTAAAGAGCATTTATATGGTGCCAAGGATTCTACTTTCCACCACTATGAATAGTTCTCTCCTTAGGCACAGCCCTGTTTCTGAATTGTTTTTATCTGAGCTGTTTTATCTGTCATCCGTCATCTGAGCTTTATCTGAGTTTGAACGTCTGCACAGCTTCTAACAACAGTGTTTGCTTCTGGTTCCTCTGTGTGACATTCTGGCATATAAACCTGACATAGTTCTTCCTGATAAAAAAACCTGAGGAAATGGGTCAGTTACATTCGTCAAAAAAGAATTGTTTTCCTCATAGGACACTTACTCTTTAACAACCATCTTCTCTGGACATCAGAGAATAAAGAAGCTACATGTAAGCTTAACAGTCGTCCAGCATGTCACCTACTGTGAGGAGTGTGATTATATGTGTTTCAAAAGTCTTTTCCCCAGAGATAGCTAGAGTCTGATTGTTGAATGGAAAATCAATACTGCAGTCATGAATAATTTTAGCCGGACTGTATATACCAAGTAATTTTTCCATATACACTAGAACAGCCATGTATTACTTATAAGTACACATGCACTGATCTGCACACACAATCGTACATGTAAGACAGTACATACTTATATGCCTGATGTGCACGTTTATCATGCTTCTATATGTGTAGTTGTATGCTCATTTACCATACAACTGATATGTAATATATATATATATATATATATATATATATACTTACATATACATATATATATAAATATATATAACACACAGATGTGTGTATGCTATTGTTTTGATAAAAAGTAATAAACTGCTTTCAAAAATGTCGGGCATATTAGTGTAAACATGAGAAGCAAGGAAGATGTCCTGAGTAAAGGTGGAATTCAGATGGCATATTTTTCCAGATTTTCAGCTGTAAAAGTATCTGCATTTCATATTCTTTGTGCAGCCATACCAATCTTGATATCCATATACTTTAAGCTAAACAGGGTGCGTGGCTTTAAAAGAGCATGACCGATGTATGGAGACACTAATGGACTGTACAGTTCTTCGTATATACAACTATACAATGGTATACATGGATCTCCAAGGATATCTTCGCTGTTTGATGTTGGGAGTGAACCGATGACTGCTGTGGGTTTTTGTCTTTGAGTTTCTTTCAAGGATATAATTTACGTGAACCTGCAGCTCTTGTGCATTGTGGTCGTTGTTATGCAGATTCAGCTGACAGTTTGGTTTCCATCCTTTGTGCTGGTTTGTCTTGATGTTTGTCTTGGTGTTGCTAAAGAGAGATAAGCCAGATGCCCCAGCCACACATCCGGTGTCAAATGGAGAAAAGAGTTGCAGTTAAATCTGCTGATAATGTCTCTTCAAACAGTCAGACTTTACCCAACCTTTCTAATTACTGAACACTCGACCTTAGATGCAACCATACAGTGGTCTTAGCATAGCAACGTTACCTGCCATAATTTTACATGTGATATTGTGTTTTATTTCAGTTTCTATGCATCTATGAATTATATATAGGACAGACTCAGAAAGCAAAACAGAGATTGACAATTTGAAGTGTATAAAATAGTTTGAGCCATTTTTTTGTGTTAGAGAGAGTGAGGAAAAATCTGTTTCCCTTAACCATGACTGTATTCATCCATATTTCACTGCAAATTCTTCTGTCAGCAACCTAGGTGTGATTTCAGTCAAAACCTTTTGTTTGTCTGAGTCCGAGTAATGCCGAGTAACAAGAAAATGGACCGAGCTGAGTTCCAAACCTAGTTTTTGGTTCATCCCTGCATCTTTCCCACTCTTGCCTCATGCATATCTGTGACCTTTACAGAATCTAATTTAAACTCGACTTCAGAACTGTATGTACAATCATTATGTCTATGCTTCAGGCTGCATTAGACCATACCGTCATTCTTGCTTTCCGAATATGGACATCACCTAAATGAATTGCCTCTGAGCTATTCGGAATGCCCTTCTCCATGATGTCACCAAAACCCCTATCACTCTTTTTATTTATTCTGAAATTTGATATTGCCCTTCTTCCAACATTTTTTTGCTCAGCAGTGCACACGCCTCGACGGCACAATTGCAGTTGTACTGCAGAGCAATTGTGAGCGAAGGACTTGCTCAAGGTCCCTACACAGTGACGCCTCGGACTAGGGTCGAACACGCTCACTCAGCGCACAACACTGAGCGTTAAGGGCTGACCGCTCTAATCAATCGGCCACTGTGCCTTCACACCACTCTTGTCCTCGAATCACTCCACTGGCTCCAAATACCTTCAGGAGTGAATAGAATATAATGGTATATCAATCTTCTGTCACTTCATCGCTAAAATTTTCAAATCCCTACATGGCATGGCAGTAGCTCTCTGGAACAAACTCCAACCAGTTTTGCAACAAATATCTGATCCATCCTACAAACTCACCAGAATTTTCACCGCTTGCTATTTCTCCACAGATCTGTCACTCGAAACCTAAAACATTGCTTTTGTACAAGTCCCATTCATCCTCTTCCCTTCACCTTATTTGCCATTTCAACTCTAAACTCCACTCACTTAAGCCATAGCCTGCCCTACCCATTTAGAACTTGACCTGGAACCGATTTTACCACCACCCTTCATATTGAGTATGTTTTGCCTAAGCGCCTGTGAATATGCTGGTTCCCGCAGCATTGCTTTTTGGGCGCTGTGCTGTAGAAATCTTGAGATTACGATATTGATTCTGTAGGCACTTGTTCAGTCTTGTGTATAGCCTATGACCAGATCAAGATCACTGAAATGCAGATAGTGTAGCTTCCTTGTGATGCTAACTGATGACACCAAAACAATTGTAAAAACCTTGTCAGTCTTTTTGGGCTTTGTGAACATGTATGTATGAAATTGGAGAGATACAACCTGTTTAACTGCTCTGCTCTGCAGAAGGTCCCATGTCTCAGGGCTGAATTAATACTGAGAGGGTGGCAACATGTGGGATATTAACCTGTGATCTATGTGGGCACTGGTATGTACAATGTATAGATGCATATATACATGCATATTTATATACGCATTACGCATATATATAATATGTATATGTTCTATGCATTCATAATATATTACTGCTGGGAGATTGCAATTGGTGGTTTATGCAGTGACTGACTGAGATCATTGCATCAGATCATGTAAGATTTTAAATATATATCAATCTCCTTGGGCAACTGCTGCATTGTCTGTTCTTCTGCAGCTGAGCTGCCTTCATTTCAAAGTCCTCCTCAGTTGCCATTTTATTGCCATTCTGTGCCATCTGTGTAGAGGTCAGAAGCCTTCATAGACATTCCCTGGTTGGCAATTAAAAAAATGGTGGTTCCCACTGGAGCCAAACGTCTTTCTTACTTAATTATGCATGTAAGTTTGCAGTGAACTGTGTTGCATGACTGACATGTTTACATGTTGGAAAAGGTAAAATATGTAGAGTTTGTACCAAAGAAAAATTCTGTTTCTGTTGTATAGGCACTTCTTTAGGATGTAATGGTTTATGATTTACTGCCAAGAATGTACTCGTCAAGGTAATGGTAATAGTGAAACGGAGCCGGAACTTGAGTTTTAATTGTAACTGAGCAAAGTACTTATCTCTCGTGCTTACCTTGCACTTACTTGGTACAATAAAATGACTAACAGCTTATGTTGTTGTGACATGTTGGAACAGGTGAGAGTATTTGTCATTCATCTGAACTATTTTAAAACACATCAGGATTATATAATCTGACATGTTGCCTGTCACAACAGGCAACATGTCTGTAAAATAATTATGAACATCTTTGAAAGAATCAGGTTTAAGTTTGAGAAATGTTTTGCTCATGGGCGAAACTTTGTGAGAAATTGAATGCAATACTGGCAGACAAAGCTATGCAGAGTCGATGGCTCCCTGGCAGTTTAACAAATTTTTTACTGTCTTTCAACATTCTTTCACTGAGAGTCTGAACATTTCAAGCCAAATTAGCTCATAAAAATGTTGAGATCTTCTTAAGTCACACATTTTAAATATGTCATTACTATGTAGTAATGTTTCAATTAGGGCATAACCGAGTAGACAATTTCCACCGGGTACCAAATCCGAGTATTTGGATGAACTATTTGCCGGATCCGGGTACGAACCGAATAGTTGCGACAAATCTAGCCAGCGAGCAGTGACGGTGCTGGCCCTGAAAACTTGGTACGCAATAGCAGCAATACGCATGTTCCACACATGATGTTCATTTAAAACAAATTGAAAGATGTACCATAATTTCGTTAAAAATTGATCTTTTATCTTTCTTGATATTTTACGTAATTGCATAATCACTTCCATGCAGCGCCGCCACTACCAGCAAGAACCAACCATCCGTAGGCAAAGCGTAGTTAGCCTGCCCTGTGCACAGCTGCAGAGAACTATCTACATGGTGATTCATTAAAAAACGTACCTTACATAGGTTAGCATAACTCAGGTAAATGACCATTAATTTTAATGAAATTTCAGAATAATGATGCTTGATATTCTATTCAAGTGCTACATAAATCATTTGACACACCAAGCTAAAATGACGTAACGCGATTGACGAAACTAATGACGTCACGAAAATATCGCGAAAAAATGGTGTTTACCGAAGAGGATAAACAATTTGTTACATTCTTACGAAAGAATAAAAAGTACAGTGCAAAACGTTTTCTAAAGAAATTTCCTGATAAAGAGTGGACTCTTGGTGGATTAAATGCGTTACTTTCAAAGATCGACAAAACTGGGTCTTTCCATCGTCGACCAGGCAGCGGCCGCCCGCGTACGGCAGCAACAACCGACAATGCTGAAAAGGTTGAATCGCTGGTGCTCAGCCAGGAAGATATGCCGCAAACGCATCGCACACAGAGACAAATTGCTCGAGAAATAGGAATCAGTCAGACATCAGTTTGGAGAATTGTCAAGAATGATTTACATTTGCGATGTTTAAAGAAACGACACGCTCAAGAACTCACAGCAGCCAACAAGCAAGCAAGATTGACACGTTCCCGTCAGCTACTGAGGTTGTATCCTGCAAGCTTAGTGAATTTCATTTGGTTTACTGATGAGAAATTGTTTACTGTGGCAGCACCCAGTAACAGTCAGAATGATCGTATTTATGTCTCAGCCGGTACAAGGAAGAGAGACGTTCCAGCAAATCGTCTTTTGCGGACTCGACCAACTTTCAGCAAGTCCCTTATGGTATCTGTCGGGGTATCTGCACTCGGTCGTACGAACATCCATTTCATCGAACCAGGTGTTAAGATTAATGGACAATATTACAGAGATGTTCTACTAATGCAGGGTCTCTTGCCTGACATTCGTGAGATAACGGAGTATTTCATCTTCCAGCAGGATAGCGCTCCTGCGCACAGAGCTCGGGAGACCGTTGCGTTACTCGAAACTGAAACACCTGATTTCATCCCGCCTAATTACTGGCCACCTAATAGCCCTGATTTGAATCCAGTGGACTATAAGATATGGAGCGTCATGCAGGAAAAAGTCTACAGAAATCGAATACATGATGTCGACGAGTTGCGTCACCGAATTGTGGAGGTATGGGATGAAATGGATCAGCGCATCATTGATGAGTCAGTCAGGCAGTGGCGTAGGCGTCTTCGCGCGTGTGTTACTGCCCGAGGGGGTCAATTTGAACATAAACTGTAACTTTCTTCCTATTCAGAACTGATTCCTCTATGTTCACTTAAAATTTTTTTGACATAAACCGATATTTGACGGAGTTACAATTAAATATCTAGGGGTACGTTTTTTAATGAATCACCGTGTATAGTCAATGCAGAGTCTATGGCAATATCCTTCATATAGCATATCATTGCACTCAAGGCTATAACAATATATTTATTATTTAAAAACTTTATTTGTGAAAAATGTAAATCCTTGTTATAAAATTTGAAATATGAAGTTACCAACAACGTCTTTATTCTTAATGCTTACCGGAAAGTGGGTGGAGCCAATTCAAACTGGAAAATTACTAATTTGGTTGCCACGTGGGGAAATCAACCAAAAGAAATTAATATATATATAAATTAACATAATTATTTTAAAGAAAATTCAATGGAATGTTAAGTTCTTGTTTAATTAATCAATAAGTTATAAGTAAGTCTGTTAGTCCTAAATTTATTTGATGAAAAAATATTATTTTATCCCAAAAAATTATTTTATCAAAGCAGCTATTTGTAGCTATTTGCGGGTGTAATATTTTCCTAGGCGTATATTTCCAAATAGACCAATATTCGGCCGAGGCGAATGTCTGAGGCGATTTCCGGTTATGCCCTAGTTTCAGTGCTTGTGAGTGGTCAAAGAACGACTCAGAATTAAGATAAATGCTCAACAGAAATTAAATGGTGCAATTGAAATGTGAAAGCTGAGTATAATCTTAAAGTCTCAAATAAGTTCCAGATGAAAATTGGTTGTTGTCTGTTGCCTATGCTTGTTTACAATTGGTGCTTACACAGTACATGCATGTAACAGATTAGTGGTGGCCAAATATTGTTGCCTATGCTTGTGTATGTTCAATTTTTTGCATGAGGTTGGGCATAACCATGATGAAGGGGATGTCCTGCTGAGTTAATATATGGAGAAAGGAAGAGTTTTGGTGATGAGAAGAGTCCACTTGGACTGCCAGTATATTAATTTTTTTGCTTCTATTTATTTATTTCATGACAGAGCCTTGATTGATGATGTTAAGGGCTTATTATTAATAGTTCCCACATTTTCAGCAGACGTTCAGACCTCTAAATGCCATCATAAAATGCAGACACTTGATCTGTCTGCCACCATGTTGTGTTTGATGATGTTCTGGTTAGCTAGTTGTTTAAAACACAGTGCATCATTTTTTTCAATATTTCTAACTTTGTTGTTTTCATCTCCTGTTTTGAAACGTATCATCCTTAAAGAAACACTAGCCACTAATGCAGAAGACATTAATTGTTTGTCTGGTAACAAAGCACATTCTTTGTGGTGTGTTGCCTGTTTAAAGATGTTCACTGTGACCCTTGTAGTATTAATAAGAAACAATATGGCTGGCAGTAAGCAATGTTTTTTGTGCTGTTACAACAGATAATTCATTTCTATTCATTCTAAACAATAGTGTCTACTATTACAAGTTATGTGTTTGTGCTTCACAGGCTGTTCTAGTAAACTTCTTTCAAAGGCCTAATGTCTCATTGTTATTCAGGTCATAACACAGGATCAGCAATTTAGCATTGCATAGTTCAGCATGCTGAGTGTAGGAAATCTTGTTTTAAGGGGTGGCCAATGGCTGTTTATTTATGAGCAGAAGCTGTTGAATGCACCTAGGTCTTTTTAGTTCACCATACGATTCATGCTTAGTTGGTTCTGAGCTAAGAAAATCAATTACAGATCTCTATTCTTTATTTTACAGGACAAGATAGCCTGGTCAATTGACCAATCAAGATGGCTGCCGACATTTCTGCAGCTTATGATAGAAGTACAGTATTAGACGTGGTTTCGGAGGATGGTTTGAGTGCAACAGCGACAAGTGCCACGGTGGTGTCGGAGATATTCCTTCAAACTGTGGCTGCCAAGGCAATTGCCGGTGTCTTCGCCTTTCTTTCCATAGTAATCACCTGCATCCAGGCAAGTCTCAGACTGAATTGGATGAAAAAAATTAATCTAAAGTGGTGTTACATCATATTACTCTCTGTTGGTAAATAGAAACTCTGCTATAAGGCTTGGTCTTTGATGGTCCTCTGCCTCATTTAGAGTAAGTCTTCATCTCAGTGAAATGTGTATGTTGTTGTTGTTAAATAACTCAGGTGCAGTTTTGTTTAAGTCATAGCTTTATGGTGCAAGATTTTATGAACAGTAGGTAACTGAAATTGAGGTTGACATTTAAATGAATTGTTGAATGTTTGAGTGTCTAGAATTCATCTGTATGATACATGTGATATCGTAGTGTATTCATCAACCGGTAATTAATTGGAGTATAATATGATGGTAATTTGCTTAGTTTTTTTATGCAATTTAATAATCAATTTGTTGATTTATTGTGTTGGGCTCCTTTCAGAGATACTCTTTAAAACCTTGTCTTTGTTTCTGTGCTTGCAGTAGCTGATAAAAACGTGTCCATGCATTTTTTTAATGCATGTTGTGCCTGAATTTTCTCAAAAGATTTGTAGTTGAGATGCCAGGGATGTTTGGAGCATAATAAAGTGACCTCGGTTGAGCTTTTTTTGGCTCTTAAGAGCCATTTTGTTGTTGATCTGGAGAATAAAATTGGATTTACTTTCACTCCAAAGTATAAGCTGTTTTTAGCTGTCAGCGACCTAAGTTCAAGAGCTTTATTACCTCACAGTACTTACCTCCGTTAAAGACAGGAATTGGTACTTTAGGAGCCATTCCTGAGATCACTTTGTATGAATGGACACTCTAGACAGTAAAATGCTTCATGAAGTGTGTGGGCATTAGCTAAGGTGGTCACTTTTTAGAATATTTAAAAACTCAGTCATCTGACACTTCACTAAATCTTTACAGTTAACAGACCTCTATTTGAAAGGTACTTTTGCTGTGGTGTTACATGATATTACTCTCCATTGGTAAATAACTTAGGTAATTGTCAGCTCGACTTCACTTAACGTCATCCGATGGATTCATTGCCTCCTGACGGAAGTCGTGTCAAGCGTTCGCTGTTGCAGTAGATGATTGTCAGCCGTTTGATGAATGTCTTGAATAATGATTTCAGATCTATCAACATCTGCGGTACTACACGTGTCCGAGCCAGCAAAGATGGATCGTCCGCATTCTATTTATAGTACCAATCTATTCGTTTGATTCATGGCTCAGCCTCATCTTCTTCAGCAACAACAACTACTACGTCTATTTTAATACCGTTCGTGATTGCTACGAAGGTACGACCCTTCTTCCACACAGGATCTCTCTTTTGATGAATTGGCTTAGTATTGGCATTCGTGTTTCACGGGGAAGGGAAGACCTGGAAGAGGTTCTATTTAAATGGAGTGCTTGTCTCGTCTTCCCTCCGGCACTATATGGGAAAGTCAGGACGTTGAAATTAATTAAGGAAATTGGGCATCGAAAGGGCATCTGGGCATACAGCGCTCTTTACAATGTAGTTGGTTGACGAGAGACAATGAAAAGAAAAGCAGGAGGTGTTGTGGGCACTGACCAATACAGTCTTTATCAGGATAAGTGACTGTGATTAGCGATGGATGTCTTAAAGCTACGTCAATTTTTAATTAAGTAGATAGTCTTAATGTAATTGAATGCAAATTATTGCAAATCAATGTGACGGACAATTTAAAAGGCTGCATGTGGATATGAAGCTTTGCATTAGGCAGAAAACAGAATGTTATACAGGGCATAAGACAATGACGTATAAAGTCTTATATTATTGTAAGACTGATATTTGTATATTTTCTGTTTTGGAATTACCGTACTATGCAGTATTTATATTTCCATGTACATTAACATTCTGGTATCGTCTGTATGATGTGCATTTCAAAACAGTCCTGATAAGATTAATTGGGCAGACAGCCGTAAAGTGATTGGCACCAGAGGTAGCTACAATATCTGCTGCAGAACAATTGGTGTAATTGTCTGACTGGTTTTAATAGATGTCTACCCCTGTTTTTGTATCATGTTTTTCAGCATTCGTGATTTACAGTTTTCTGAGCCTCTGCTATGAGTATCTTGGCGGAGAGAGCTGTATCATGGCAGAAATACAAGGAAAGCCAATCAAGTCAGTTCAAATAGATTTTTATTATATATCATAAAATCATGACAAATGAAATGATCATCATTAGTCATCATCATCATATTTAAGACTATCACTTTGGGGGTAAATATTGGGTAGGGGTAGCACACTTGTCATGTGCTTCTGTAATCAACACACCCAGGGTGGAAGGGTTTTTGGGGCACATACTTGTTGAAAGCTAGTTAGCAACCACACTTCGAAAATTTCTCCTTCACCTGAATTTTAATCACTTTGATGGATCTGATCCTTCATCATCACTCTTATGATGATGACAAGGTCACAGATTCTGACTATCATCATCATATTAATTACCATAATCGACCTAATTGTCATTGTTCACCCCTCATCATTATCATTTTGTCTTGACTTATTTTTAGACTATTTATCACTCCTTGTTGCACGCATCACAATGGCACAATGGGCACACTGATAAACGTTTCAGTCATAACATGTATATTGTATGCATGTGGTTGCTAATAACAGCTGTACATGTATTGTCATAGCAAGCAAGAGCTTGCTTAGAAATAACTCACAATTAAAATTAAACAAAATGGAAATTGCACTTTTAAAGATTTCAAGTATTTTTTTTTGTCTTTGCGTTTGGTATTTGTAATTACTTGGTTCAATCCATAAATACGCCAGCTGAAGACGTCTGTTGTATTGCTTGACAAAGTAGCATGTTTAAAAAAATCATAGGGTAGTAAGTTTAGAGAGTTTGTGTTTGTTTGTTGCAAATATATTGATGAAATTTTCCAAGATGCCCATTCTGTGTTGGCCATCTGTGGGTAGCCACAAATCCTTGTCTTTGCTACTGCATTGAGCGTTTCAGCTAAAGGCATTTAGCTAAATCCTCCTGTCGTCTTTTATTAATTATGCCTTCTGGACAATCCAATCCCAGAATGGTTGTCAAGATTGTGGAAATAGTAAGACTCTGAAGAATTAACAGAATGATAATGATTAATAAATCCCAGGCTTTACTAACTTTTTTGGCCGCTTAGACGTTTATTTAAAGATTCTCCAGTGTTGATGCCTTTTACGTTAGGAATACATTTGACTTAAAATGAATTGATGTAGAATGAAATACACGTTATAATGATATTGAAATCTTGAATGAAAACTACAGAAAATGCAAGTATCTAATTTTTATAAATTTCAGTGCTGACATAGTTGAACTATGCGAATGTATAAGTCACCCTTCCTGACTTTGGTTCTTAATACCATAAAAAGCAAGTGAGGCGATTCTTCCAAAATCAAGAATCTTTTGTACAATTTCTGTAGGGTTCTTTGCACTGGGAGTGCCTCTGATTAGGTTGTACTGTGAGAGGCGCTTTATAAATCCGTGAATAGAATAGAACTTCCTGTTCTGATCCCTACTTTCTGTCTTCTTGTGTTTGATGCATGCTAGTTTAAGTATGAATTGATAGTAGACCTATTAAAATATTAACAATGAGTCTTGTAAGCTTTTATCTGGTGGGAACTGTGAAAGTATTGTGCCAGAATACTTTGTATGTAAAGAGTATAACACCAAAAGTAGGTGTACAGTTCTGAATAACAAGGTTTTTGTATTTTGTGCAGGTGTGTATCATACATGCTGTTTGTCCATAAACACTTTCACATAGACTAAGTATCACTAATTATGTGAAGTATTTGGTACTGGTAACTCGTAATTTCGTAAACCTGCATCATATTTCCAAAATCAGGCTAAATAAAATAAATAAGATTTGATCGGAAGGGTGAATGAATTAAATTGAGCAATTGTTCACAAGACTAAAACAGGAAAGAAATTGACAATTAAGGCAAAACAGAACTAAAATGATTGTCAGAAATAAGTGAAATGAATGATAATTAAACTAAATAAAAACTTAGATAAAATGATGTTTTGAAATAAAATAACAATGGCCGACACATATAATAGTGTGATTATATTGATGACACTTCTCATTAAGGTTTGGATCCTATTTATGAGTCTTTATACAAAAGGAGCTTTTGTATAAATAGACATACCGCTATTCTTGCAATATAATCAATTTGCAAAGTCTTTATCAAAGAGCTACACTCTAGTTTTTTTCGTGTAATCTGGAAGGCCATTTTGTTGATAACTTGTGGCTGCAAGCAGCCACCGCCAGCCAGCTGTGTTTAGGAATAATTACATGGATGGGTTACAATGTAGGACAAATATTGGTTGAAATGTTAATCTATCCATTCTTAGTAATACAAGCAAGTTGAAATTGACCTACTGTAGATCTAGACATTAAGCAATTGCTTGTGTACTAAAATTAAACAAACAGATGACACATTGTAGTTATTTATCTGGCTCACATGGTCAGCCTAGCGCTACAGTCTTTAGGCACATTTTTACATTTAGTTTTCATATGTCATTGCTAAATACAGCTTATTAAAACAAATCGGTTTGAGGTTTCCACGAATGTATGAGTTGCAATTGTCTACATAAGGTGGAATGCTCAAATTGTTTTGTAAAACGCTCCTACATATTGTAGCCAAAACATCTGTACAAGTTATTCTTCAGATTTTGAATGTTTTGCTTGAGCTCTTCTTATTGGTAGCTAATTTGCTACTGTAATTGACAGCATACATGGGTATTTGAGCAATATAGAAGTGAATTTGATATATATTAATGGCATTCTTTTTAGTGTAAGTCTGTATTCTATTTTCAGTGAAATAAAATTTAAAACAAATTCTATTGATAGACATTGCTTATTTTCCAAAAGCATACTTGAGTACTGGGCATTTTTGTTTGTTTATTAGTCACACGAACAAGTGTTCAACATATCGTATTAGAGTACATATTGTCTTTATCTCTGTTTTTTTCTGAACATAGGTCCAGTTGGTTTTATGGCACATGCTGTTTGTCTGGAAGACAATACACAATCACTTTTCTTCGTTTCTGCAAACAGGTACTTATATGATGACGATGATATCGAATGTGATGATTGCAGTGGCAGTGTCAAAGACAATGATTAATGTTGATGATGATTAAAATAACAATTATTTAATATTCAGAAATTGTCATGGGTCATCGCTAGAGCTTCTGAGAAGACATTCTATAAAGAATAACACTAATTGGTTGAGCTCTGATCTCACAAAAGGAACTCTGTATCCAATTTCGATTATCGTCTGAAGTCAGTAGCACCCAAAGACCTAATTGTCCCAGAGACCCTAGCTGCCACTGCATCGTACCGCAGCCTTGCGGTTGTTGGCCCTGCCTCTTAGAATGCCTTCCCTCCTGGTCTCTCTTCTCTCTATGTCTCCTTTTCTTTTCTGCAGATGCTTGAAAAAAACATTGTTTCGCATTAATTCTTATTTTTGGGACGCGAGGCTGTTGGTGCCTCTGATGAGTTATCTCGAAGTGGAGTTTCATAAATTCACAGAACTTACAATTTCATTTGCACACACATGCACACACACTCACACATACACATGCAGAGGCCATTTCAAGATAAATATGAATTCAGGAAAAGCATTTTCATGTTGGTTTTTGTGTTTGTCTGTTATCTCTAGGCAACACTCCAGTTCTGTATAGTTAAACCGCTGATGGCCATTCTGACTTTGATTCTGCAACCGTTTAGCCTTTACAAAGATGGAGATTTTACGTATGTTTGTTATCGTTGTTTTTTTAAAATATTTTTGCTTACTGGGATTCTGGTATGGTAATGAGTAGTAGAAAGAGCAGGGAAATCAGAAATATGCTATGAAAGATGGAGGCATTGTGTAAGCAACAGTTGTGTGCTTTCGTGTTAAAGAATGCTCGTATGTCACGTTGATCTGCTCATACACTTTACTTTGTTTGATATAAAAAAAACTCCACACTGCTGATTTTGTCTGTATTCTCTAATTTCTGACCTGTGCCAGCATTAGAGTTGACTGATTATGTATATTATTGAACCATGCTATACACTGTTTTGGATGCAGTATCTAAATTATGGTTTATAATATGGATAATTTTATGTCATACAGATAGATAATCTTTAGACAGCATTTATCCCATAAGCAATTCTCTTGCTAAAGCTTTGGAAGTCAAACTCCAACTAGACTTTGTCTTTGATGCTAAATCACCTGTCCTCATCTTCACAACAATTCTTTTCGACGGCTTGACCGCTTTGCCTGACCACACTGATTATGATGATTATTGAAGTTTCCATAAACTGTGTTGATCCATTCATGACCAATTTCACACGAGATGCAAATTGCCTCCAATTTGACTTATGTGTCATGATAATGATATTGTTCACTGAACAATGAAGAACAACTTAGCATCGATTTATCGTTTCATACACTTTCCATGGTTTCACAACCTAAATGTCATGACCTTGTCATCTATACATATTGAAGTCATTCAATGGAAATGTTTATTTCTCAGTTCACTGTGATCTAATCTTGAGTTTGAATTTGATCATCTTCTGTGATACTTATTTCTCCTCTGATGTAAGACAGGCAACTGAAGAAATCTGATGACTGCCATGTCGTGCTTGTCAAAGATTGTCTGCTCAAAACCTAAGAACAAAACACCTGTCAATCATTCAAATTTCTGGGGTTGAGTCACTTTTACTATGGCATAACCGAGTAGACAATTTCCACCGAGTACCGAATCCAAGTATTTGGATGCACTATTTGCCGGATCCGGATACGAACCGAATAGTATTGGTAACTCTGGCCCAGCGAGTACCATCTACAGGCTAAGCTTAAGATTTTCGACTTTCGTCACTTAGGCTGTTTCAAGTAATGAAAAATTAGCAAAATAAATGTCTGTGCCTGTAATAACTACTAACACGGATTTTAATTTTCGTTTTTTGATTGTTAAATGTTCATAAAATTATTGAAATAAAAAATTTCTATTTTTATCTATTTGTGTGGGTGATATTTGCCGAGGCGAATACTCCCAATAAACGGGATATTTGGCCAAGGCAGATGTTAGAGGCAATTTCCGGTTATGCCCTATGTTTTTATATCTCTATGCTGATAAACTAGACATTTCCCCTTAATTTCCCCTCATTATGCCTGTAATACTGGTCTGCATTGTATACCTGTGTTGTGTATGCACAATATGCACATAGCACAGTAATTGACTGTTTTGTTGGTTCGCTTTGATTTAATACGTTTTTTCTTGGCTGTTTGTTTCTAGTGTCTATGGTGACTATCTTTACATTACGATTATTTACAACATAAGTATCAGCTTGGCCCTCTATGCTCTCTTCCTGTTCTACTTCGCCACCAGAGAACTTCTACGACCTTATGACCCTGTCCTCAAGTTCCTCTCAGTCAAGTCAATCATCTTCCTTTCATTCTGGCAAGGTAAGAAATTATGCACCTGTAGGCTGGTTTACTTTTTGTTATGTCTTATATGTAGGTAAGTTAGAATTATGGGTTGAATTTTTTACGTATGTGAGCAAGTAAGAATTGGAGGATAAATCTACATTTATGTTAGTCAGTCAAATCATGAAAATACTAGAAATGAATGAAAATCTTGTAAAACTAGTCATAAATTAGTTCAGAGTTGTTGGTAGGCATTTGAAACTGTTCCATGAGGCCTGGCCTGAAGATAAGACCAGGTGAAGGCAGTGAAGATCAGTCAGACTCTGCAATAGTCAAATGTGTTGGCAAGGAAATACCCGTTTAAGTGATTGGCGATCAGTCAGAGTCTGGAGTAACCAGTCATACTGGCCACATTATTAATCAAAGTCCACTGTTTATAATGGGTGGCATAGTAATAGGCTGCTAAAGCTTTCATCTTTGACATCTGGTGTTTGATGATGATACATATGACATTTACAATTAATTGTCAAGCCATGTCTCTCAGTTGTTCAATTGCTGTTGTGTTTCTGCTTCTTTTGAGAGATTCTTTGACTTTCAGACCTCATGTTTAAGGAGCAAAATTGACATGTGTATGTAATGTATGATTACTGACCTTGCAAGTTATTATTGTTTCTACATTTATTATTATCATTATCTGGTGACAATGGTGAACATCAGTTGATGTCACTAAGCAATTTGTAAGTCAGGAATTAGTCAAGGCTTTGCAGAGTACCTGCTTAAGAGAGGCTTAAGAAAATTACTTGCTGATCACTCTTATCAATTGGCTACCATACTCTGTAAATCCTTTTGTAACCAGTTTAAAGTTAATGAAACATGACATGAGAACAGCCTTGGATACAATCAGAGACAGATAGAAATGGAGCCATCGTGTAAAAACCTCATCGTTGGCAAATACCTGACGGAAGAGAAAGTTAATGAAAGCCAATCAATTATTAGTGGCAGGCCTACAGTGATAGGCAAGTACGATCAGTTAACAGCAGTGTAGAACATCATTTTGAAATTGTGTGTTGCATTGTATTTTAATTCAACATTGATTTTTATTAACAATGGTGAATATATTGCTTGCAGGCCAGTTATGCTTTGAGCTAAGATGTTGCTTCTTGAATGTCTGAAATATGCATCTTGGTGTGTTTGAGTATGACAGAGTGGGAGTTACTGATAATAATGTGTCATGTGAGTCACATGTGCTAATTAGTCTGTAGTGGATGATTGTTTAATGCTATGTGGTGGCTTGACTGCTTTGATATGTTTCTTTTTCAATTAATGCCTTCTGAAAGGCATTTATGTCAATGCCTCAGAGGATCTGCGCTGATGTTTGATATGCTGTTATATTACCTTATGTGTTTGTAATAGCTTTGATTAAAGACACCGTTTGTGTCTTGCTTTCAAGGTGTTCTTCTAGCAATATTGGAAATGGCTGGTGTCCTCAGCCCAATCTATGTTGATGAGGGTGAGACCAGTATTGGCGTGGGAACCGTTGCCGCTGGCTACCAGAACTTCCTCATCTGCATCGAGATGTTCTTTGGTGCTATCGTCATGTACTTTGCCTTTCCACATAGGCCGTATGCCAAGAACCAGCCAACATCTGTTAGCTGTGGGAGTGGAGGTTCTTTGCAAAGCATCTCCAGCAACCTGAAGGAGACAATGAATCCCAAGGACATCATGGTTGATGCCATCCATAACTTCCATCCACACTATCAGCAGTACACCCAGCATGACTCGCAGGTGCCAAAAGAGGAGCTGGAGGCGTACTACTACCAGGAATACCTGGCACGAGCCCGTGGTGCCAATGCTGGTCATTACCAAGAACAGCCCCTTGAAGTTCCCGTTGCTGCTGTTGCACCAGGCCAACCGGTTGCTGCCAATCCCGTGGTTGCTGCTGCTGCTGATGATCAAAATCCAGCAGCGATCATGCCTGGACTGACAAGAAACAAGCATAATGAAAAAGCAGTCTTGCTTACATCTGGTGAGGAATTGGCATAAAGAATATCATAGTAGGAAGACTAGCAGGAGCTTAGACATATTAAGAGCTCTATTGTCGTTACCTAATAAAATATTGCTGATTTTCTTAAAATGCTTAATTGCACTGGTTCTGTGCACAGAGCTTCGTATCTTTTCTAATTGCTCCAGTGTCTTCCACCCCTGTGTGACCTGAATTGTCAGTTACGACTTTGCACATTGTACAATATTGCATAGTTTGCATGAAGACTAGGTCGTAAAGTTGTCACAAAACTGAATTCTTTGATAGCTCATTCCAAAGTATTGTTGATTTTTCTGTGTGACTACATTTTCTTCAATTACAAGTGGTCATCTTTTCAATATCATCGAGTTGCATCCAATTTTTTTATGTTCTTGTAAACAGGTATGTTTTAGCAGAGGCACCGTTCAGTTTTAAAAGTTTCTTGCCCTGTTGCATTTGGTGTCATGCCACTTAAAAGACTTGACACACATAGGTCTGGCAGTGCCATTACATAGGTGACTGATCGCATTATGTGAACTGCAGTTGGGTATCAATTTCCGGTGCAGCAAATAGTATTAGAGCCAGATGAATGGTCAAAAGTGACTAAAATTTAGGTAGTTGACAAGGTCAAATAGTTTTATTGTTTTTATGCATTTGGTTTTCTGAAAACTTGTAACCATTGTTAACTAAAAGTGTAGCAGACTTTGTTTGTGAACTTTTAAAATATTCCCAGAGACTCTGAATCGGCTGAAATTTGTTTGAATTATCAGGTTTCTGTTTCCTGTAATGTAGTTCAACATCTTCTGCTGTGCAGTTATAGTTTAAACCCGGTTTAGAGAAGAGAATTATATGTGATCTTACGATTTTTATGATGCTTAACAAAATTAAGATGACAGGATATATAAACATCTTAGATGTGTGATTTGGTGGTGGTGCTGCATGGAAGCAAAATATGCAATTGTGTACCAAAAGAAAAATCACAAAAAATATTTCAACAACAATTTTTAACAAAATAAAATAAATTAAAGTATTTAACCAAATAATTTGTAAATAGAATGAAATTTTCAAATTCGCCCGAAGAAATTGAAAACATACTTACTCAGTACTTACGGTGTATTGATGTTTTCGAGACTCAGAATAGCTAATGTAAAATAACAGCTTTCCATAGCAGACGATAATTGAACGTTTGTATTGCCACTATTGCGTACCAAATTTTCAAGGCCAGCCGCCGCCACTAGTGTGATCTAATCTGGTAATTAAGAACAGACTGTGCAAGAATAATAAATTGTGTTGATACAAATGTCCAGCTTATTAGCTTTAATTCTGTTGGATTGTTACTGCTGTTGATGAATATGATCCAGGATATGCAATGTTATGAAGTATTAGAAGGATTTACTATTTTAGGTGCATTGGTGCTAATTATTACTCTAATTCTTTAGTTGTTATTGCTAGTGTTAATTATTGTTAACAACGATAATAAAACGACCGCCCTCCCATTAATCTGTACCCCTTCTGAGGCCGCTGTGAGCTGCCAATTTCAATGTGTTTAATATAATAATTAGAGGGGTAAGGGTTAATACTGTTATTAATACTTTCATTATTAGTTGTAATTATCAATTTCTAAATTACAAATAGGCTAATGCCTTTGTGATTTGAGAACTTGCCTCTCATTTTATTTGGAAACTGTGTTTGAATTAATTAATTTGATTACTTCTGATTCCTGTGGCGACAATAGGGTAGTTTAAAATATTACAAATTGAGGTGGTAACATAATGTAATCGGACATTTATATAGCGCCCTTCAGGTGCCTCTTTATGTCAGGTGTCTCTTTAAAGCAGTATGCGTGATGATTTTTCTCCTAACGTTGCGTTTAGTCGTGACTGCCTTGATGCGTTTATCTGATCTCCTCCGTACATGGGGTAGTTTTATATGGCTTTTCATTTTGTGTGTATGTGTGTTGGTAGGTGATTCCTCTTCACATGTGTGGGGTTTAGTAGGCATATGAATATGTATTTGACTTTCAATGCTATATCCTGAGTATGAAAGCTGGGATGTTGACAGTGAGTGGTAATTCATTATCAGTCCTGGTGAACTGTACTTAACCCTTTAACGACCAGCATGTACTAAAATGTATGGGAAAACATATGCAGCTGGTTGTTAAAGGGTTAAGCCAAAAGAACTTTTAACCCAATTGTTTCAGAACAGTTCCATTGGATGTTGGTTATGCTATTCTAATTTCTATTCTATTTACGAACTTATAAGGCACCTCTCAAGGTAGATTTGGTTAACTAATGTGTTAACTACCTCTAACTTTGCCTCCTAAGTTCAGCCCAGGTTCTAGATTATACTTGTGCTTAGCAATTAATAGTGCAAGCCATTTGGCATTTGGTCCTCTGTTTAAAATCAGCTTTTATCTTTTATAATGACTTAAATTGCAACTTACCTGTATATCTTGCTGTTACTGATGGTAATCTTGCTGTTACCAAGTTGCTACATGGTCAGTATTTGGTTATTTATCACATCTAATAGTCATATTATTGATGCAATTAACTTATGTCTGTTGAGTATCACGAATTCTGTTAATAGTTTACTATTACATCAGTTGCATTCAAGAAAAGTGCAGTGTTCATTAAAATTCTAGCCAGAAAAAGTTAAGAAAACATAAATAAATTAATGCAAATGAGACAGACTTTGAGTGGAATTATGTTTCAGTTCCATTACATTTGACTTTGTGATTTATGAAATATATTGCATTTAAATGGTCATTAATAGTAAGTTGTTTTTTGTTTTTGGTAGACTGATTCAATTAGGTACTTCTCCGTTTTTAATTTAGAATGCTGAAGCACCACGGATCATTGCATCAGTAATTTGAGACATTCAATATTAAAATAAGAAGTCATGCCCAATATTTTTTGTCTCATATTTGTTTTGTGTACTTAGTTGACCTCCGTCTTGCAGACCTCGGTGCACTCTTGCCTTTACTTGTGGTCTTCCTCATCTAGCAATTGCAGTAGAGAAGTTTACGCCCTGTGGGAATCTTTTGGCAGTACCTTTGGCCTGCCAAGGGCAATGTGACCCAACTGTGGAACAGATCTCCTCAGCACATCCACGACAGTCTTCCAAGAGGTATTGCAAATGTACAGACCATTTGATGGGAAGTCCCCTTAATAGCTGGCCTTTAAATTTCTCTTTGCTTATCATGCAAAACATGTGCAATTTTATCAACTATGTGTAGTATTCTACCAGAAGCAAAACTCCAGTATGATTATTCTTGTGCATATTGTTCACATGCACAGGAGGATTTACATGCATTAATGTGCACAGTCATGTGTAGACTTGTGTAAATGCATAATATTATAATTGTGTTTGACTATATATAGCCTATGTTAATTTACTCATCTCATTCACGCTGTCCAATTAATTGATTTTAGTGAGAGTTTCTGTGGTAGGTGTTTCGTGAAACTGAGATGATTATCAAATTATGAGATATTTTATCCTCTTGACAGTTTTAATTAGTATATAGCAATAATTTTATGATGATTCCTATTTTAATTATCAGAATTCTGAAAAGCAGCTATGCGACACATGGCACTTATATGCATTCAGTTACCATCGATGAAGGTTATCAGAAATAATAAATTTCAACGCCGAAGATTCTGAGACAATGAACTATCCATACATTGTTAAAGTTCTGTCCAACACTTGACTGTAATACCTCATAACGAGTTAATACATTCAGTAACAAAGCCAAAGAAAACATGCAAAGAAATTAATCATAACTGTGTCTTGGATGCTAGTGTCAATGCTGAACTGTAATCTTGTGTTTTGAAAATAAAATCACAAAAGTATTGATATGTACCAATAATGGTAATTTGTTCTTTATATCTCATGTATAGTCGTGTCTGCTGTGATTTCTCGTTTTCTCTTGTCATGTCCAGTGGCTTGACATAATGGACCAATAATTTTCTGATTTTAGAAACATAGATTTATATCTTTGAGTCATGGAGTCAGCATTTTCTTTTAATGTGGTGATTTGCATGCATTTTTGTTTCTTACAGGTACTGCTGCACTTATTCTGGTCTGTCTGTTGTAATTACTAATGAGTAAAAACATGCCAGAAACTATGAAAGGAAATGGCACTCATGCAAAATTATAGCACTGTATTGTACTTACTAGCAGTCAAAAATATACTTCTAGTAGAGGAAAGCTGGGATTGGCACAGCTTATAAGGCACCTTAGCTGCTGTTGGGCATTTTTCAATGATTATGGCAGTTCAGTGTCAGTATGGATGTAGTTTGACTGGTGAAGGGTTACAGTTTGTGTGATTGGATTTTGTGTAACTAAGTTAATAAGTCATCTGCTGTTTGTTTGGATTCTAATGTAACTAGTCACGGGCTTGTTTATTGCTTTGATTTATGTAACATTGTAAGCATGTGTCTTTATAAATATTATTTGAATAACACTGGTGGCATTAATTTTTGAACACTGCTGTTGGTATCATTTCATTGGTTTATGTGCAAATATTGCCAAGTGCTGACAAAGTTGCACTTTGTTTGCAGCATAATTTTGTTATTATTTAGAAATTGTATGTGTAACATTCATATAATTATTGTGGTTTTATGGATTTAAGAAGTTTATTATTAGCATGCCAAATGATACCCAGCAGGCAATTTTGGGAAGAGGTGCTAGCTGGCAAGTTCAATTGTACAGGCTTGTTGGATTTTTCAGCTACTGTATTGTGGAAAGACTCAGGACTATGACAATGTTGGCTTGCAAGCTTTACTAAAATATTGCACATAGGCTCGCTAGTTAATTTATAAAAGTTCCCCGCAAGTATGTGACATGTCTCAAGGGGACAACAAATGTTTATACATAACTAAACCTTATTGAACAAATTCACACAAGATGACATTTATGTATGTAAGAGTGCTCATGTACATGCAAATAAATATGTGACATGCTCAACAGTTGTAAATGAATTGTTTGGTGCACAGTGGCTCGGCTGCTGGCTTGTTTTGTTGGAAGACTGCATAATGACTTGGTCAGTGAATGCAATGTCGTTTTCAATTCTGGTGCTTTCAGTGCATTAGTGAAAGCTTTATAAACATTTTATCGGTATGGTGCTTCAGACAGGGCATTTCAATTTTCATGTCTGATGGCACTACTGCCCAAACTTCAAAATTTAGTTTAATGACAGTGTAAAATATGTGCATGACATAGGTACTCATTGTAAATAGCAAGTCTTGAAGTTTTTCTATTTGATAACAGAAATTATTATTCCATGAAACATGTTATAATAAACCGATGTAGCTCTTTTTGGCCTTTTCTATACTTTTGACCCGATTTCACTGTTCACATTATTCTGTCCTGTGGTTAAAGTTGCAACTGTCATCTGTTATCTGTTAATTTCCAGAATATAGTTTTTAAAGAATATTTGGTACACATTGCTGGTCACGCTGGCTTGCCAAGAAAGTTGACTAATCTGAAACTCTGGCAGGATTTTAACTATTTGATTGATTTTTATTCTGCTTTTGATAAACTGAAAACAAGAGAATTACTTCACAAATTGTGAGCAATTTGGCATTTGTCAGACTATATAGGCTGTTCAATGTTCATGCATCCTGCACTAAATGCTGCTAGCCAGGTCAAATGTGCACATTGTGGTAGAGTTTAGTCAGATTACGCTACCAGGTTGTGGATCTACAATTCAGTTCATCTAAAACTGTCAAGCCCAAATGTTGCATGCAAATATATCCACATATTCAATATGAATCAGCTGGATAGGCTGTTTCCACTGAATTCCTGTATTTGGATGGATTATATTTGCCGGATCTGGATACCAACCGAATACCATTTTCATGTAACAATTATCGAAAAAGTTTTGCATTTGTAACTAATACATTTCTCATTTTAGAAATGAAATGGACTTTTAAATTGTGATTTTAAAAAGAAATTTTAAATTTCATTTGCAACTATTTCAGTAGTATTTGCCTAGGCGGAAGTAGTGCTGAAAACGGGATATTTGGCAGAGGCCATTTCAGGCTGTTCCCTAATATTAATAAATTTACAGACATCTTGTTAAAAGCAATTTCTTGCATAATATTTATTTTCTTGCCACACAAAGAAATCTTTAAAACATGCCAACATCATCCTGGCTGTTTTACATGCTAAGTCATCTCATATGTCTAGGGCTGTCCTAATAAATCATCTACTGGTTGCGTAGCAACGATTCATCTTCAAGCTAGTTGCTCTCAAAATTCTCAGAACTTGAAGTAGGGTCGGTGACCGAGATCTGGAGCCCAGCCAGCTTTGTATCGGAAAACCGGATGCTGAAAAAGAAAACATTACAAACAAAAAGTTACTCATTTGCAGTCAAATATAATTTTGGCATGTTTAGTTGTAATGTAATCCACTAGTTACTATTATTGTCATTATAATAGCAAGAAAACACTGAAGAATACGCTGCATTAGTTTAAAAACAGAAACGCAGCCAATTTATTAGGACATTTCATAATTAAATATTTCTTTAAAAACAAAAATCTTTTATTTGCTTCAAATTTACATATTCAGTAGATTACAAACTTCATTAATTACAAATGAGAACAAATAGGAGGCCCAGAAGGGTCAAATGACTCGCTTAATAGGGCCACCCAAGTTGCATCTTAGTTTAAAGGCTGCAGTGAGACATATCTTGTGGAGGCAAAATATAATCTAAATATTGAAATAATCTTAAACAATGCTTAACTAAGAATTTAACTAAACATTAACTAATGAGATAGGTGGACTGTGGCTGGCTGATTTCGGAGCCAACCATTAATATTAACAACTCGTATCCAACAGGTTATATTGTAATGATTTTGCCTAATTTCTACAAGTATGATATTTCAAAATATTTTAAGATGATAGTTTACACTAATAAAATTCATCCAAAGGTGCTATTGTTACCATGACAATTCAATTGCATTATGACCATTACAACAAATGTAACTAGTTTGCTACCCACAATGCTATATATTTTATAACTTAGTATTTAATATATTTTTTACTTTACATAAATGACATACCCCATGTTTCTTCCTTATTGCACTTTTGAGTTGTTTACCGATGATTCAAATATGTTCATCTCGTAAAAGTACCATTAACATTCAGGGCCATACCAAGCTATAATTGCACCTGTGCCTAGCATTAGGGCTTAATCTAGCGCTCTCACATTTGTCAAGAAAGAATGAATTTATCTGCCTTAAAGCATTGCCTATATATTACCCATTCACATTTTAGTTATAACCTAAATTAGTCATTAATTCACCCATACCTAGCCAATTGTAATATGATTTGGGTTTCAAACTATACCCTGTGACTTACATGTTTAATTACAACACAGAAAGGAGCAGATTATTCAAATATTTTGATTCAAACGTCTTATTACAAGTCTAATTATAAGTGTCCTACTGTTCAACTTTTCCTCTTCCACCACTTCTTAACATTAGATTAGATTAGAATATTGCAAACTGGTAAATTCATGTTTTGATACAAACATGACTTTCTACCTCACACCTTTGCTAGCAGTTTTAACAGCAACTCGTTTTTGCAATACTATGACAGCCTACAATTGTTGAACGATCTTTGCGCACACCACCACTGGTAAACTAATCCTCAATGACTGTTGTGGGATTTAACAAGATATAATAATAACAATATACAAGATGAAGAGCAGAAGCACAAGTTGAGTAAGCCGAGTCTAAATACCAGATTTATCACCAGCCTACAACTGCTTTGAAACAATGGAACAATGGAAGCAGGATCATTCTAATAATTATCAAAAAGGAGAAACAATGGAACTGTTTCAATGCAGTAGTGATGAGGATTTTATGGCTGAATTCCTAACATACTTGTTTAATATTTAGTAGTGCCTGTCATTCAATATATTATCTCTGGATGTTTTCTGGTGGGTAGATTTATGTATAAACATCAGTCACAATAAATTACAAATATTGGACTTCTTTAATTTCAAGTGCAACTAATTTTAAGCCATTTGTGAGCAAATATTTGCGAACGATACCAAGAATTTACAGTCATCGTCATAAAGTGCACGTGTACTTATGTTCTATGTATTATAAACAGGAGATTCATTTTGGCTGCACTTTACATTCCAATGTGTTGTACCAGAAAAAAATTATTTTTAATTATTATATCACTTTGACTGGGGAAACATGGTAGACACTACAGAAGTTGCAGAAGTTGAGTAGATTGGACAAATCCTGTAATGTACTGACCTCCAGGAGGAGTCTAGTGAGTGCTGCAGCATCATCTTGGGTTGGCATCACCTCAGGACATACAAAGGGCAATTCCTTCATTAAGATTCCAACAGTCAAGGAATCATTATCAAAGCTGCAACAACAAACAACATTCAAATCATCCAACACTTTTCCAATATGATTTAAAAGATTGATTATGGCAAACTACAATACAACTGCAATTGTAAGCCCCATAAGAGTTCCCACCATTTCCAGTCAACACATGTATACCAGTAGAATAAATCACGCTTGTGGCATGATCCTCAAGTAACATGGTTCCTGTTCTTAAATTCTCACTGTTAGCATGCACATATATTGCAGACGAGCAGTTTTCTGATGTAGCCTTGAAAGACAGCCATGGACACAAGTGTTGGTAACTTATCCTCAGCATGTAATAATGGTTTGCTTGTCTTCTCCTTCGTCACTTTATCTTCCCCATGACTGTCAGCAGGATCATTCTAATAATTATCAAAAAGGAGACACAAATGAATCAAACCTCTTGAAATACCTTGTTGTCTTGACAGGAATTGAACCCTGACCTCTTGGTCGGAAGGTTCGGACGTCTGCCAAATGCTGCCTATTAGACTATCTAGCATCTTAAGACTACAGCTTTTACATGCAGTACAAACAAATATCGAAAAAAGTCAGATTTTAGGAACCAAGTAATATAAGAAATTAGATAGATCCAGCCTAGAAAGGGAGAGCCAGTAATTCTGTAATTGATACAGTTTCTTACAATCTGCGAAGACTCATGTAGTCATCTTCTTCATTTCGGCTCCAGTCTTCGAACTTAGTGTCGTCGGCATCTTCTTTCTCAAGCTTAAGCAACTGCAGCTCCTCCACTATCTTAAACAAGTAAAGATCAATATTTAATTCAGTTTATGTATGTATGTCTTGTATGCATATATGTACATACATAAAATGAATGCCATTGTGAACTGAGTTGTGGTTATGGCTCTCTTAATAACGAACATTGAATTGAATATTGAATTGACTCATACACAATATTCTCGAATGTTGCTTTGAAATATTACTTAAGCAGTTTCTAACAATGCTGAACTTATATGCACACAGATGTAAGCAATGTCAAGCACTCCCACCAGCAACTATATTACCACAAAACACGATTAGACAAAACTACATTGAGACACCATAAACTACAGTGATACACCATAAACGTGCACAACACAAACATGTGAGCATGGTTTACACGTGTGCTGCCTGACGCCGAGAGATTGAAATGAAGGCGTCAATGACAGGCCATAGTTTAGACTTCATTAAGCTGCACACGTGTAATGCACGGTTCCGACAGCATGCTTCCCATTGGCCGTGAGTAGTGTTTCACAACACTAGCAGATAGTATCTTCAACTTTGGTTTACTCAGCCCTGAATCAAATATGCCACAGACCGTATGAAATCCAATACAAAACTTTACTAATCACATTCATTTGAAAGAAAAACTGCTGTCTATTGAAACGCACCAGAATATCCCGTAACCATACCCAGCTGTGGAAAAAGCACAGTCACTCACCATGTCCATGTCCATTTCATTAGCCACTTCAGTCCAGTCAATCTCAACAACTTCTCCAGATTCCCTGCAACAATGTCATCATTCCCTACACCGTGAACTGTAGATTGTAGAATTTTGTCAGTGCACGCTTCAAATAATTGAGAAAATACTGAACTGTGATAAGACGTGTGTTATAAAACATCATACTTGCACTGATGCAATAAGTTGCAAGGGTTGTCAGAGTTAGCGGGACATGTCCAATTCTGACTCGCCTTTTCTTAATCATCCTTCATACCTCCTCATCTTCTGCTGATTTTAATATTACTTCTCATTGTTTGATTTGTACAATCAATTACTGTATTTCTGTTCTCACACTTGAGTGGTGATTGAAAATAAAAAAATGGCTTGACTGACTACTAACTTTACAGAATTTACATTAACACCAAAATACACACAAGTGAACTGCAGCTGCATTGCACTATTGTTACTAGGGCAATATCAACAACGTAAAAACAGTAATAAAAATAAATAAATGTAGCAACTCTTACAAAGATTTATGAAATAAATACCATGCAATAGTTAAAAATAACTGCTTTACAGTTAAATCTTCAACTTTATTATATCAAATGTTAAATAGTGTTTTAAGCATAATTTTCTGTCATGCTACCTCATTGAAGGAAGAAATTTATCCCGATAGACACTCTGAATGGTCTTCAAGTACTCGTCAGACAATACTTTGCTGTTAACTTCCCTTGGCTGTCAAAAAACAGACCCATAGTTGCTGAACTGGACGTGGAAAGTAAGTAAACAGAGAGACAAAAGTGGCACAGGCTAATTAGACAGGTAGTCGGGTGGCTGACTAACTGACATTTCAAATTATCAAATACATTGTATCAGTTTGATCCTCAGCATTACATCATGACAGTTATCAAGTCATTCAACCAACAGGCTGAATTTGCCAACTTACTAGGTCTCTATTACCCTGTAAGCATTGCTTGTTCTGCCAAACTTATTTTTTTAACGCCAAACTTGTTTGTCATACAATGACAGGCAACAAAACTGTCATGACAAAATTAACATTCTAATCTTGAATAATCAGACAGACATAAAAATTGAGAAATAAACAAAGTCTCCTAAAATTAATAATTGCTGGATGACACATCTTCTAGAAATGTCCAAAGTTTCCCAGTTTGCAAGAAGACCTCTGCAGATTATAAGCCAATGGATTTAACTCTATTGTCACTGGATTATATTTCTCATTAACCCATTAATGATGAGCAAGAACTAAGTGACTGGGAAACCAGTGCAGCTTGTCTTTCAAAGATTAAACAACTTCTGGCTAACAGGAAACAGCTCAATAGTCATCTACAGCAATCCTCAAAGTATATCTAGTATGCTCTACCAAACAGAAGTGCTCACTGTAACAGTGGCCAGCAACAGACTCATATACATTAAGTCACTAAAACTATTGCCTTGGGTAAATGAAAATGGTATTTTATGAACTAGAGAGGTCTCTAGTAAACACAAACAATGAACTCCATAAGAATGGAAACTCAACAGGAAACATACATCGTTTCTCTTATTGATCCTCTGACGAAGAACATCAATGGGAGCATCGAGAAAGACGGTGAGATGCGGCTTCCAAAGCTCACAGATGCTGTTGTCACGCAGTTCATAGTAGTACTTCACAACTGAAAAAGAAAATGGAGCAGAATGGCCAAGCAGTTAAAGACACAGCAAGTCTGTCATTTCTTCCGTGTAGTGCACTTGACAAGTGTGCATAGTCTAAAAACTTCAATTACACATTAATAGAGCTGCATGAGCTCTCTGATCATTCACATTCCATACAATAATCATACATGTTTATTAATAAACATACAAAGTTACAGCCCTCATATCATAGGCAATATTATCGCTTTAAGCCCTCAGACAATAGCCCATTTTAACAGAAATTAAAATTTAGTGCTTCAAGAAAATAATTTGTTGTTGAAGAAAAGTACCGTATTGACAGCACACTGTATCATCATCAACTGCACACAGATGCAATGTTTAGTACCGTTGTGTGGTTCTTAGAAGGTGCCTTACAAGTAGCCAGGCTCATTACAGTTGGACATACAAATTGTCCTCCTTTGCATGACAAAAGAATACAAGAAAACAAGGAAGTTATCTTACAGTTTGGTGTCAACCAATTTAGGCGTCGACAGGCTTCAACAAACACCAAATCAGAATAGACGGACCTCACCAAAACAACTCCTTGACCTATAAATGAAAACAAACTAAGAGATTCAAAACCAGAATAACCTAGTCATCATGAAATAAATGAAAAAATTTTCATAACTAAATATAGCAGCCAGTTATGTAGCAAAAAACATCTCTGTCAACATCATTCATTCAATTCAATCAGTCCAGTTTTCCTGAGTTCGATCACTTTCAAATATCGGTTTTCTAATTTTTGGTGCAGAACCAAACACTATCTTCTCCTTGCCCTTGCCGGCAGCTGTCAATTTTCTTGTTAAGGTCTTTCACCTGATGAACAAGTCATCTGGCAATGCATTGATGAAGCAGAGCAACAAGTTCTAAAAGTTCTTTTCAAGTACTCTACCAGGTAGCAATCATTCTGTCTATACTATTTAGCACTTGTCAGTCTGGTAATATTGGAGTTCAATGACTCATACACATCCACTGTCCTAGAAGTGTTTCTTAGTAGTATAATAGTAATATTCCGATTTAACATGTATCATAAGGCTATGCTAAGAATAGAAATGCATCTGGAAATATGCATCGTTCCTCTTGTCGATACTCTGACGAAGAACTTTGAGAAGCATTGAGAATTAACGAATATGTACTACAATGCTCTGTCTACAGAAGTTCAGCTGTTCTATTGCTTTTTAATTTAAAACAGTCAAGTCATTCATAGCATTCTTCGGGTACAAAATTGATAAAACTTTTGCTGTACTAATTACCATTCTGTCTTTTGCAATATGATAAGGATTACATCGATTCCATGCCAGCAGTATGATAAATACGATATAAAAAAAGCATTACCTGTACTAAGCAAATGTTTCAAGGCATCCATGTAGTCATGGTATTTCTTCTCATACCATTCCAACTGCAGCTTTCCCACCAACCCCTTTTCTGGATGCTTATCTGCATAAAATTTCGCCAGATCATAAGACTGCGCACTAGGTGGCAGTAAGTCATCCAGCTTACGCATGTCGAATCCGTAATCGTCGCGTATATAACAATCACGATCTGTGGATTGTGGAAAGAACTTCATGTCGAAATTCTTGGCCAACTTTCTCGCAAACTCCGTCTTCCCAACTCCAACGTTACCCTCAATGACAATAACTTTGCTGTTCTCGTTGAGCCGCGGAATCGTTTTATCGTAAAGGCTTTCGAGAAGCCCGTACTTTTTCGTTTCATATGGGAAGGGCTTGGAATACGGATAATTTCCTCCGTATGTAGCCTTTAGTGTGGCTACTTGAATGGCGTTTCCAGACCCATACACTATCAGACGCGGGCACTCAATGGCATGACGGCGCAATACGGCACCAACACTCGCGATTCTGCCGTTTCCGCATCGATTCACTATTAGCGCCATAGTGCACTATTCACTGCCGAAATAAATTTGTGAAATCTAAACAAGAAATGAGTGAATTGTTATCATCCACTGACACATTTTGCCAGTGACCTTCCCTATAGGAACATTGTAACGCGCATGCGCATGAGATGTACATTTATGTAGAGTCTATATTTATTTGTCATATTAATAAATTAGAACTGAATGTCAGATAATTAACAGACGCTTGCATATTCAAATATATTCAGACAAGAAAAAGTAGCGTATCTTTATCCAGATTAATACCAATTTAATAAACATGTTCATGCATGAATTTGATATTTTGAAAGTAAGTTAGCTGACGTTTGGAATTAGCGCCTTTCAATGGTGTGTTTAACATCCGGTAATCCAGTTTCGGAACGTTCTGTTGTGAAGGACGGAGAGGGTCAGTTCATTTGTTACAGTTTTTGCTTGTCTAGCAGTCTTTGGATATTGGGGCATGTGATGAAAATGTGCATGCTTATTAGAATTGCTTTTGAAATGTGTGCAAAAGTGAAATTTTGTTCCATGACCATATAGTACGGCTTAAGGGCGTTGGAGGCGGTGTGGTCGGAACACCTACATATAAATAACATAATATACATAATATATATGCGTGGAGCTTCTGCAGCCTTAAGTTCGGCCCTGAGCGCGCGAAAAAGTGCTTCTGCGGCCAAAAGTTCTCCGAAAACCGTAAAACTGACCCTAAACGACTCTCACGACGCCTTACCTGACCCTAACCGATCCTCACAATGCCGAGCTTGACCCTAACCAACCCTCGCAACGCATATTAAACATTTTAGGGTGTATTTGACAGTGCTCATACGCCAAAGGTTGTGCATGCACAGAGGTCTTTTCCTGCTAAATTTTATATGAGTTTGGCCGTGGAAGTAAAAAAATTTTGTTTATAGCAACCGAACTTGCGGCTGCAGAAGGTTTATCCTATATATAAATACTTTTATGTATATGACAAACCATAGCAAATATTGGTTTGACTTGTTGAGCGTAAATTAATGCTGCTGACAAGTGCCTAGTTTTTGGATCGGTGGTCACATAATATATTTTCAATAATCTATCAATGAAACTTAATATAGCACCTCTAAAAGAAATCTACTCAGAGGTGCTCCTAGACCAACCTTGGCCAAAGAAGACAGACTTCACAGTAGAATAGAAAGTGGATAGAGAGTTCTTAGGTAATTGAACCCCTTATCAAGCTTTAGGGCCAATTATTGAAAAGGCACGATATTGCATCATAGATGTCTGAGAGAAGAGACAAGAAGAAGACCCTTTTGGACAGAGTTCAGCGTCCTACCGGTTCCTCTACTAGTGGAAAGAGAACAGCAAAGCTCCTGAAGGTACATAGGTGCAGCACTGCAAAGGTGGCGCCAGACCAGGGAAGAAATCAGAAATGCAATGTGCTAGGAGGGGTAACTAATGTGTTGTTCCACATATGTACTGTGTTATAGCCCAAACAGTCCATTTTTAATTGTGTTGTTCAGACCTCCATATTTCTCACATTATTCTCAAATTATAAATATGTACTTTATAAATTGACTGTGCGGTGTACAGTTACAAACTGTCTTCATAATCTCAAAATCTCTACAGGTACCCAAAAAAGCAAAGATCAAACAACAGCTAGTTCACAGGCTCTTAGGACCCATTTGTATATTACGTACACACAAAAATTACATGCTCATGCCCCTCTTCTCCGTTTGAACCTCATACATTTTGTGGACCTCCTCCATCTGCAATGCGTAAAACAACAAAGTTAATTTAGCTATAGTCATTTATAAGACATTTATTTTACCAAGGCTACTGTTTATTTTTGTTTAACATTATAGTTGCTGGCTACAATTTTTTTATTGTTTTGAATAAATAAAATGCTAACAATAGTAAAACTTACGTTTTGACAAGTTTTAATACTAGTATATAAAATTAATACAACAGGAATAGTCAGTGATTTAGTTTTTAGTTCTCATTTTAATATTCCATAACTTTAGGTCTGGACAATTTGAACAGAATTTAATTATATTAAAAAATCCAGATTTCAGTTGCATTGCAAAAAGAATAAATTACTTTCCATCAGTCTGAATGCTGTTTGCAGCCATTCAAACAAATTACGAACCACTCGCTTCCCTTCTCAATCCTGCCTTTGATCACCAGACTTTGTCAAAACCTCAAATGACTTGGGCATACACACTCAAAATAAATGTCTACGTATAAATGTCCACATCAGCCTATTTATATAAATAGACAAATGTGAACAACATAATTAGAAATTGATTTGTGTACATACACATTCTGTCAAAACCCCTCCCCTCCCCTTGCCATAAGTACCCGTACACTAAATCTCATAAATGCAATCACCCCTTTGGTGCATACATAGTTATGATTGCATGATAATATAACAAATTTAAGGTAAAAAAGTTCAAGCAGGCATGTTTATCAGTTTTTAGTCTTAGTTGCAGCACTATTGAATATTAAACAAAATTTCCTCTTCTGAGTAAATTGAATGAAGAGTTAGACATACAAATGCCTAAACTTCAATGACATCACATTCAACCTGAATGTTTGTTGCAGGGAAATGGCTGGACTGCTTAAAAAGACAACTGGACTGACGGGTCTTGCTGTAGCCAGAGACCCACATAAAACACTCACTGTTGTCTATGAGAAAATACTTCGAGTTGTTCAGAAAATGCCAGAAAGTGCAGTCTACCGCAAACATACACAGGTTGATTTTGGATTTATTTTGTGATGGTTGGTTGTGTGTAGCTATTTTCACTACTTCAATTATTATGTTATATACCTATTAGGAACACATTCGAAATGCATAAAAAAATGTCCTACTACATGCAGATTTAAAGTGACTTGTAATAAACAAACTGCAGACAATAAGCTAATATCACAGTTGAACAATGTGGTAAAGCTACTTGTGTGGCAGGGTAGAAACGTATATGTCAAAAACACAATAAACTTTGTGATAGTTGCACTTCTGACTGTAGATTTAAGCTTTATACATGATCAGGCATTAGTTTTTTTAACTTTTAATTATGTACCTACCCAGTGGTTGTACTTCCTTAATCATATTCTGAATTTATTTAATATAAATGCGTAATGCTTCCAGTCATTCACGTAAACTATGCTTTGGAATTTTGTATTCAGAAACTGTAATGTTGTTTAGAATGATCGCTTATTTCTCTATTATATCTGTGTGTGGTTTGTTCTGCTCTACTTTGGAATTCTTGTCTTTATGTTCGTTTTTGTGTGTTAGGCTCTTGTTCAAGATCGTCTGACGGTGGTCAAGTCTGAACCAAATGTGGAAAAACTGGAAGCAAAGATCAATGGTGGTCAGGTGGAAGAACTGATTCTACAGGCAGAGCGTGAGCTGAATTTAGCTCGTAGGATGGTTGAGTGGAGGTCATGGGAACCTTTGGCTACGGAAGCACCTCCTAACCAATGGAAATGGCCGATCTAGATTGAATAGAGTAGTGGCTCTTTAAACTTTAGCAACTTTTGGCAACACTTGGAAAATCTTGTAGCAGTTTGTTTTTTATGAAACAAAGTAGAGGCGGTTCAGTCTGATGTCAGATATAAAAAGAAATTAAACATGGGTTATCAGCAAATTCAGTGTTATTAATTGGTTCTAGATTTATAAATGGAATTAGATGCAATCTAACTTCGTTTTTCAAGATAATGTTGATATGATAGATTGATTATACATTATTAAGAAAAGGTAATTCTTGGTATAGACATGAGTTTCAAAGCATCCTACTCTGTGAACTTGGGTTATCATGCCATCACATTTTATTGCTTTGTTTACTGGTGTGGCCCTCGCTTCAAGAATAATTTATTGGTGGCTCACAGTGTCAAGTTAGGTAGCATTGCTACAGATCACCAGATAGAGAAACCGGTTGGTTGGCAGGCAGCTACACAGATAGGCCTTTCATAGGATTGACCGGTTGGTAGGCAGGCAGCTACACAGATAGGCCTTTCATAGGATTGACCGGTTGGTAGGCAGGCAGCTACACAGGATTTCATAGGATTGACCAGTGTTTGAACTGGGGGTTGAAAAATTCTTACATGTCCGCCATTTATCCAGGTTTCCTGACCAAGAATTTTTACGAGCCTGAAACCGGTATACGGGATATATTGCTGAGGGTCAATGTAGTTGTGTGTGCAAGTACATTAAGACAAGCTGTGTTTTGTTTAATCGTCCATTTAATGATTATTTTATAGCCACTCCAGCCGTTGAGGCCATAGGCCTATATAAAACATCATATCAAGGGATCTATAACAGGTCCTGACATCATGTATTGGCAATGCTACAAACAACATGCATATTTAAACTGTGCAAATGGTTATCATAGTTGAGACTCAGTTTAATTTAGATACCAAAGTATACTAGAATCATCCGTGCTTGCGATTTTTACATTGACTTATCCACAGTCAGAAGTTTATAATAGCCATAACAGACAAATTAACTAACATTGATGTGATGTAAATCAAAACATAAGAAAAATGCAATAGTTTTCATTAATCAGGCAAACAATTTCGAACTATGACTAGCTATTTCAGCTGTCCTAGGCAAGCCTGTCCTGTAGCTTTGTCAAGGGTTCCATGCTTGCCTGACTTCAACCAACTTATAACATACTTCTCGGCATTACAGTGGGCCAGAGGCAGACCATTAATACCAATCATTAGGAAGTCCTTGACAGACGTTATGTCTGTCAATGACGATCAGTCTGTTTATTCCACTGGTATGATAGAGATTCATTTGACTGAATCCTCTCTCACAACCAGCTGAAGAAATGGGCAATACCTTTAATAGTGACATCAAACTTTTTAATTTGTTGCCTAACATTCCACCATCACTGTTCTTGAACATAGCATATTCCAACACAATATCAGCTACCTCTGTTTTGTTAACAGCAAATTGCTTGCATAGTTTTGCAACCTGTTTTTCACCAAAAAGTGCCCTAGTTAAAGGATTTTTGGGCCACAATGATTCATTCAAGCAACTAGCAGCCTGTAACAAATCAGAAGAGGGAAAACGTTGTTCCAAATTGTCACATAAGGATTGCAAAAACTGGCCTCTTACTGTATTAAAATTTTGAGCATCTCCATTTTGTCTCTCAATTTTCACTCCCTTATAATGTCCATCTTTTTAAAAATTCTTCCAAAATGTACCCAATGTTAATTGCACATTGTTCTCTTGCTCATCCTTCTTACCATTCTCATTGTCAACAGTGGTATCAATACTGCATGTGGTATTGCTACAATCTGAAACAAATTTTGTATGGTCAATTATCACTATGTCAGCATGACGTTCAACCGAAACAGTTTTCAACCCTTGCAATTTGTTTATTGTGTCCTTGATGTGACTAGCAGCATTCAAAATATTGACCTCATGGCTTTGTAGAGAGAGACAACTGCTTGAGACACTGCAATGCATCTTTCAGCATGCATGGCTCACTCACAAACAGCCATGAGTGCATTTTTGTTGCAAGTCCTCTAAATTTGCTAGTTTCTTTATGTGTATGTCCACTCGCTGCTGAGGAACATCTTGTGAAATGAGCAACTAGTGCACCATAATCATGCAAAATAGCCTTCACAGCAACAAAGGAGGACCAAACCCACCGTACATCAAATACCGTCTGCACTTTTAGCAACTCGATTGACAATGCCTCCGCTTCCAATTCCAATTCTCGCTGGTTTTTTGGTGACATGCTATAAACTTTGTACAGTTCATCAACAAATAATTTAAAATGTGAAACTGCATTAATGTCATCAACTGAGTTCTTTACTGCCAGCTCCAATCTGTGTGCCATGCAGTGAAATGTTTGCAGAAGAGGAAACTTTGCCTTTAATAATGTAGCAACACCCGTATACTGCCCAATCATACAAAGCTCCATCACTACAAAACCCCACAAACTGACCGCGCAATACATCATCAATTAATACCAAATTCATGCAAAAAATCAACCAATGTCTTTTCAATCGCTTTTGGAGTAGTCTTTTTCAACAGACCAAAACATTATGTACAAATCTCCCCATCAAAAAGAGTACTTGTACATAAATAAACAATCAAAGATTGAGCATTTGCAACAGATGTGCTCTCATCAACAAGAATTGAAAATTTACTTTTTGAACTTACAATGTGATGGGCAAGTTCAGAACACATCTCTACAGACACATGATGTACAATGTTGCTGCATGCATGATTTGAGTACACAATATTACCACAGTTAATGCCATCGAGTGTCTGCAGTTCAATTAATCATGGATGTTCTGTACAGCATAAATGCGATTTCGCACATTCATACACAGTGCGAAAGACTTTTACAGTTGCATCTATATTGTCCCTGTGGCGTTCCACAAATCTTTATTTCGAATTTTCTACAGCAACTTGAATCCTTGCATTTTCGCATTCTGCGAGGATTTCTCCACACTTGCTGTGAAATTTATAATCCCGATGTTTGTCGATTTTTTTCAATAGCGTTTTTGCATCCTTGCCTCGAACTGTACCTTCTAGAAATGCTGATTCGTTATGCTGCCCTGATGTAGTATGCAAAGCGAGACGTTTTACCACCTCCCGATACTGCATCAAAAGTTAGCCAACTGTGCGATTTTTGCCAAACCTGAAATTGTTCATGATTTCGACAGACCTTTGGGTATGAAAGATCCAAAGTAACACCAGATGTCTTTTTCGGTGAGTGATCTTCATCTGACATTGATTGGACTTCCGAACTAGATGTTTCTGCGAGTGCTTGAATCTCACCATCCGGCAATGGGTTGGGTGCCACCGACACAGAATCTGTGAACAAGAAATTTTAAAAAATCTATTAAACATAGGCTAAAAAACCACGTCTGCAGTATCATGTCATTAAAAAATGTAGCTGTAGGGCCTACTTAAAATCTGGGTTAGGGCCTACTGCACGATAATTGACAACGCATCCTAATAGACCTCGTCAAATACTATCTATCAGCTGACACATGCCTAATTAAAATTGGAAAGAGGAAGTCTTTGAATGAGGACCGGTGATTTTATTGGAGAGTTTGTTCAAGCTAGGTTCAAAGTTTTCTAAGCTATTATGGTAATTTCTGTCAGAACGAGATTTATCATTCACACTTAACAGCATTTGATTCATCAGCCTCCTCCGCAGCTGTACTGTCACATCGTTTGAATTTTGTCGTCGATGGTTCAATTTCTCCGTCGCATTCTTCACCAAATCGCTTTTTAGGTGAAAACCCGAACTTATGTAGACTCATTTTATGCAATGCTGATGTGGGTTTGAAAACAGGTCCCTACAGGCAGGTCCATTATTTATAGGGAATGAGGAATGAAACCATCAGAGAGGATGCCACACAGGCGCACCTACACACACACAGGCACCATACACTGAAATTTGCAATATATATATAATATGTATGTGTATATATATTTATATATATTCCTAAATGTACAAATTTAAGACACCATGATTAGAGGTCTGTGGAAGATATAATGCCATATCACTATAGCTTCATCTCGGATATAGTCATATATCATATCATTCCATGCAGCTGCTGTGTATGTTGACATGCAGGTACCCTGTCAGCCAACTCGGATTCCAGAACCACATCCAAAACCCAGACCTCTTGTGACCTCTCTCACGCTGACCCTGGGCTTAAGTCTGCTTGTAGACTGATGAGACCCAGAACAAGCTCGATATATACACCAGCATCCTCATAGAGGCACTTTATTATCAAAGGCTATGTGTATTCAAAATCGTGGTGGCATTATATTTCCTACTAGAAGGTGTTGTTATTGAAAATGTAACATGGTTTAAAAAAGAAAAAGACACATTTCGTAAATGCTTAATAATAAAATCAGAGTGGACAATGAAATCTGTTCTGAAGGGTTTTGCTTGAACCCCCCCCCCCCAGACAGTCATTGAGAATTAACTGGAGGGTTGAAAAATGAACTGGGGGTCGAATCCTCCCAACCCACCCCCGACAATTCAATCACTGGGATTGACCGATCTGGGAAATGAAGTCTCCTTCACTTTCTCCCATATGGTTTATCAAAGTCATTGTAGGATGTAGACTGTAGACCAATGCACATGCTTGCTTTCTTAAAACAATTAGTAGGCCATGTTTGGGCCCCATGCTATATGCATGTCCTTAATCATGTTGACACAGTCACACTTGATACAATCCCTCAAAATAGTATATATTGTCGGCAGACAAAGTACTCCGCTAAACGTCCATGATTTGACAAGCCATCGGAGTCCCTGCGTTCGACTCTCAAATCCAAACCATGTGATGTGATGCACAATTACATGTTAGGCATTTTGGATTTTTCACCACTTGCAATTCCTCTGAAAGTTGCATTCATATTTGCTGCTATGGATAATTGCATTTTTAGAAAATTATTAGGCATCAGTATTTAGATTCTTATTCTTATTACCAAAATTTGATACTGCCCTTCTTCCAACATCTTTTGATCAGAAGTGCATAGATGATACAGTTGCTATTGTTGGGGTTATCTAATCAGGTTTCATCACTTGTAGTGTGGCTACAAATATCTGGGCTTGAAAGTGCAGTGATTATTAGTGAAATAATAATTCTTGTTATTTACACTCAAAACATAATTATTCTTGGTATTATTGCTTTTGTTTATACTGCAGATAAAAATTTCCATATGATAAACTCGACCTTCTATCCCACGGTGTTAGCAGAAAGAACATTGATATAAATAATGTTCAGCCTCACAAGTCTAAACTAACATGCAACATTTTCTGTTAGATCCATAGAGGTGCTACATAAATTCTGTATTACACTTATAATTACTCATCATGTTTCCATTATCATACTATTGTATTCATCTGATCAATCTTGCTTCTCTTGTTTATTAATTTCTGCCATCACATATTTCATTGTTTTTCATTTATTGCATTTGAGCTCTAAACTGAAAGCAGAATTTTTTCTGTGTAATTGATTATTAGTGAAATTATAATTCTTGTTATTTACACTCAAACCATCATTATTTTTGGTATTATTGCTTTTGTTTATAAGCAGGGTATCAATCCCTACAGCATAATGTTTCCCCTATGTTGTGTGGAACACTTGAGTGGCAGAGCAAAGGAAAATATACAGTTTGGAGAATACTGGTACACAGAAATCCAAGATACTCTGGGACTTGGCCTGCAAAACAATTAGGCATAGAATCCTAAACTCGATGCAATTTGGCATAGGAAACTTCTGATCAAAGACTTGGCACATTTGAACTTGCATTGTTTGTTCCCATATAAAGTGCCACCTGTCAAATGATTCACTGCATTTAGAACAGATTCAATGTGTGTAGTGACTAAGAACATGTTTGCAAATGCGCAATATTGAATGTCATAGATTGCCACAGTAACAATGTAAATAAAGTTATAACAACAGGATTTCATAAACATTACAACCCAATTTAATCAGGCTTACTGCTGCATTTTTATTATTTTTTAGTATATAAAATTCTAAACAAAATAGTAAACAGAAGCTACAATCATTCCAAAATCAATCTTAGACTCCAGAGTACTATTTATGTGGCAATGCAGTGCCAACAATGTCACATTACTACAGTGCAGAATGCTCGAGATAAAAACAGATAGGACTAAGTATTCACATAAAAATTTGGTTCATTCTTGCATCAATGCACTTTTGACATTAAATTATTCTCTTGAGATAACACTGACACAACAAAAATGTCAGTTATTACAAATATGAATTTTGGTCCCACAAATACAACAAAGCCCACCAATTAAGACAAAATGTTGACTGATAAAAGTACTGGTTTCATACAGTACATGAATAACTACTATGTTAAGACCTGATCAATGATCAATTCATTAAAAGATCGGCACAGTTGAAGTCACATGGTCCAAATGATAACATCATTTATATTTCATCATATATATTAGTAGAATGCTGGAAAACAGGAACCACAAGAGCAGCACATCCTTCTCTCTGTGGTCTTGGACTTTTTGATAAAATAACAAAGTTCTTCTTTGAAGTTTTGTCATCTACGTTTTTCAAATAATTATATTCAAATACTTTATTCAATTTCATGTAGCCTACAACAGTATAGCATACGGTAGTTTGCAACCAGATGGGGAGCAGTGCATAACTATAGATGAGATAGATTATTTTATCAAGCAGAAAATCATATTAGGGCAATGAAAATATAGCTAGAACACAACCAATAACATGTAGTTTGCAGTTGTTCCCTACCAGCATTAGATTGGTTCCATATGGGTCCTATATGGGCTTTGCTAGCAGGGCCTGTGTGGTACATTATATCACACAAGCAATTAGGTGTATGAACTTTCATTTGCAAAAGTGCTAAACAACCAAGAACTTGAAAAGCCGAGGCAGGACTTTTTCCTACCCTATAAATGCTACTACGTTCGGTTAGTTCTAACTACACCCTGTCACACATACTATTTGTAAGACTTTATTCTGTTTAAAATCCTTGTTGATCATTTTAAGCAGCATATTAGTCTGTCAGAAGCCTTCTGTAATCATAAAACATATACACATACATGGTTACACATACTTGTTGCTGACATGTCATGCAGTCATAATGCATTTCTGGTTGGCATGCTGGATTTACTGATGCAAAATGATAAATACAAAAACAGGTTAAGGCAAAATTTTCAGTCTGGTATCCTTGTCTTGACCGATCACATTGTATTTGCCATGATAATGTGACGCAAAGGTCTTTATAACCAAAATCACATTTAGAAATAAACAAATACATTTACATAAAACTCAGCCTATTACTGTCAAAGACAACACTTAAATTCTAATAGGAATGAATACACTGCTGTTAAAAATTCAACTGGTACATTATTGTCCTTTCCCAATAGTCAGTCAAACGTGCTATAAAAAAGCAGATACCATAATTTCACTGCATAATGGTAGACCAGAGGCATCAAACATGTTGTGTAAGCATTTATGCTTGTACAAAATATTTAGTTCTCACTGAACAGAAATGCTGGTGAAAAGCTGTGAGTGCCACTAAAGTTATGAATCCTTATGATTAAAACAACTTAACAGCCTTATGATGCCATCATTTCATCATTGCCATTACTGGACTGCTCCTTACTTTCTCTCCATTCGAGACATTTCTTTAGCTCCAGTCCAATTGCACGAGCCAATGGTGGTGGAACAGCATTTCCAACCTGTCGATGCCTGTCAAGAATGTTGCCAAAGAAGCGATATGTGTCAGGAAAACCCTGTGAGCGAGCGCACTCCCTAACACTCACTACTCGATGCTGTTCAGGGTGCAGAACGCGACCTTGTTTGCCCATTGGCTCTGGGTTGGTTACGGTTGTGCTGAAGAAGCCATCCCACTCCAGTCGGCCGTAAAGGCCAGCCCAGTTATTGTGACGGTTTCCAGTGTGTGGTAGGCACCAAGGAATCAACGTATTGAACTGACGATAAATTGTTTCGCATGGGTTGCCTTCCACACAAGAACAAACTCCACGCAGGTCGCCAGTGGACGACTTTCCATTTCGTTTGTCGTGGTGAGTGTAGCGAAGTTTTTTCGTCTTGTTACCGTCGGACAATCGTACCTCAATGTTCGGAAGGTCACGCCAATCAGATCCTCGTGCCAGAGGAATGTGCTGCATCCTAGCCAGCACCAGGGCACTCATTTCTTTACAGATGTGATCTCGCAAGACTGGCTGATATTGGTTTCCCCGAATCAACTTCTGGAAGTGCGACTGAGGATCAGAATTGTAAGCAATTTCCTCTGCTTTTGCACCATTCTTTACCTCTGGCAGATCGGACATAGAATCTCGAACAGTGATTGTACGGAACGGAGCCGACGTCCCACGTTTGACGCAGCTCTCATACTTCTTATCGTCAATGACTACAGACAGCTGCATTGCTCGTGGTGTGAATGTATGCAAAGGCTGTGGGAAGTGTGGAAGTTTTTCACCTGGAGCTGCAGCAAGAATTATAGCCCTGCGTCTTGTCTGAGGCACTCCATAGTTTCCTGCCTGAAGAACACCAAAGGTACACTGGTAACCCATTCGAATGAGGCAACGCATTGCTAGTTTCAAAACCATAGACCGCTTGAAGGAAACAAAATTGCGGACGTTTTCCAGCAGAAAGAACTTCGGTCGGTAGTAATCACAGTAGCTCAGATAACTCGCTATCAGGGAGTTCTTAAACTTGGAATATTCGCGTGAATTGAATCTATTCATTCCACTGAATCCCTGGCAAGGAGGTCCACCGCAAAGCAGCTCCACCTCTCCCTTCTGTGGCAGGCGCTGTCCAGTGGAATTTGTCTTCTCACCATTCATTACCAGCCTCAGCAGTTCATTGCAGTCATCAGAGAAGACGGTGCATCCTGGATTGTTAAGTCGAAAAGCCTGTGCCGCTGGTTCCTCTTTCTCAATGGCCCATGCCGACTCCGACACTTCCGCCTGATGAAATCCCTCCGAAAGTCCTCCACATCCAGCAAAAACATCCAGACATCGCAGTTTCCTCCTCTTTGTTTCGCTCTTCTCAGGCAACTGATCCTTTGTCTCCTCTTTGGCTGACTTTGCCTTTCCCTTCCCTTTTCCCTTTCCTTTCCCCTTCTGAATGAGATGACCTTGAGCATCTGCAGGCACTTCCTCAAATTTCTTTGTTTCTGCATTGTAGGCTTCTGTGAAATAGAACCGATCAGGTCCACCCTTGAAATAATCATCAATTGCTGCCCGACTCTCAATCGAATCCTCTGTGAATATCACTTGGCATTTACCCAACATGTCCTTCAAGCCAACTTTTGCATGCTCAGTGCTCCAATAGAGTAAGTTCAGATCTGCAGCCTGTCCAGCCAACTGCCCCTTGTGAGTATTTTCTGGTCTATAGAATTTCTGAACTGTAAAATATATATCCTCACAGTCAGGTTTCTTGCCAGCATCCTTATTGACAAAGATACTCAATATCTTGGCAACTCTGAAGGGCTCTGGCACTTCTTCATTTGAACCTTTTATATAGTCCCCTTTCCTGTATGCTTCAGGAAACAGATCTTCATCCAAATCTTTGTTGCGTTCTTGTTTGATTGACTTAGTTGGAGGAATTTTGATCGCAAAACTAAAGCTTTCTGGATTCAAGTATGCACAGTCACCTAGTCTGATATCTTCTCCATGGTAGCAAAGGCTACTGTAATAAATCTTTGAACTTTTCAACCCATCATCCGATGATTCTGCAATGTCGCCCAGAATTGGAGTCTCATAGAGTTTTTGTTCTTGAATTCTAGTGCAAGATGGACAAAAGTTTAAAGTTGCATCTTTAATTACCTTTAGATCATCCTCGTGTGGATCTTCAAACCTTGCCATATCCGGCTCATACCACTTTTGGAAGAAAAACGATCTTCCATCATCCTCTGGAATGAGATTTTCTGTTTCTCTGTCTTCTACTCCACCCACCATAGACCAGTCAGCAGATGACTTCTTGTACAGGACCTTGGCTTTGTAGAGAATAAAATTAAGTGGAGTATCCTGACAGTCATCGACAAGGAACAGTTCCAAAGGGTCAGACGTCTCACCCAAGAGTGTGTCACTGCCACGGTTGAACCACTTTGCATGGAACATTTTTTCTCCAGCCGCAGTTTCCCACATGTAGCGCACTTGAGCAATGTACAGAGGAACAGATGGATCATCAGGCTTCACGCAAACAAACTCTCCTACTTCCACTCTCTCATCATTGACAAGCACAACCCCATAGAACAACTTGTTACCTTCCTTCTGGATAACTTCCCCAGACCACTCCACTTGGCTGGCAATTTTGCTGAAAACATGCTCTGTCTTGGGCCGACCAAGAGCGAGGTCCATCACCTTTGTCTGAATGGCCTTGCACGGGTCATATGGCTCCTCGCTGTCATCCAGGATGTCATCTTCCTCAGCCTCTTTCACAGCCAAGTTTGGACATCGTCTCTGAAGGCATGCCTGCTTTGATCGCCCAGAGCCGCCGAATTTGACCATGTCGAGACAGGCACGGCACTGACCACAGTCGGATTGTTGGCACACCTCACAGATGCCACAGCGTATCCGTTTCGTACCACGACCTTTTTCATCGATCTGGCCTTGGAACATATTGTCAAAGATTTTCTGTACCAAGGGTGTCACAGTTGCCATGGAATCTTTTGGTGCGGTTTTGTCCTTCTTCTGTTTCACTTCTTTTCGCATCTCCTTCCTCATTGCTCGTCTTTTCCCTAGTGTCACACCTGCCAGTTTGATCAGCGCTCTAACGCAGGGCACTGTCACAAGCAGGGTCTCATCTTCATCGGCGGCTTCATCGTAGCTTTCCACCTGGTCAACAACCCACTGAGAGTGCCTTAGAAGTGTGTCCTCCGTGAAACTTGTCGTGCCATAAAGTGGAACAGTTGTCTGGATTTTGTTTAAAAGGTCCTCATAACTCGCAAGCATGTTGTCCTTGAGGAATTCGATCACTACTTTGCTCAGTTGAATCTTTTCCATCATTACATCCATGAAAGGCTTATATTCTTCACTTGGTGCCATAAGAATATACTCTGCAAAGGCAGTGCTGAATCCAATTAGTGCATTCTGCCCACCATCAAACCCTGCTGTCCACCATTCATTTATAGGACCCATGTTTCTCGTACAAATACCTTCCTCAACATTTGAGTTTTCATCATAGATTGGTTTTACATATCCACTGAAATAGAGTTCAACATTCTTCTCAATGAGACCTGTGTCAAACGCACAGAGATGCGTACACTTGTCATAGACACTGAAATTTGTAATCTTGTGCTGTGGTCTCTCATCTGCTTCATTGATCATATCTTCATCACCTGTGAAGAGGGACAGTTTAGGATTGGTCAGAGTGATAAATTCCTCAACAGCCTCTACTGGATCGCCCGAAAACAACCTCAGGTCTCCACTGTTCAAAAGCTGATGACACTCCTTACATCTTACAAGTGACAAATTCTCTTTTTCTTCACTACAAACCACAGGCTTTGGAGTTGGATTTTCTGGTTCAACAGTTTCCTCAAGTTTAACTCGTTTGTCATCGTGAAGTTTGATATCATTTTCTACAACTTCTGTGCTGTCATTCTTGATGTAGTTTGACGATTTCCTTTTGTTCTGGCATTTTGCAAACATTGACATAATGTCAGGTTGTTTTTTAAGTGGTTCCTTCTTCTGTTTTGGACTCTTCTTCTCACCTTTTGCCAGTTCATCATCACTTCTTGTTTCCTCTGTTTCAACTCTCTGCAAACATTTTGGTTCACCAGTCTTTGGAGTTCGCTTGTCTTTCTCGCAAGCATTTCCGTTGCTGGAATTTTGACAACTGGTCTCTTGTATATTGAGTGCCTTTGGAGATCCATTTTGCTCCTCTATATCCATGGTAGAGAGTCTTCCATTTGGATTGCCATTACCCGACGACAGTCCTGTTAGCAAATAAGAAGGCAAAACCAGAATTTAATGGAAATATTTATCAAGAATTTTCACCAAATCTTTACATTTATGCTAAGACGTTAGCTAGTGTGTAATCGATGTCTGCGTCACAGTAATTAAACTATAATGCGAGTGATATTTTCTTACTGTCATACATCAGTCCTTCACTCACTACTGGAATAGGGACCACAACGACCACAAGGTTATGGGTGCCAGATATATGGTATTGGGTAGCCCAAAGACAAAAAGCCAGTAAGGACAATAAAAAGCTGCATGGCTTCTACTATACACCATGCTATAGACTATAAATACACTTAGTTAGTAAGTAGACTATAGCATAATTTCTAACTAAAGATCTGGCACACCAATAAAGTTAAATCTCCAATGTAGCAACTAAAAATCTGCTGAACAGCCAAAGAAACAAAAAAATTCTAGGTTTTTGTTACACAGAAAAATAAAATATAGGCTTCAGAAAGTCCTCTGGTACTGGAAATCGCAATTTTCAGACTGCAAGTGGAAGCATGCGAATACTCGAGTACAAAAAAATTAAGAGTACTTTTGGAGTAGAGTACTCGGGGCAGCTCCATCTGTCAGACAGAGAACACTGAGGCCAAAAAGAAGGACATGTCAATCTGTTACCAGAAGTCTGGCAACCCTATACAAGGTTAGATTTTTATCTATATATACAAGGAACGGTTAGGTCCTGTTGACTACGTAGTGCATACGCCAGACAGGCGGAAATCACGCAGAGTTGTACATGTGAATTTGATGAAGCCATTTGTATGCCGTAGATCTGTTCAGGACATGGCAACACTGGCGGCGGTGGTTTTAATTGACCGATTGACAGAAGATTGCAGGGATGGACAATCTTTGTTGTCATCAGTTGATTTGTCGCATTTGAACGTTGACCAAGAACAGCAGTTGTCGAGGTTGTTGTTAGACAATGTTGTTTTGTTTGATGGTAAACCTGGTCGTACTACATTGATAGAACACAATATTGAGCTGTTGCCAGGTGTTCGACCTATCAGGCAGGCGCCATATCGGTTGCATCCTGAGAAACTGAAAGCAGTGGAACAGGAACTGGAGCAGTTGCTCAAATTGGGTATTGTTGAATTATTTACAAGCCCATGTGCAGACCTATTCTGGTGGTACCAAAATCAGACGGGTCGGGTAGGCTGTGTACTGATTTCCGGAAACTCAATGCGGTTTCAGTCGCAGATCCATTCCCGATGCCTCGAATTGATGCCATGTTAGATAGGCTTAGTGATGTGCGATTCATGACAAAACTGGATATGGACCGTGTTTATTGGCAAGTCCCTATTGAAACTTTGGTGGTGCCACTAACGGCGTTTGTAACCCCTACTGGGCATTATCAGTGGCGTTATATGGCGTTTGGGTTAAAAGGAGCACCCGCCACATTCAGTCGTTTGGTTCGCATCCTGTTTGCTGGATATGATGATTTTTGTGCTGCATATCTTGATGATGTATTAGTTTTTAGTCGTGATTGCAAAAGTCACATGGTACATTTGGAGTTGGTGTTTCAACGTATTAAGCAGGCATATTTGAAGTTGAATTTAAAGAAATGTGTATTTGCCAACGCTGCATTGGATTTTCTGGGGCACCATTTGAGTGTAAATTCGATACAGCCCAGAGTTGAGAAGGTGCAGGCTCTGTTAAACTTTCCAGCACCTAAGAACAAGAAGCAGGTCCAGTCGCTCCTTGGTATAGCAGGGTATTACCATAAATTTTTGCCTCATTATGCCGAGTTGACCATTCCTCTGACAGCGTTGCTGCAAAAGAATGTAAGGTTTAAATGGACAGAGGAAGCGCAACGATCTTTCATTGATTTACCTCAAGACCCATTTTGCGACCACCTGACTATGCTAAACAATTTTTTTTGGCTGTTGACTCATCACAATTTTGTGTCGGAGGTTGTTTGTTCCAGGTAACTGGTGGAATCGAGCATCCCATATGCTACTTGAGTATGAAGTTGAAACCGCATCAGTTACACTACGCGACGATCGAAAAGGAGGCATTGGTGACAGTTGTACGTGTCTGTAGCGTGTACTTCGGTTCGGCGCCTGTGATTGTGTTTTCCGATCACAGCCCTTTGCAGTTCATACAATCAATGGCAAATACCAGCCAGAAACTTCTGCGTTGGCGATTGGAACTCCAACAATATGAGTTGGAAATTCGCCATCGTCCGTGTCGCGACAATCTGTTACCTGACTTGCTCAGTCGGCCGTCGGTGCCTGAATTTGCTTGTTGGGGGAAGTCTCATTTGGTTGTTGCGTGAGCCATGTTTTGTTGCGGGTTGTAAGTTTTTCGTTGTTGTCTATGTTTGAGCAACTTCTAGTTTCGTGTAGATTGATTTTGGGTATTACTTGGGAGACACTGGCATTGAACATTGATGTAACGTTGTCTCTTGCTCGAAAACTCTTGCATAAGTTTTCTCAGGTGTAAGTGGGGGGGGGGTCTGTTGGATGTAGCCTCTAAGATAGTCTACTTACTGCTAAATCGCTAACGCTATATCTGACAGCACTATGTATTTGACTCTATATAGACAGGCCGAGCATCCTTGTCTAGAAAGGGATGGTCAAAAATCGGCTATATAAGCGAGTGCTTGACTATGTTTCGCTCTCTTTCCGGTTGCTGTTACTTAGGTAAAGCGAAGGCGCGGCGAAGCCATTTAGAAAAAAACCTAGAGACGGTTTGGTGGCTTGGAAAGGTGGAACAGGTATTGGGTATAGTGGTTTTCGCGTTTCGACACCAAGGTGTGTGGTATTGCGAAGGTCCACCGTTCCGTCGCATAGTTAAGACTAGTTGAAAAAACACTAGTTTTTGTTTGCTCTCGGTGCCATGCCTGCTAGCTGACCGAGCTGCTTGAATAGGGTTTTAGCCATCTGGAAACTCATGTGAGAATCTCGTTTCAGGTTGTATGTTTTGTTCTCTTTCCGGTGTGAAAATATAATTTCCATCTTAAAAACACATCTTTGTAGTCTGTGGTACTGCGAAGGTCCACCGTTCCGTCGCATAGTTAAGACTAGTTGAAAAAACACTAGTTTTTGTTTGCTCTCGGTGCCATGCCTGCTAGCTGATCGAGCTGCTTGAATAGGGTTTTAGCCATCTGGAAACTCATGTGAGAATCTTGTTTCAGGTTGTATGTTTTGTTCTCTTTCCGGTGTGAAAATATAATTTCCATCTTAAAAACACATCTTTGTAGTCTGTTTAGAGTAAGACCTACGATCACTTGCCTAGACATGCCACAACATATACGAAGATTCATTTTATTTACTCCTTTTTGTCAATCACAAGCCGGAAATATTTCGTTCTCAGAAATGGCAGCGGACAAAAGATCAAAAATATTATGCATAGGTTAGAGTCCTAACTACTATAAGTAAGCCCAGTTAACATTGTACAGTAGGCTAATCAAAATTCAGTTGTACAATCCAAAATAATTTGAGAACCTAAAATGCAGGATTACAGATTTCAGTGTTTGGGCGATGTAGAAATCTCGAGACCATGCGTGCAATTCAATTCATTCGTATTACGACCAATTGACCCGGCACCAAAAGGAAACGAGAGAAATGCGAACTTATTTTCGATTGGCTGCCAAAAGTCACGTGACCGGCCATTTATATTTTTATTCATGTGGGCAAAGGTGCTCGGCAATCATCTACAAACAATACTAGCCACGACCCTGAACCCTATCAATAACGCTAATCCTAACCATAACAGACCACGATGCCCACCTTGAGCCTAACCGACCCTCGCGAAGCCTTAACCTGATTCGCTCACGTCTATGGTTCGCATTTTGGTTCGCGTTTTACCGGTTCTCATTTTACCATCACCCATTGCGGACTTGATTTGGTGTAGCGCAGATGAATAAGCTGGTCTCCATGACGTGGCTTTTGTGGGCGCTGAGAGGATTTACATTACATTACATATTCCCGCGCTTCACCGCGTAGGATATCACTACGGTTAAATCTGGGATAAAATTTATATGGAATATTAGTCCCAGATTAAATGCATCACCAATATTCAAATATGGGCACTGCTCTTGCTAAAAATCAATTATTCAGGGACTCTATTGTTTCTGAAAATACAAACCGGCTCCGTCGGACACAGAAACAGAACTTTGAGCATGCACCATCTTTCTCCAGCGAAAATTTATCCAACTCCCGCGCTTACTAGCACTTGCACTTTGGACAACAACCAAAACAATTCATGGTCATGGAACCCACACTCGATGACGTAGAAAATGGCGTTAAAGCGAATTAGCAATATAATGCATCTGTGATAATAGCTTGTTTCTTGCATTCAATTTAATTTACATGAAGGATTGGAGGGTGATTCCTAAAGAACCAGTTGTTCTATTTCTTGCATACGTCTTCATAATGAGCCATTGGTGGTTGAATTGGACTTCATCTTGGGTTTAACTACCAAGTCAATTCAATATCAAAGACCTGAAACTTACTCTAAACATTTTGGTGTTCAATACATGGGCTAATGCAGATAGCATTACTTGGCATCAAAAATGAAATTTTATAAATAAGTTAGCATTAGATAGCTTTGCCATCTGGCATATTGTTTTGGCATTCCGTTTTGTCATTCGAGGATCACATGTAAACCTGGCAAATGGGTGCGAAAGGTACGAACGCAGCTACCTCTTACCCGACTTGGATGGAAGGTCCGCTCAATGCATTGCCTGTATATGCCTTGTCCATTGAATGTCCAATAACCACCGACCAGTTAAAACACACGCCAGAGGTCACACTGTCCATATGGAAGGTCCACTTTCACCAAAACACGCATACTCTTCTGGAAGGCTGCCTAAGGACCTGCATTCATTGAAACTGCCTGCATACTCAGTGAAGCCATCATCATATTGTGCATCTCAATTAATATCCCTACTAAAATATACTGTAAGGAGCTCTGGCCTCACACAGCTTGTGAGTGGAATGCCATGATCACAGGCAGCGATCCGGGGGGGGGGGCTCCGGGGACAAGTCCCCCACCTTTTACAGAGAGGGGACAATTTACACTTGTGTCCCTCCCCCCCCACATTTCCTAGTCCTCTCATCTGTCAAGCGGAATCGCCACCTCTGGCCATAATCCCTGGCAAATTGCAATCATAATTGTAAGCTTCATAGTTCTAAAATACCACTTGAGAGATAAGTGCTGGGCACCAGCTTACTCACAAACTATGCTGTTGAAGAAGTAAAAGAAAAGGCAAGCTTTGAATATATTAGCCTTGCAATGATTAAGTGCTGCATCAAGTCAGCAGATGGTCCTAGTCTATTTCTAAAGGTACAGATCGTTAGAGAAGACAGAGCAGCAATTAATGAAGAGTTGGTTACAGCGACATTGAAAACAATGCAACTCTTAGTTAAAGCTTTAAGGTCAGTGTCATTTAGGATGAGAAGAATTGGAAGGCTAAGGCTTACATGAGTCCAAGTAGGAATTATTGATTTAGTGGAAAGCCCAGCTGCGATATATAAAGAAGCCTAAGGCAGAGGTGAGGGGCAATGATGATGGAGGAACCAAGAATCTGTACCAATATTTAACCTCAAAGTATAAAAGTTTAAATGAAGCCAATAGCTTGAGCTAAACATCTGATATTAGATAATTTGCATGCAGTCAACCAATGAGCGAGTTGGCAATGACAATTATATAGCCCTAAGTGTATTGTTGGCAAGTGCGATTAGCATTTTTAAGATGCACAAACAGATATTATGTCAGACATTTAAATCAAATTAAAAAATTGAGAGCTTGGAGAACAGTTTCAGGATTGTGTCACACTTCTTTTGTATACAAAGAACAGATATACCCATACATACAAATCCATTCATTCTTGGAGTTTCTCCACAGCCGATGCAACACTGTTACTAATGCAGTCTGTTGTGTAAACCAGTTTATTTTGCATCAAAAGTTAATTAATTCAGTCTTGGAAAGAACTCATTAGGTTCCTAAATTAACACAAAAGTAAACTACCCAAAACATCAGATAACATCAAAAAAATTGCAATCGCAACCGTTTTTACATGTTACACTGTGAACGACTAACACCAACACATGTCAAAATGTTGGAACAACCAGAGCACCGTCACTTTGTCTCAACGATGAGATTATATAAAGCAAGATTTTAAAGCACCACAGAAGCCTCCAACCTTTAATTTATCAGTGTAAATTTACAGAATATCATCTTTAAAATGCACACCAATTAAATTGCCTGAGATATAATTCAACTTTACAGTTTAATTATCCTCTAAACAGTGATTTTATCACAACCGAGTGCTTGGTGACGTGGCATTTGTTTCTGTCAATGTTTCTATTCTGGATTTCCAGTTGGATGGACATGTGCATTGGTCACATGATCACACATCAAGGGAAACAAGATGTCGTCCATGTTTGGCATAACTAAGGCACGCTGAAAAAACATCAATTCATAAGATTATTTATTATAATAAACCGCATAATATGTATAATAATAATTATACTTAATTGTCTTCCCATCATCACTAATACAGCACCGGAATTCTTATCTTCAGCATCAAGAGCTTTGGGCCAGAAGCAGCATAAACTGATGTCACAGTACAAATTAAAATTATACTATGTTTGTCAATACATGATCTACACTTTTAGTTTATTTTAATCACAGGTTAGTTATTTTCAACATAGGAGATATAAGATTTTTATTTCATTTTTACAAATGCGTGAGCCATCCATCATATCATTGTGTGATTGTATTGTGACTGAACATATTTACCTACATAATGAACACTAAAATTTTTTAAAATAAAGACAAAAGTATTAATCTATCAACCTAATTTATTCAAGTGGCAATATCCCAACTTGTTAAAACAGTCAATTCAGCAAGCTTAAGCAAGCATAGTTTGCGAGATACTTTTCAACTTTCTCAAAAAGTGTTAATATGATCAAACACGCTTATCTTGTGGAGCACCTGGCTGAGCTTCCCATTTCGGACTGACTGCATGAAATGTGGCCCTCCCAACAGACCACAATCACAAGACAAAATATGATAGATCGGTCTCTGATGCCAGTGACAGGACTCTGGTCTGGACCCTTTGAACTATGGGATGGCCAATCAGAAACTTAAAACAGTCCATCACCGAGATCACGAAGCCAAAAAACGCTGACGACACTTTCCTCTTAGTCACCTTGTGCTATCAGTTCGTTGAACTCTAGCGACCTTCTCCATTTCTTTCTTTCCGAAGTCACCTCCCTTAATTTCTCCTGGTTGATCCCTGTTTTTTCGTGTATTTCATCCATCCATTGTTTTCTTGGATGCCCTCTTGTCTTCCTTTATTCTCCACATGCCAGCATCATTTCCTTTTTCATTCCATCTGATCGCACAATATGTCAGAAGAACATGAAATAATCCTAATTAATAATAATGAAATAATAAGACTAAGAATCTTCTTCGTACCAGTAATTAACAGTGACATGATCAAGAAGATCATATGATGGAGTTGGCCAGAGATTGCAGTTTCATTCTTAATCAAAGAAAGACTTAAAAGATGGCGGTTCGCCACGCTTACCTCTAGTTCAACAATTAGTTTCTTTTCTATCCAGCTGGTAAGAGGTGTCAAGGTGATCTGACGCTGGCCAACCTGGACTTCTATTGACATTTCTAAATCAGGCATTTGACGAAACCCATACCTTTCACAAAACCACAAAACACGTGATGAATAATAATTCATAATAATACATTCAGTCAAAGAAAATGAACATTCATCAGCCCACCAAATTCTGCAATTATTCTTGTCAAAATACTGTACACATCAACAAGCAGTAAAATGTGGTACTGGCATGATCTGGAAGTGTTGAGCCTTGTGCATTGGTTTCCTCCCTAGTACTGACACTTGTCCCTTTCAAATATTAATGTCCAATGTACTATAGCACAAATTTTAGGTTTTACCACGCTATTATCAGTTGTACAAAGTGTAACCTTCCTCAGTTGCACATGGAGCTATGTATGCATCTTAAAGCCATATTTGGAAGCCATAACCTTTCAGGCAGCAGACATCTTCATTTGGTAGCACAATGCAACTGGACTTGACCTGGTACCTTTTCGTTATACTTGCAAAATGCCTCATTAAAGTTTGGCCCAGCATTAAAATCAGTCGTCTAAAATCACCAAAACAGTCGGCTTCTTAGTCAAATAAAAAGCAATTGCCTGTCAAAAGTATCGGCTATGCAGAACAAGCTCTCTAAATTCTGAACTACGAGAAACGACTCACCAGATGCGGTCAGTTGGCTGGGGAGGTATGTTGACCGCCATTGTTCCTTTGACGCTATGGAGCTCCACTGACAGCATCAAACTTTTACTTGACATGTTTTCCATTACCTTCTTTATTCGCTCTATGTTCATTACGTTATGAAAATGCCGAGACGACGTGATGCGATCGGCCAACCTCAGCAGCCAATTCACCTTTGGCTTTTGTCTAGAAAACACCAATTCATAAAAACTGTTAACAAACAGATACAATTCCACAAAAAACATATTTATTTAACGATAATGATGAACAAGGGTCGTTCAACGCTAGTACACAAAACTTACTTTGAAACCCACTTTCCTCTGTCCACATATCGACCTATCCTCGCTCCTTCTAAGTTATGGACATCGTCCGAATCAGAGAACGACTTGTTACAAAACTCCGGTGGTGTTGTATTACAGAATCACCAACCCATTAACCTATTTTTCCTCCCTGCAGCTTGTGCATGCCACACATAAATCCAATTTTTAAAATAATAATTATTCTGCTTGCTATTATACCACAATTGCTGTTTCTACTGATGATATGCTTACTTAGCCATCTGCAATGGCAAACCAATGTCTGCATGTGACTGAAGTTGGCTTTTAAGACACAATTCCTACTGAACAGGGCCATGTATTAAATTTAGACGCAGACATCAGCACTGGTCATAAGCAATGAAATGACCTCTTCATCGCGAGTGTTCTTTATGGACGACCCCATAGTGATTAGATTAGAGTTTTATGTTTCAAGCAACAGTCTGCCACGTGAGCTCTTCATTCTGTCTATATATTTTTTGCACGCATGCACACACCTGTTTCTTGGGAATGTTGTTTCGTGTGGACAGTATGCCTATTGAAGAGTTTTGACTCATATGGCCAACTGGCCCTATATGAATTTGCAATTAGAATTTCTACAGTCTATACATAGAAAAGCCATTAACAAAGACATATTTGCAACAGGCAAGTCGTGTTAACACCTAAGATTACCTCATCATAAATGTCACCATACCTTTCAAGATCATTGTGTTCTTCGTCATTGTCACTGCTATCACCTGTTGATGACTCGCCACTGTCTTCTTCATCTGAGTTAATTGCTGCCGAGCTAAAACGTAACAGTCAATTTGTTAAGATATGAATAGGAGCAATATAAGCAACAGAATCCCATGTAACAGTTGCAGAATACATATGCCTAGAACACATAAACCTTAAAAATAGTAGACTTATCTGTAACTGGATCAATGAATTGTTAATTTTTCGGTACATATCACAGAGCATTCTGGATGAATCGTGTTTGAATTTATAGCCGAGTCCAAGTACCGAGTTTTACGAACTGAAGTTTGCCGAGTCCGAATTCTGAATATTTGAGCAAGTTAAAGTAAAACCATGGGTTTTTTGGGACCCTCTTTTATCTGGTAGATGCCCGAAACCCTGACGTCGACGACTTGACGGTAACATACCTGAAAAGAGTTTAAAGATGTTAGACTGACGGTCCAACCGAGCGTCACAAACTTTACGCAAGCCAAGTAAAATAAAAGATGGTAACATTTATGTTATTTGATGTTTTTATCAATTTTTCAGTTATGTTAGTCAAAATTTGATACATTGCATTGTCGTGTAAGCGTGAAATGTGTGCAAAATTTCAGCTCTCTAGGTCGACGGGAACATACCTGAAAAAGTTGATAGATGCCCATTGGAGGTCCGGTTGAACTGTGACAAACTTTACGCAAGCCAAGTTATAGAAAAGAGGGTAAAAAATTTTATTCTCTTGATATTTAGATTGTCAGTTGGCACAACTTTAATAACTTACTTAGTTTTGCCTTGGTTAGCTCTAGGAATTAGTAACTTGCAAGCACTAACAGTAGCAGTATTTGTGTTTTAGTTAGGTTGACTGTCGTTTTGGAAATAAAAATGACAGTATTTGTACATTTAATTATGTCAATTGTCATTTTGGAAATAAAAAAATCCGATTTTTGTTTCCAAATCGGAAAGATTGTTATGACCATGTCTGAGTAATGCCAAGTATCAAGAAAATTGAACCGAGCAGAGTTCCGAACCGAATATTGGTTCATCCCTATACAGCATACGTCCATCCATATGCTCATACAGAGGTAAAAGCTCAGAAAAGCTGATAAAACAATCTATGGTACTAAGTTAATGCATTTTAATGACAGCACATAGAATTTCAGAAGAAAGGTTAAAATGTCAAACGAACCTCTTGCAAGCTCTTGGCATGTCCTTTGGTGCAATCCCATTCAACTTCAGGAGATTGCATTTGGTTTCCACAGTAAATCGAATTCTTCCTTCGTAGGTGATTTCCAAATCCACCCACAGGCCTTGGTCATCCAAGGAAGGCAGTGTAGCTTTGCAAATGAGTGGCACTTCGTTCCCAAGATCAAACTCGACCAGTCTAACATCATCCATAAAATATGGAATCTGACACACAGAAAATAGCAGCATTTACACATGAAACTTGTACATATAAAGAAATTCTTTATTCCTGTAGTAATCAGCCTAGTTAATAAGAGGTGCTAACTTTCTAAAGACTAACAATGTGCCTGCCATGCCAAATGTTTTACGTACAAGAATCGACACATCATCAAAAACAAGCAACACTGTTGATTGCAATGACTGGTTTTGTTGGGTTTGAAACTGTTTTAGCCATATAGATATCATATGCCTTTAATTTGGTTTAACAGTTAGTGCCAGGCAGGGGGTTGCTACTTAATAGCAGATCCCACATACAATTAACTCATCTGGAAAAATATTAGCCAATAATTGTCACCTTTACCGTTAAAGGTAGGCAGAGCACTTCTGTCCAATATAATGCACTATAAATTGGTTAAAATTACTTCTCAGTATAACAGGAAATCTGCATCAGGGATATTGGCGGCACTGGCCTTGAAAATTTGGTACACAATTTTAAGTTACAATTTAAAAGCAAAATGAAACCTTAACTTCACGTTTTAAAACAGGTAATGTTCAATTATTGTCCACTATGGAAAGCCGCTATTATATATTAGCTATTCTGAGTCTCGAAAACATCAATACAACGTAAGTACTAAGTAGGCCTAAGTATGTTCGGACAAAGTTAAAAATTTCATTCTATTTACATATTATTTGGTTAAATATTTTAACTTCTTTTGCATTGTTAAAAAGTTTGTTGAAATAGTTTTGGCCATTTTATCTTTTTTTGGGACGCAATTGCATATTTTGCGTTCATGCAGCGCCAGCACTAATCAGGGAGGTCAAGATATTCTGGAGGTCATTTATATGGCGGTCACTGCTCGTTCACGTTCACAATCTGGAAACAACTGCATTGACATTCCTGATTGCTTCATTGTTCAGAAGTGAGAGATTCTGAGGCAGATGCAACTTACCTTAGCCGTTACTAATTTCTTCTCAAGTTTCCTTTTAATCACTTCAATCCGGTGGCTTTCTTGCAAGACATCCATTGTGCATCTTGAAATGAAGGCATTTACCCAGAGCAGTTGTGGATCACAAACTGATTCATTATTCAGAGACAGTACTTTAGACATGGAAAACAGATAATGAGAGAAATTCTGGTCTTCATTTATCGTCAGCAGCTTTGGAAGCTCAGGTTCAACTGGAGTGTCTTTTTTGATTTCTGACTGATTCGGCTCAATGGAAGTATTTTTGATGAAATTGTCTGGGAATGATGGATGCGCTGAGCCTGAAGCAGCTGCCAAGAACCTGCGAAACCATTCTTCCTTCTCTCTGCAAGTTCTTGCAAATAGGAAGAGGCGAGTGCAATTATTTTCAATCAATCTTCCCAATTCCTGACCGTCATCACAACCTGCAGCCTGATCAGTGCCTGGATTTTCTTTATTTGTTCCCTCAGTCGGGATTTCAATAAGAATTGGATACTTCTTGCTCCACAATCGCCTTAGAACAAGACCTTCAGGCAAGGTTGTAACCTTTGAACCACTAAGGTCATAGAAGCGCTGCTTAATAAATGATCCTGGTATAGGCAAACCATCACTGCCAATGGCTCGCTTTGGAATCCTCTTCTTCGGAGTTCGTAATCGCAAGGTGCTGCTATCTAGCGTTACATACACAGAGCGTAGATGACTGAGGTGAAAGTTGTTAACATCGTAGGAGCCATTTAATTCATTCATCCAACCCTACAACCATTAAATTAAACCAGTGTTTATCAAAGTTCTTACAATACTATTCGAAATAAGGAAAGCAATCTCAGTCACACCACTCTGTCACTTGTCAGAGTAGAAATCACAGGAAGCTGGTCTATCGAGTCACTAGAATTTGTCCAAGTACAAGTTACATGAGATCTGTATAACAAACAAAATTAAGGACAGAGGGTCCTGCAAGTTAGAGCCACTGAATACATCAGGTACAGAGTAGTTGGGTATAGAGGCCAAAAGGAGAGCAGAGTGGGTGAAAATGAGATGGAGAAACAAAGCTTAACTAATCTTAACTAACGAATGCACTAACATACAATGAGTGAAGGTAGATTATAAGCTAATACGGGTTGCATGATCAAGGCAGTTGACCACAACAAGTAAGCGAAGTAGGTTACGACAATGTGATAGTTAAAAAAATCACAGTTTATCTGACATAATAAAGCCAATTTTGAATATTGAGTGAATTGGATCCCTGGCAATTAATTATATGGTCAGGGTTCTGGCAGTATATGGCAAACATTGCTATTCTGATATCGTATTCAATTAGAGCTGTACCGATATCACTTTTTGACGATTATGCCAATAACGATTATTGCCGATTATTCATTTGCCGATATCCGATTATTCAGCAGATTATTTAGCCGATTGTTTAGCCGATTATTTCATTGTGTTTCCCAAGATGTCCTGTCCAAAAGATAGACCTACTGCTACTGCCTATTGTTGTGATACAAGCAAACACTTGCTCCGTAGGAGATGTATGCATGTAGTTGGGGACTAATCCTAGGCAGGCAATACAATACAGACTAGACGCACTGCCCGCCATCGAACTGTGCCCAGAGTAATTAAAGGCATGTATTCATTGGGAACGCCTCCACGATGTATATTCATCGGTTTTCTCTACACAACACCTATGTTGACACGTTCCCATGGTCTATACCAACACAGTGGGAGGTCTCATCAATGGCCTGAAGAAGCCATTGGCTCGACGACACGATATGGGAACGAAACGAAATGCCGTTCTTCACAGACCCAGTGATGTTGCTGTCATCTTTTTGCTTTTACAAATTGAAAATGATATTATAAAATAAAAAATAATTTTTACTATCGGCACCGATTATCTTGCCGATTTCCAATACTGCCGATATCTCTATAATTGGCCCGATTAAACGGCCGGCCGATTAATCGGTACAGCTCTATATTCAATATTATACTTTGCATCACTTGTTTCTTCAATACCAACTCAAAGTCAGGCTATTGCCATAACAATATAAATATTGTAAATTCAGCTTATCACCTTCACACACATGAAGACAACCTGAAGATCGTCTCTATAGGTTGGCATTTAGGCTGAATAAGAGTAACATCAACATACCTTGAAAACATCATCCGGCGCCTTAAAGTACTTAATTTCTCGCAGCTGCATATGTTCCACACCTGTTCCAAGTGCATTTGTACTCCTCGCTTGCTTCTTCTCCTTGCCACGGAAAATCATAAAAACCATGGCTCCCACTATTAACGTGCCTGTTAAAAATAAGGCATTGAAAAGAGCGAGGATATAGACTGGCAAGAGTGACAGCAGTGATGGCACAGCAACTAATAAAATGCCAGCGGCACACAGAAGAAAGACATTTGAAAGGAACTCAGATGGAAGCCGGTGAATGAAAGAGCAAGTGCCATCTCGGCCTGATTTCAGTCGAGTTTGCTGGAGTGGATGTTCTGTATCAGATTCTGCATTTTGTGCTGAAACTTCAGTGTCACCCAAACACAGATCTTCAGGCAGATTTTTAGCTCTTTCTGGCATTCTGTTTCTCAGCAATCCTTCCTCATCAAAGGAATCATTATTGAGCAATGGATCTGAAATCTTTAGTAAATCATTGTCTTTCCCTGAAATCATTGTCTCTGTTGTCTGTTTGACAACACCTCTGTCAGATCTTGTATTAACAGAAGGAATGCCCTTGTCTTTCCCAGAACCAAACAACACTTCAACTTCATTATCATCAAATCTGCAAATAGGCTTGCATGGCTTAGAATTTGATGGCCTGGTCCTTCTAAAATGCACAAACTGCTCCTTGCTGTCTTCATCTTTTGTTGCTTCGTCTTCAACATTCCTCCGACATCCATTAAAGGCATGATCCAATTCTGGATGATTATGAAAATTTAAATCCGACATTTCGTTCAACATATTTTCATTGTGGCCATTTCTCATTAACTCTGATTCCGACGTTGAGCATGTTCCTTTTATTTTCTTACACGGTTTAGCATCTTCCTTCTCCTCTGGCACATAACTACTGGAAATTACAGCAAGCTCTTTAGGACTGTTTTGGATATCGATCTTTTTTCTCTTATCTGGTAGAAATGTAGGCAAATTATCTTTTAACCTTTCATACTTAAGCATAGAAATTTCTTTTACTTTCTCGTTGGTAGGCAGATCTTTTATATCAGTATCAGAAAATATAACTCTACTCTCAATTGGATCACTGGCAATTGGCCTTTTCAGAGTTGAAGCATGGTCAGAGGCTAAAGCAGACTCGTCTTTTGTTCCCTCTTCCACTGAACATAGGTTCCACTTTATATCAGAGCCGTTCTCTTCATCTTCAACCTCTTTGCTGATCATAGTTGTTTCATTCAGTTGTGGCACAACAGAGGATGAAGTAGAGTCTGATGACACAGCAGATTCACACTTTAGTTTTGACTTGCTTTCTGAGGCAATGTGCTCTTGATCTACCTTCTCACTGTTCTTTGCATTCTCAGGGATAATTTCACGGCTAGTTCTCAAAGAATCTTCCACAGTTAACAGCGGTTCATCAACTTCACCTTCAGCAACTTTCACTTCTGCTGATAGAGCACTTTTATTCTGCTTTGAAAATGCAGGTCCAAAAATGTCATCGCTATTATCGTCTAATAAATCATCAAGCACAGACCAATATTTCTTTGGCTTCACTTTGCTTTTTACTCTTCCAGACTCCCTGTCATCTTCATGTGAGCTGGGATTAAGCTGTGATGGCTCTTTTTTGTCCTGTTCAAAAATACTTGTTACATCAACATTCTCGTCAAAGATGAGTTTCATTGCTTCTATAACAACTTCATCAGGAGGGACTGACGATGATGTGCACGTTTTAGAAACACCTTCACACTTCTTCCCTTTCACAATTATACACTTGAGCAAAGACTTAGGCAAACCTTTCTTTGGTAAATTCACTGAGAAATCAAACTGCATCTTTTCATTTTCAAATATAGACACGTCTGCCGCTTCTGCAAGTAATGACAAGTCAGAATTTTGGGCTTCATATGAACTGACTTCTGAGCAAACATTACTATGCACAGCACAAGGTTGATCCTTTTCCTGTTCTATCAATGCATTGTCTAAAAGGTCATCACAGTTGTCCTCTAAATATTCTTTTGGTACATAGGGACAACTCATTTCTGGGAATGTCTTTGTTTTATCTTTCGTACTCTTAACAACTCTGCCTCTACCAACTGATCTGATGTTACGACTAAGTTCATTCTGCTCCGGAAGAACACTTGCTGCTGCATCAATGTTCTCATCAAATATGACCTTCAATGCTTCGGTAAGTCTCTCACCTGATGAATCTGCCATGTCTACAAGGAGCAAAACATGACTGACCATCACACAGAAAAATGTCCATTATTAATACAATAAAACCTATGTATAATTTTACAACTTCAGTTTACTCATTCTTATTTCTACCACAGTCTTACATAATGAAAAACTTGTCTCTGTTTCCTGGATTGCAAAATCGTCGTGCTAAATGATTTACAGAATAAAGGACAACTAAAAGCATACTCAAAAACATGTCATTATAATCACATGTCTTTTCTGACAGTAATGAAACAAGTAGAATTACCAATAAGGGAACAAGTACGTACATTCATGAACAATGTAATTCAAGTGAGTTCATTTCAAATATTCAAGAATTAAAGTGGTTTACAGATAATAGAGTATTGTGTGAATCTGCACTATTTAGTGCTATATAAAATCCTATGAATATTGTCTAGGGCAATCTTATGAACAATGAATATTCAATGCAGCGTTGAACTGTGTAGATGATTTATTAGCCTAAAATTCTTTATGCAGGTTGATAAGGGGTCCGTTGCATTGGCAAACACTACATGCAAAGGAATGATAAAGGTTGTATTATGTACAGGAAAATTATGTTTCGATTGCTTATAAGCACATATATAGGAAAATATGTATATGCTACAGTCGAGGTGCGTACGTTTAATAAAGATCTGGCAACTGTGAGAGATAGCATGAACCATGGAAGAAAGATCGATGCCAGGTATTTCCGAGAGAAATTAGAGTCATCTGGACGGTAGCTACAAAAAGGATATCAACGATGAAGTGTGCCATATGATAAAAATAGATGCACAATTATTGAAGTAAATAGAGTATTATAAAGGAAATTCATTCTCAGAGAACGATCAACAGTCTTTGTAAACAAGGACTTGACAGTTGACATGGCCAAGACAAACACAATTATACACTTGAGCAAAGACTTTGACCTCATCACCTGTCTGCACGTGAATACTAGTTCAATTCCTAAACTTAACAGCATATAAGCATTACATGAAACACCATTATAAATGTTCTGTCACAGTTACTAATACTTCATTACAGAAACTTGCAAAATTACAATAGTTGAACGTAACTCTTACCTACATCCTGAGGCAAAATTGAAGACTAGAAGCCTGTGTATGTAAACAATAAGGCCACCCCGAATTGGCTGAAAATGAAGTGCAACATGGCTCATGCTGTTATTGTAAAGGATAAACCTTCTGCAGCCGAAAAATCGGCTCAAAAACAACAAATTTTTTTTACTTCTACGGCCGAACCCGTACAAAATTTAGCGCGTGAAGACCTCTGCGCATGCGCTACCATTGGCGCATGTGCACCATTAAAAACACCTCAAATTTGTATTCATGCGTCGTGAGGGTCGGTTAGGGTCAGGGTTAGTGTCGTTTTTAGACACACACAAATAGCTTTCGGCCGCAGAAGTAATTTTTGTGGGTTTAAAACGTAAGCACATGATTGTCATAGTGTTTCAAATACAGTATTTCATAATGCCTATTAAGTATACGACTTACCTGTATTTTAGTACATTCTGATCAGCTGGTTAGCCACAGATGCATGCATCAATAATCTTACTACAAGTGTCAACAACACAGCAGGTATCGGAGACTTCGATGCTCCGCCAAGGACTCCACTAAGGAATATGTATGGTGCTCCGGTTCAAGCAACGACCTCGTCGACCTGGGTTCAAGAACTCCAATCATGCATCAGTAAATACAACTATTAATAGAAGTCACTAAAGAACACTACTTGTTTTTGATTTTGTTATCACTCATCAGCTCCGGTTGGGCGTGTTTCACCACTGCTCGGTACGTGGTTTGGTCCTGACTGGGAATGCACATTTTGTTGACGTAGAAACAAAACATTGAAAACAAGCAGAACGTTGAATGATGAGGGCGATCAAAAATCTGTTTGCGTCCAAACTTCCAAAGTTGTAGCTAGAATATGCAATGAGAGATTTACAGGCGGTTCAATGAAGTACATACATACCCACTTGCTTTGACTTTTATCTGTCCGATAAATTCATAATGGCATCGTAAACTCTGCAGATCTCAAAGTTTTGCCTGAATTAAGCCCATAATATTTATATAGAGGAAAGCATGTATAGGCTTAAGCTTATCTACGTGCGCATACCTCATTTTCAGGGGTGGACTGGGGAGTTCAAGCGGCCCGGGGAAAACAAAAAGCGGCCCTATCTTCATGACTTTTATTTTCCTTGTGCATTTTTTCCATCCAAACCTGAGGGCCGAGGCCACCAAAGTCATGGGTCACTTTACAAATTACAATATACAATAACAAAAAAAACGATAAATCGCATATATATATATAATTTATATATATATATATATATATATATATATATATTTATATATAATTTATAATTATATATAAAATATCAAGAATGCGTCAATTCAAGTTATAAATCAATTTATTCGGACTCACTGTGATGGTGTTTATAGTATAAGCAACTTCTTTAAGCTGGGTGCCATTTCGGCTACATGATCTATAATTGTGTCATTATTCAGTTCACTTAAAACATCGGTTTCTGTTGACATAAGCATAAAAGCTTCAAGGTGTGTAGAAGACAATGAGCTTCGCAAGCGATTCTTAATGTATTTCAGTTTAGAGAAAGATCTCTCACAAGCTACTTGGGTAGACGACATAGTCAATAAGAGTTTATATGCACTAAAGAGATGCTTGTATGTTTGCCCATAGAAACTGTATTTATGTAGTACAGAAAAGCAGCAAACAGGACATTTTTTGCAAGATTTGCATTTTCGAAGTTCCTCACTCTTATCCACAACTTGGTCGTCCCAGAGTTCATGTGGCGAATCTTTACTGACGCTGTCCTCTACTGAATCATCGAACATTTGGAGAAGGTATTCGTCGGGGACAGAATTTTTAAATTTGTCTCATTTTTGCGCAAAGTCAGTTAGCTCTTCTCTGAGATTAGTCGCTGTGGCGCTTTCATCGAATTTAACGAGAATACTGCTAAGGCGCTGCATCGATGATGTAGCCAAACCTTGTTGTTTAATATCCTCAAAGTTCTGTGGATCAAGACAGGCAATATCTGCGTATAAGGAATCGTGACTTTCAAATCGCTTTTCAATAGTTTTTACAATTTTGTCCATGATGCAATTATGAACTTCAATGCGATATCTGTCCGCTGCATTATTTCCTACTACCTCGTGCGTTCTTCTCTCATCAGACATCACTTTTGGTTTGTGTAAACGTTTCTCTACAAAATTTTCCTCAATGGTAATTTCAACATTTTCTTCTTCCAACTTGTTATTAGCCCAGGACACAAATCGTTTGGCACTGTCGAGAACACCATCGAAATCTCTTGAAATATTTTTTAACAACTTAACAGTACAATCTACATTACGGTATGCTTGCAGTGCATCCATTCCGGTGGTTTGTAAATAATTAGAAAGCGATCCTGTGTGCTGGAATATTCTTAAGTATAGTTTTGCAGTGACAACTGTTTCAAACTTGATAAACTTATCTAGTAAAGTTTGAGCTGTAACCCTGATTTTTGCATTGAATGCGTCCGATGATGCTAGTTCTTGTAACGTATAAATCAATTCAATGAACAATGATGAGTTTGGATCATCAAAATTTCCAAATACTTTTTTCAACGCACTTTCTTTGGCCCACCATCGCGTTTCACCAATAATATTTAATCTTTGGTGTCTAGATTTCTGTTGGTGATCGACCCAAACATCCATTCTTTTATACGATTCTCTAAAGAACACCGCACATGCGTTAAGCAGTTGAAATAGGCTAATTGAAGAGGTCGTGGTTTGAGTGGTATCACTTAGAACAAGATTCAATACATGTGCGTAGCACCAGACATGAATTTGATGAGGTGCGACGTCACTCAGCCATTTAGTAAACCCATTGTACTGTCCTTGCATATTGGCTGCCCCATCTGTAGCATTACCGACACAATATTCAATATTTATGTTACATTCAATGAGTTTCTCTTGAAATAATTCAAACATACTTTTTCCAGTAGAAGATGTACAGTTTGCAACGCATATCAATCGCTCATGAACTTTATCTGTTACATATCTTATAATTATTGAACATTGGTCCTTCACACTTAATCCTGAGTTGTATCCAATTGAACTGAAAACATACCAGCAGATTTAATTTCCTCCGAAATGGTTTTCTTTATTATTTTTCTCATTGCATCAATGATATAATTCAATGTCGTCTTCGATATGAGGGTAATCAAATTTCCTCTCCCCTTATTCGCCAAATTAGATGCATGTCTATCATTACTTTTCTCAATAACTGTATCAAGATGTTTTTTAATTATTGGGTCAAATTTTGACAAGAGTAATAATATTTCCAAGAAATTTCCATGATCGATTGTATCGTCGTTTAATGTATAGGCAGCATCATTTTTTGACCGATAACTAAGACCACGTTTTCCAATCATTTTCAGAATCTCAATTACTCTTTCCAGCACTTGTCTCTTTTCTTGAACTTGTTGGTACCTTTTTTTATTTTGCTGATAGAATAAAATGCTATCAATGTCTCTTTCACTTACAGACATTAAATGAGCTTCCACACACTTCTCGTGATATTTGCTGTTTTCATGTTCCTCTAATCTTTGATGCACATGTTTCCAGGAATTCATTCCCGCTGTGAATGAGTTCATATCGTCAGTCTTGCCATATGCTAAGCATACTGTGCAAAACAAAGCTTTAGATTCTTTACAGTATGACACCCAATTCCTATTGATACCATTGCTTCTGAAAAATACCCGATGCGCATTTGTAAATGGTAGATCAGTTTCACTCGCACTTGGTTGTATTGGGTGAAATTTAAAAAATGATTGTAAAGTATTCTGTCGAGGACGTTTGAAATAGTAACTGATGTTTTTATCATCGATAACTGAAGTTTCTGAACTATCATTTTCGGGATTTAGATCTGCCACTGCCAGCGTTGTTTTCATAAATATTGTGTTGTCAGTTAACTCCGTAACATTTTCTAAATGTAAGGTGGGAGTCAAGTTTGTTGGCACTACTGAATGCTGATTGTTGTCATCGTTTTGATTTGTGTCGGGTTGTGTACTTGTAGAAGGTGTTTGTTGAGAGACGGTGTCTTTAGTTTGAATTGGAGTGGCTTTAAATAAATCGACTAGATTTCGGCATTTAGATCCATCTTTACCAAGAATTTTTAGTTTCTTATCTCTTACTTTCTCCGCACCACCTTTACATTTACGTTTTGAATTTATATCACTCATAACCGTAAAATATTTTATTTAATTAATATTAATTATTATTAACTAACAAATTAAAAAGAATTTTTATCAAAGCAAACTCAGCGGAAGTAGAATGGAAGATGTAAATTCTAACATGGCGGCCGCTGGCTGTACGGAGCTCTTTATTTACGTAAGAGTACGGCTGCTGTTGGTTTGGACATTATGGACCGCCATTTTGGTAGTGGCCTCTAATATCACCGCATATTAGTTATTAATTATTATTATATCACCGGTCCTGGCGGCCCATCGGGAATCTTCCCGGTGTCCCGGCGGCCCAGTCCACCTCTGCTCATTTCAGTTATTAATTATAGCCAGAGCTATAGTCAATGTCGTCAACTGACATCATTCTTTTTCTGCAAACACAATTAATAGAGTTGTTAATAAAGTGAGCACAGATGGTAGAGTATTAGACTAAGATATGAAACTTCCTATCTCGCTGTGTATTTGGTTTGTGTGGTGGTCAAAGCATACAAACCACTTCTCCATTTGCTACGTGGCGCGGTTGACGGCCAGGCCAGCGGCGACACGTATCGACTGGAGAAGTGGTATCTTAGTGATATCTTAGCAATAACAATCGATTCCAAGGTAGGTGGCGTGAATATTCAGTTACACAGCGGAGATAGGAAGTGTCACATCTTAGTCTACGACTCTGCCATCTTTGGTTTGAGTGCTCTTGACAACAAATGAGCATTCATTTTATGTGTCGCCCATATTTTGAGTGATAAATTATTGCAAATGTACTAGCATATATAGACAAACTGCTCTCAGTCTCTCTTTTCAATCACTCGATCCATTTCAAAACCACAATAAATCGATTCACCTCCAGAATGTCCAGATGCGATATCGATAAGACCAATTGTTTTTCCACATCACCCAACTATAAGTTTAATTATGCACACACGTAAGTACATGACCTTTGTCGATTGCGTTCGCGTACACAAGCCCGCGTGCACAATATAGGCATATAATATGCCTAGGCCTATAATCCACATCAATTATTCTTTCCAAACTCGACTATAGGCGAATACGTATGTACGTACTACGATTCTCTTTTTCAGAACATCGATCGATTCATTTCAAATAAAACGTTTGCAAACAATCCAGATCAAGCGCTCAATATCTTGCATGCAGCTAGTCACCATGGCAAAACTCTCAAACAGCATTCCAGTATCGCTCGTTCTTTAGCACAAAGTTCATGGGTGTGTCGACTCTCTCGATCCTTTATATGATTAATGCAGGGATCATCCAGGGTTCTTGTCTATGCCCGTACACCCAACTTTGTTGTTATCGCCGGCCTCAAATTTCTCAACAGCGCCAATAAGCTGCTGATCGTATTAAGTATGCCGATGATTGTATGGGCTCTATATACACGTAAGCGATTGTAGTTTAGGTCGATTGGAAGATGAATGAACAGATGAAACGAGGTTTAGGCTATACGTACGTAGTTAGGCGTACGCCGTACTTTAATCATTCTTGAAAAGGTGATACTTTGGATTCGAGTGGAAAGCCCGTCGAGAAGCGATGCAGAATGATGATGGTGGTTGATGAGCAGGACTGGAAAATCCTAGGCTTTTCAAGAAAGTTTGCAGTTTTCAAAAGATTTCTAACGTAAGCCCTACACGTTGTCGCACGTACACCGGTCTAAAAATTACGACCCATGGAGTTAGAACATCTCATACATCCTTCGAACTTCGGTCTCCCCGCCTCGTTGCTTTCAGCCGTGTATGACAATTAATCTTGCCCTACGCGGGTTTAATATTGGTACTGTATCTATAGGTCTCATGTGGACATGCTGTAGGCTGTGGTGAGTCATGCTTTGAGAGTCTATCTGCTTGTCAATTACATCATCATACATACTTCCTTCGAGAATCGAATGCCTGTGACCAAAACTTATAAATTTCGTTGACAACAGGTGACAGCAGTAGTGCGGCATTAGTAAAGATGGCGGCTGTTCAGGTATTGGGAAACGAAATCACAATGTTAAAAATAGTTGTGTTTATCTAGTTATTTCTCTTAATTAATTTATCTGTTCATGCGTTTGAATGGCTTTATGTTACAACCAACGCTGTGCTGCAGTAATGGCGTGCAGGGTGATGAATAAATTTACGTGTCGTCACTCACACATCCGCTTATTAACTCAATACAATACAATACAACCAGGCATTTATACCGCGCTTTGACAAGACAAGTCTTGCACAAAAGCGCGCTGTGCTACATTCTTAGTCATAGATCAGGGAGAATAAGTAGGTCTTCAGTTTTGTCTTGAGAAGTGCAAAGGTTGTGGCTTGACGGACTGTAATTGGGAAACTATTCCATTCTGTGGGTCCCGCGACTGAGAATGCACGGTTTCCAAACTTCTTGTTAGTGCGAGGTATGGTAAAGTCTCATGTACGAGGTTAAGGTTCCGTTATGAATGTGGTACATAAGAAGGGAAATCTTGAAGGCAATACGGACATAGATGGGGGTGCCAGTGTAGCTGTTGTAGGGATGGTGTGATGTGGTCGCGCGAGGAGCAAGACCTACTATTAGGCGGGCAGCAGACTCGAGCAGAGTGTAGGACTGATGATAGGGGCTGTATTGTTGATGCAGGAAGTCCAGAGAGGATGGAGCTGCAATAGTCCAGGCGAGAAATGACGAGAGCCTGGACGAGGATACGGAGGCAGTTTTCATTCAGGCAGCATTTCACTTGTCGAATCTCGTACTTCTTAGAAGTGATATTAATATGCTGGGTTTGGTTTACAAGGTGCTATGTACTGCAGTGAATATCAACTTATTGTCTAGTGAGAACTTTAGTGCGATCGGTTTATATCACGAACTACCTGTCGTGATTTTAGTGGTGGAAGGGCAAACTATTACAATTGGGGTTTTTTGCCTCTCTTATTTTCTCGCATTTTGTTCGTCCCTGCCACTGGTTTCCCTAACTACATGTGCCTAGAGGTTACTGTGTGCTATGACATACTGTGTCGTTTAATAATATGAATAATAAAATAATACTAATAATAGTCAAATGACATGAATTATCAAATGAGCTCATGGTAAAGTAAGGTATCGTGAGTGTTATTTAGGGTCAGGTTATTTATCGTGAGTGTTGGTTAGAGTCAGGTTAGGTATTGTGAGGGAATTTTAGTGTCGTTTTTACATATATATATATATATGTATATATTTCATATATTTTGCTTAAGTATAAGCTAAATTTATTAAAATAATTTTTTTAAAGTAGAACTGGATTGATGAAAAGAATGATGCTTAATCAGAAGCTGGATTTGTTTAAAAGGATTGTGTTCAATTAGAAACTGGATTAATGAAAAGAATCATGCTTATGTAAAACCTGGATTGATGAAAATGATTATGTTTAGTTAGAAGCTGGTTTGATGAAAATATTTATCCCTAAATGGAAGTTGGATTGATGAAGTAGGAATGCTGTTTAAATGGAAGCGGGATCGACGCGAAGTGATAAGCTTAAATAGAAGCGGGATTGATGAATACAATTCATTAAACATAGTTTTTCATCGCTCTCATGAATGCAGAATTTTCTCATCAATCCAGCTTCTATTTAGGCTATTTACATTGTTTTTAGATAGCTAATTGAGCTAAGACGAATGTGGATGTTTCATGAATGAAAGACACTATAATTTATACTCCCATGGCTTAATTTTAATGTCCTATCGCAGTGGACTTTCCATTTGCCACTGCATATGGTAATAAATATTACCTGCAACTAAAAAACTCCAATTGTAATAGATTGCTGGTTTAAGTCCTGTGTGCATAAGATATTTGTTAAATCTAGATGTTATGCCTCAATGGGCTTCTATCTGGACAGAATTGGTGTGCATTTTGAGTCATGACTGATGCAAACATGCGTGGTGATTGATTATTGATGTTGTGACCATTCACCTCTATGTCTGAGGTTGAAAAGTTTACAGTTAATGTAGAACGAATGTCTTGTACAACTGCAATTGCTTTTCTCTTGCCATTTTAGAGAGGAGTGTTGATGGTTGATGTTTGGAATCAGAAAGCCATTTTCTCTCACATTACCTCTCCTTATATCTTACCTAAACTATGTGCAGAGTGCAAGTTAATCTATTGCAATGAATGCCTGTTAATCATCTATTTCATGGCTTTGTTAATCTCAACACACGTTAGAGTTGTTAACTGAGGCTTTGGCTGAAGCAAAAATTATGTTTACGCCTTAAGGGCTTGTAACTGTAATAGGCAAATTTCAGCCAAATTTAAAGGCACACACTTTCAGCTTCGTCATGAAATTTACTACTGTGAAACTTCGGTATTTTGATCTTTTGTAATCTGAACTTCCAGTTATATCATGTCAAAGTAGTTGTCAAAGGCCCAATGACAACAAAGACAAGCATATAAACGATGTTTTATCCAATCTGCTTATATATTGATGCCTCGCTTGTTGTGAGGGCCATCTGTTCTCTATTGAACTGTTGACTGGCCAATGTATAGAAGTTACAGGACCAGTCCCTCTGTGAAACACTCAACTGGCCTAGCTGTAGTAGCTGACTAAAGAATAATTATCAGGTGCTTTGTTTGCCAAATGCTATGAGACAAAGACTGATGTCTATATTTGACTGGTCACTGGGTCAGTCAGTTGAGACTATGTATTGTGTGGTTTTCCTTAGTACTTTTTCCTCATTTAATTGACTTAATCCTAGAGATTCTGACAGGTGGAGTGACAAAGATGAAACCGTTTTTTAATGACACTACTGACTCGTGACACCAATTACACCAAAAGCGCTGATAGATTAACGGTTATCAGATGGTGTACCGTTAATGTTGAACCCCTGGACTTCCACATATTATGTATGTTGTGCATCTTTGAGAGTTTCTCATAAAGGTGCTATAGTAACTTCTCTGCTACAAGTTTCTTTTATTATTATTATGTTATTAATGTAATTGCTACTTTGAGAAATGCTTAAAAATTAATTTTTGCTAATTAGAATGAAAGCTGGTCTTGCAGTTGCTTATCCATGCAGCCTATGAGAAGGTTAACATTTTTAACACGTTGCCTTAAATGCTGTGGCATGATAGTAAATGTTGTCGATATAATTTACGTTGTGATGTTGTAGGCCAAGGCATTGTTTGATTTTGCAAGTGGAGGAGAAGGCGAACTGAGCTTCTGTACAAATGAAGTCCTAACAGTCATTAGACAGGTCAGCATATAAATTTCCTTTTCTTTTTCCTGTAATTGAACAATATGCTCTATGACAAAGGTTCTTAATCGTTTTGGCATGCGACACACTTAAGCTTGTGAAAAACATTGGCGACACACCATGCAGTGTGCAATCGTCTTTTGGGAATATCGTTAAAAAATCGAAAAATAATAATAGTAATAAATTTCTTATTAATTTCAAACTGACAAATTTATCTCAATATGATTACAAGTCATCATCAACATCATCAGCGATTAATGACTAGTTATTACAGTGGTTGATTTTGACTGTCAGCATCCATGCAAGACGTCTATTACGTTATACAACCAATGATGCCTGTGTAGCGAATGAGGGACTAGTCAACCTTACTGGGATACGGTATTTGAACTTGGTTCCTCAACTCTGTACCCCAGTCTGTTGTCCATCATTCTATAGCCTTTCTTGGTTTGTAAGCGACATGTGTGGACATATCTTGTTGGCTCTGCCCTGTCATGCCTTGTGACTCTCTGTACCAGGGTGTCCTCCGTACCTCAACGTGCTTCTCTCCGCTCATCTGCCCGTGGATGAATGCTGGTCCCCACATACACACTGCTACAACCCAAACAAATAGTTTTGCTTAAGTGGGCTCCTGCAGTTAGAACAGTCTTCCTTTCCTCCATCAGGTGGAGCTGCTAGTTCTTTCCTCTGCTCAGTTTAGGGGCGATTGATGACGTTTCTATTTACCGCCTAGCTGCCGACTTGGGTTGGGGGCGCCACCAATAATAATGCACTTTAAAAATGTTTAGTTACAATTATAGTATCATACATGTAACATGTAGGTCTGGGGAGGATATCTTTGAATTTTCTTCTTTGGAAATATAATATTCATATCTTAAATAGTCATTGTGCCATTTCAGCACAACAGATTTCTACTTTCTCATGTTTTTCTTGGTTGGTTTACTAAAACTAGTGTTGACAGCAGCACCATTTTCATATTCATTACAGTCTCATTGCTATAAAGATCTGATTTCTGCATTATCAGTTGTAGATTTGCTAAATTTATATTTGCTAATTATAAAAATATCCATTTTGAATGATACAGTTGGGCGTAATAGGTAAAAATTTCCATTGGCACGGTCACAAACATGTGAGCTGTGTGTGTGCGGTAGGCATCATGATCGCTCCAGATTGCGATGAAATAAACTAGATAAATAGAGTACTCCGAATTTTGCAGCATAGATGTGTCTTGTAATGTAACTTTCCAGTCTTTTTAGCCATGGTGAAGATGAAAGCATTATTATTTTTAGACATTTCTGTTCTCCTTTTAGCTATGTGTTGAGTTGTGAGCGTCTCTGCTATCGAGTGGCACTATATAAGTTTTCCATTACATTACGTTATATTATATACGAATGTAAAGAAGCATTAAAATGTAGAAATACTTTTACATATAAGGAAGTTAATTTCATTATGCCACAATCAAATGATACAAAAAGATAAATAAGCTCAGAGCAATAATTGCTTTCTACTGCAGATCAGCTCAGTGTGCATAATTCATTAAACTTACTATTCATCTGAGTAATGGCTTCTTGTTTGTTCATGAATATGATGGCAAAGCAAATATTTCAGTAATTATCTATTACGTATGTCCACAGCAGATTATGAATGACAACATTTTCAGATAGCACAAATGTAAATACAGTTTTCAATGATGTTCATGATGAAAGTGAAAGTTTGTGTGTCCAGTTGACCAAACTATCACCACTCTCCAATTTCATAAACCTGTTTATATTTACAATATACACTATCAAAGACTTCTCTGTGATCAAGCGCTTCAGCATGCACACAAGTCCCTCCTCCAGTGTTAAAATAATTGATGCTTGACTTCAAGACAAAAATAGTATCAGTGTTTTCCAAGTCAGGATTGAAGTCAAACTGCAAGTTGTCATTCGCTAAATATCTCTGACACAAATATAATGAACTTAAAAACCACAGGAATCAGAGTAGTTGATCCGTAATCCTAAATATGAAAATGAATGTATGCTCCCTAACAGCAGAGGCCTTTTATTTCAGTTTGCACCTTGATTTAATTGCATGTAGGCTCCTTCTGGACAACGACTGACATCCCACACTTAACCAAACATTATGCCAGAAACATGAATCGACTTTAAGACAACTAAGCAAACTGGACTTTACACACAGAAAGTTCAGCTGTGCTATGAAGAGCATTAACCATGGCCCCATGATAATTACTTAGTTACTAATGCATGCACAAGGTCGCTAACCAACGAATACTCACAATACTGGGGAGAATTGATATGAAGCTCTGGCTGCTGCATTTAGTTTTCAGTACTTCGGTTATCAATCAATCAATGCAATTTATACAGCGCCTCTTCAAGATAACTATTCCTAGGCGCTCCCGACCCAGGCCCGATCAAAAAGGAACATCTTCATCAATATATATTTGTCATCCCCAATATGCTGGATTTTGTTACAGACTGTTCTGTGTTTATCACATTTCAACATGACTTTGACTGCAAATAATAATTCTTCACTGTAATTTAACTTTTAAGTGGTATTAACCCTTTAACGGCCCAGCGTTATTTATCGTGCGTTACGGTTTACTACACGCTGGTTGTTAAAAGGTTAAGCATTATGAATTTCAGGGAAGGTATAGCAACAGAAGTCATTTGATTAGACTAGATAATACATGTTCACTACAAGCATGGTGAGGGGTGTCATGCAGCTATAATGACTATACTCTGTTCTGAGTGAGTAGAGTGATGGAGAGGTCTGGCCACCAGTCATCATATACCAAGGCTGTGATCAACATATACCACATCTTACCCATCTCATGGCTTACTTGAGGGACTGCTCATCTTCTTCATTATGTTATTTTGATTCTGTTCTGTTGTCTGTTTAAATATGCAGTTCTAAAATAAAAGTTAATTGCATATTAAAATGAAACTGAATTTGTCTGATAATGCTTTCCAATCTGAATGAGTGAGCCCTAATCTTGATGCAGTATGCATTGGCTAACATTGAGTCACTCACTGCCTTTTCCCAGAATGTTGGAGGAGGATGGTGGGAAGCAGCCAATAACCGTGGAGAGTCCGGACTAGTACCTGAATCATATCTAGAGGTATGTTATTGATTTTGAATATTAGAAAATTAATTATTCATTCTGTTGGATGTACATTTTCTATATCTGATCAGTTGACTCTTTGACTCCCAGCATTTTTTTTTACAAAAATAGCATAAGATCTGTTGATGTTGATATGCTTTTGTTCAGTCATAGAATTCAAGGCAACTTATTGTTGAGGCTGATACTAGGTATGAAATTCAGTCTAGCATCCAACTGGACATGCACGTTTCATGCACTTTGGACAACTATGAATGGCTTCCTGTATGGTTCAGTAAAACACGTTTCGCATCTATCTGGCTTGAAAATGCTCATGGTTAAACACAGACCAATGATTGCCTTCATTTCTGCATCACGTGTTTCATCATTATTCTTGCCCGTCTCCTTTTCGTATTTGTTTGTTTCTGTGACCAATATTTTCCAAATGGATGTGCTGGAAAGAGCTGGTCAAAGTACTGTGATGCTGTGGAAGCACATCTAAGAATCCTACATCCGCTGTAAACTGTTTTGGTAGACTTGACGAATGAGCGGTAGTTGCCCAATTGTGCACATTACAGGACCTGTAGTACAGGCGTCGTCATCACAGTCAACATTTTCTAAATCGCTGCTTTCTGCGCTGGAACCACTCAATTCACAGCTTCAATTATAATCGCAGTCGACTTGGCTATCAATAGAACTGTCAGCATCATCGTTATCTCCATTATCGCTTCTGTCTCAATCCTCTGGTAATAAAATGCAAATTATGCGCACACGATGTGCTGTGCGCTCCATAAAAACTCGGTTACGTCTATTCCTAAACAATTCCACAATATGAACACAAAAACTGTACTTGTATACGCGCAATAACAATCCACTGGAAAATAAAAAAAATTTCATCTCTGTTTTTTAGTATAAAGAAAGTCAATGCAACCAAAACTCCCAGTCCAGCTAAGACCTGAATATGCCCATATGTACCTGACACATGCCTGGCATTGCCTACTAAGTTTATATGATTAGTACAGGTTGCTTTTGAATGCTTGATCTTCATTTCAGATTACTCAGGTGCCAGAACCTTCGATGCCACCACCTCCCGTGCCAAAGGTATTTGCCCCTTCTGCACGGCAACAAAGTTCTGCAGAGGCAAAAGCATCCAAGCCATCCAGCCAGCAAGTTGCCAAGACTCAAGATGAAGCAGATGATGATTGGGACGATGAATGGGATGATGATGATGACAATTCTAGTGTCGATAACACTGTGAGTTATTGACAAATTTCACTCTGTATATTAAGTTGCAGTTTGTCAGTTTGATTATGACTAAACGAATATTGAATTGAATTGTCATTCATTTAATCCTTTAACGACCAGCATGTACTAAAATGTGTGGGAAAACATATGTAGCTGGTCCTAAAATGGTTAAGAGATTGACAGTTTATTTGCCCTAAGTAGGAAGTACTTGCAGATGAATTACTGTGATCACGAGTCATTCATTCTGGAATTTGGAAAGCGGCCCTTCAAGAAGACTTCTCTGAGGCACTCCCAACTGCAAAGCGCTCAAAAGATGTCCGTTATGGATGTATAACAAAACCTGTTAATTGACAATCTGCTCTGTATACAAGTGCCTCCTTATGAAGACCTTTTCAGTATATTCATTTACCTTGGTTGCTGGTTGATGAATCTGAAGCCTTTAACGAAGGTTTGTGCATCATTTAGAAATGTGGTGATTGCCGTTAAGAGATTCTTACACAATACTATGTCAGTAATCAGATGTGCAGTTGTGCACTGACATACGTTCAAACGGTTAGTCCCTGCATACTGCCTCAACCTCGTGACTGCTCCATATGGTGGCTATTTTCAATATGTAGAAGTTGCAAGCAGCATGCAAAAATGAATGATGACCTTGACGTTTCTTATTTTCATAATTTTGTGTTTATATGTTCATCTTTTGTGTTAGTGCATCATTTATAAATAGCATTGATTGCTCAAATATTTTCTGCAGTTATGCTGACATTTTTAGTGGTATATATGCTATCATTGATTTTATTTTTAGTTTCACATGGAGTCCTTTAGATTGGTGAACTTATGTGTTTGAGTTTGTTTCTTTGCTCCAGGAAGCAAATAGAGGGTCAAATGATCCAAATGGAAACCATGGCGTTGTAAAGCGCCGGCAGGACAAATCGCAAGGACAGGGCGGAAATGTCAGAATTACGTTAAACAGGTAAAAATCTTGATTGAGTCTAATGTAAGCATGAGCATAAGCATGTATGAAATCGTCTATGTGGATTGGTGAGATGTGTTGCTGAGTATGTCCTGTTTTATAATTGCTGAAAAATTAGTTTAATGTAATAAGGTAATCAGATTATTTATATGGTGCCTTTTACAGATGTTCATTCAAAAGCCGCTCTAGTTTTGGTTATAACAAACAGTTTTCAAGTGTCTATGCTCATCAAAACCAGCTGAAAGCAGTTTGGATGGTGTTTTTTACACTCAGTAAGTACATACATATTGCCATTATGTGTGCACTTATTGTGTGTAAGCACACCATCCCAATTGTTAACTTTCACCTCCTGGTGTCGATGGGTACCTTTCATAGATACTTACTTGTTCACTGTTTACTTTTATTAGATGTGTTACAAGTTGCACAATAGCTTTAAACTTTCAACGAGTTCTAATCTGCAATTGTGTTCGCTTCCAATAATAATTATAATAATTTTCGTTTAATTTCAATCTGATAAAAACCATATTATGATTACAAAAATACTGTGAACAAATGATGACAAGTTATTACGGGAGTCAAATTTAGCTGTCAACAGCCGTGCAAGGCGGCCATTTTGTAATTTAGCCAACATTACTCTACGGCCCCTCAAACAGAATTGATTATAATAGCCGTATGTAATCTTTAGCTCTTCTGCTGTATTTTATATGTCCATGTCTGACTTTCTCTGCTTTTTACAGCTCTAATGATAATTTTAAAATTCTCTTCATTTTCAGATTTTCACAGTTTGCGCGAACAGGAGTTGATTCATATCTGTTCGAAACGGTTAATGTACCTGAATCAGAAAAAACTGCATTAATAGTAGTAAGTACCCAACATTTTAATATGCTGTATTTATGCAAACTTACTTCCTAAAAATCAAATTTACAGTTAAAGTCTGGCATTATGCGGATGTCGGAAGTCAGTATGTCAGAACCATAGGCAGTGAGTTACTTGCTACTAGGGTAGTAGGGTGCTCATAAATTTCTTAGAATTATCAGTATAGCATACTTGAGTTTGACTGTAGCATATATGTATTTCTGAAATGAGTCTATTTTATCATAACTTCATTGTGGCAGTGCCACCTGCTGAATTGAAATCAGTTTTGTTAGCATAACAGAAGAAATAGACTTTATGACTGGCATTTCTGTTCATTTATAGACATATATATAAAATTGACCCCTTGAAATTTTTGGATCTGAAATAAAATGTGTCTTTTGAATAGAGAGAGATGAGATGTCATTTAGTTGTTTTTGCCTTTCTTCTTTTAAATGAAGGCTTTAACTTTTCATTGATGAATTGCTTCTATATTTTCTATGCAGTATTTCTCAAAAATAGTTTTGCTGCAAGCGCTGAGTGCGGTGTTATATATTTTTGGTCTCAGCTGCAACAGGGCTATTATCATAGTTTATGCCTATGCTTAGCTCTTATCATTGCTCTCACTAGCTGAAATGGCTGTAAACTTAATCAAATTTATTTATTTATTCACGCATTGATAGTTGGTGATTTGATTTGGAACATGTACATTAGAATTTCAGTTCTAATACTTTAGAAGTGAGTGTATTGGATTAGAGATGTGGTATGTGAAACTGAATGTAGGCATTTAGTGGTCGTATCATTTGTTTTTATTGATATCTGATTGCAGTGCTCCACTATCAGTAAGGGTTTCTTAAAACTTATTTAAGATTTTGCTGTTTAGCATGTAGTAAGCATGTACTAGTGTTCCTAGAGCGGATTCATTAGTTTAAAAATTTAAAATTGACACTTACAATTTAATTTAGGGTTCCAGCTTATTCATATTTGCTGTGTCAAGTCAGATGGGTTTTTGCTGTATGAGAAATAGGATCTGGTTGCTGGGAGAACAGAAAGGGAAGGGTGAAAGAAAGGCTGTTTGTGATGGGATGGGCTGAGCTTAGAGTGATAAAACAGGAGGACAGCAGATTGGATAGATTTAGGATGACGCTTATCTTTATATGAATTGTTGCATTAATCGCTGAACATGATATTGTTAGGTTGGTAGTCATGGTCCAATGTGGCAAAAAATGGACCATCCATTCAACTGCATCATTACGTCGCCTAAAAAAGAATCAAAGTTTCATGGCATAAAGACATACATTGCTTATCAGTTGACTCCAAGTGTTAGTATTGCCTTCTACAAGTCTTTTTAGTTGTTAAAGGTGTTATTGGATGACTATATTAATAATAGCAAGAGACTTGTCAATTTGCATATTACTATAAAGGAGGGGTTTCATAAACTCTCAAAGTTATCTTTGTTGTCATATAAACGCTTCTTCTTTTTGGCCACTTTGCAGTTTTTTCTGACTTTTGTATGTTTGGCTTAAATAAAACTTTGCTGCTGCTGATAATTCTATCAGTTTTGTAGACTAAACCATAATGGATACTTAATATACCTTCTAATTCTATGAATTAGTTAAGTTGCTCAAACTAACATGACTTATTATATTGATGTTGGACTTGATGTTGGACTGTTGGTGTTAGAAATGATGTGATAACTATCTACTTGATATTGTTATTATTATAAAATTATTCTTTAATATATTAGTATTGTTTTTTGCAATGTGACAGTAATAATAATGTATCATGTAGCTTAGTATTAAAGGAGAGAAGTCTGTATTAGTTTAGGTTGCGATTAAGAAACTGCTGTTCATTATAAATGTTTATTTTTTTTCAGTTTTCCAACATTCAGGTCAGTCGACGATACAAGCATTTCGACTGGTTACAGCAGCGTCTGGCAGTGAAATTTTCAGTTCTGGCTGTTCCACCACTGCCTGAAAAACAGATTGCAGGTGTGTGAATGTCGTTACTTTCATGGGGTAAACTCCGAGATAGCAGAGCTTATTAGAAGTTGTATTTCACTCTCATGACTCATGTTACAGTATGTTCTTGTGAAATTAAGGAATTTTTCTAATAAAAAAGTTTGTGAAAAAGGCATAGAGGAGATTTTATTCTGGTAACCATTTATATTTTGTCACTAAATTCTGCTATAAATGCAGACTAAGTGATGGTGCATTGCCCTTATCTTGAATGCAACTATTTCTAAATTTCTTATAACCTTAGTGGCATGATTTGGCCTGTAATGTTTTTGTTACCATTGCTAGTTTATGAATTTGAAGGCCGACTTTGAGTATAAAAACTGGGAGAAAATGTGAGACTTACAGAGTACACTGCATTCCAGAAATGATGCAATAACTATCCGTTTGATATTACTATTACTCAATATTAGTGCACCACATTGTGTAGATATGAAGGCTTACACAGCTGCCACTAAAAACATCTCTCAGGTAGTGTGCAAATGGCTGCTTAATTGACCTAAGCAATTGCCATTATTAGATTACCATTCAATTAGGCCACACAACTTTCTCCTACTCGCCAAAGACGATAAAAGCTTCATCCCACAAGTGCTGTTTAAGGATATCAAATAGAATGGCCCTCATCATCAAGCCCGATTTTTAATTAAATATATTGTTACTAGATTGTATTAATAATAAACAGAAATCATCATTATCACTGTTTGCTGAATTGAGTTATTGTTTGACTAAAGGGAGATTTGAAGAAGACTTTGTCCATCAGAGATTGCACCAGCTGCAACTGTGGGTTGACCGAATGTGTCAGCATCCAGTCATCGCTCAGTCAGATGTTCTTCATCATTTTCTCACCTGTACTGATGAAAAAGTACGCAGCAGATGTCTCATTACATATGGCGACTAGGACATTTCTTTTGTGGCCTTTGATCACTGTGTCTGGCAATTCACATTTATGTACTCAGTGTTGATTAATTGACAGTTACATTTTGAGCCATAGAAGCCAGAAAGAAAGGTGTTCCTTTCTACAGTTATCTTATGGAAAACTTGATTGTGTTTTATTGTAATAATCATGGGCAGTGTGATCTTCCATGTTGGTTGTAGTTTTAATAAATCCCCTTAGTAACTAAATATGGCAACCTATGAAGTTGCTATGAGGATGATACCTGAATTATAAGATGGCAGGGAATAAATCTGTCAATTCAAGTTACACTTGCTTGATGCTGTGATTTTTGTCAATCCAGTTATTCTATATAGTCGCTATCTATGTCTGAAGTTAACATTTCAAATCTTGTAACATAATGAGTGCTGTGGATCCCTGGAGATGGGTGATGTGTGATGGATGGGGTGATGAAGCTGAGACCAGAAGATGACAATGGCAACCAACAAATTGACAGCTTAATAGAAGATTTCAACAGCTAAAAGTATTGTCAAATCCTTTAACTTGGTGGTTTTAACCTGGATGACAGCACCCCAAAGTGTGCAAAATTAAATTTTAGGGTGGTGCAAAGAGAGGGTCTAGTATTTTGTTGACTTCACGCCCTGACATGGCGAATCACTTTTGGTTGTTTGAGCTGTTAGAGGCCAACAAGAAATGCATATCACAGATCGTTTATTTCTATTGCATGAAGCTAATCAATTGCTTGTTTAGAGGCACATGCAATGAGTTCCTTATTTGAGTTATTGCTGGATTGGGTTCCTATTGGAGTGTTGCATTTTTGTTAGTCATAATAACATTGTTTTAAGATTTAATCATTTTTTAATTAGAAATGGAAAGTGGGAAAGAGAAAGGCAGAAAAGGATGAATACGTTGGAGGGAAGTTCTTCCTGACAGTGAAGATGCCAGATCAACAAATGGACAGAGCGCGATCGTAAGATTTCATTTGTACTTATGAACATATTTGTTGAAGGATCAGTTTGTACTAAGTGGTTACGGTAACCTCATTACTGTTATTGTAATTAGTATTATTATATTGCATTTATTACACTTCTGAGGTCAGTAAATCATTTGCTTGAAGCAAACCACTTCCTATGCTATGGTTACTTTTTTGCTTCAATGCATTGAGTACAAAAGATTCTAACTGTCATGATACCCCATCCTATCTTAGAGATACTTATGTCTGCATGAGTCGTGGGTGCCTCTGATCGGCCACATAATATCTTCGTCATCTCTCTGGCTAAGTCGTCCACTAGCCAGCACAGAGGTTTTACCTTTATTTACACTGTCCTCCTGGAATAGTCTTCTTAAAATCAGAAGTGAGCTAATCAATCTGTCAAGTTAGTATTTATGCCAATGATTATTGATTACCAGCAAATTCGCCTTTTTTGTGGTATTCCATCTGAAGTATGTGTATCTTTGAAAATATCAACATATCAAAAGCTAACTTGCACTTTGAATGCAAAAGCTTTTCGAGTTGGATGAGAAATACGTTGCTGCACTATTTGATCTTTATTCAGAATCATTTAAACGTTTTTTGGGATGGTTATTTCTTTAAAATAATTGTAATAACTGTAAAGGTGATTTTCTGTAGAGAAGCCAACATTGAAAATTTCGGAAAACTTATGCGCAACATGGATGAAAGTGTCAGGCGCCTTTTTGAAGTTGGCGATAGTAACACTAAGAAGCACGTTGGTCGTAAGTATGATGATGAGTTAATTGTCTTACAGATTTTGATAGACTGATTAAAGGTTTAGTAATGATAGTAAATTGAGGAAAATGGTAGGTCTTACCATCGATGACGATTGCAGGTTTTATGTATGCATTCGTCTTGGTGTCTCGAATACTAATCATCACAACATTCATAACCAGTTTTACTAAAACACTTTTACAAAGATGATTTAACATTTTTCTTATTTCTTTAAACAGTTTTTATTGCTTACTGAACAGCTTGTTGCAGAATTTTACAACAGAATAAATAGTCAGTTTTGATTAGTACACTTTGCGAAAACTTGGTATTTAACATGTTTCTCATATTATTGTCTTTCCTTGTATGTAACGTCTCTTATCATGCGTTTGCAGCGAAACAATGCACATCAGTTTATAAAATCATTTCTTTATTAATTTTACTTGTGTTTTTTAGCATTTAAAAAAGAATTTCAGAAACTGGGTGATGCCTTCACTGGTCTTGCAAAATCTTTTGCATTTGATGATCAAACAGGTGAGAGGGTTGTGTTGGTCATTAGCTTCTTTGTTCATTCATTCATTGTCTTAGATAGCACCCCTTCAAGAGACCTACTCAGAAGCACTCCACAGTCTCCCAGCCATGGCATCAGAAAAAACTCATGAGTAAATCATGAAACCTGGTTTGATTGATCAGAGATAGCAGGTTCAGTTCCAAAAGTTCCATTTCAAATGGAGAGGCCTGCAATCGAGAAAGCTCAGCATTGTCTAACAGACAAGTGAGAATGAAAATGGATGTAAGCATGCACACCATCCACAAAGAGTTGGTGCAAGGGCCCCTGAGACGTCAGTAGAGAGCAGAGATCAGCTGCATGAGGATGATATAATATGGGACCTATGATGGAATCTTGGGGGATCACCAAAAGGGGCAGGGACTCAGAGGAGCCAACAAACACACAGTTTGAGTGTTCTTGTATGAAGGATTGGGACGATTCTAGAGGCTGGTCAACCAGCATAACAGAAGTAGAGAGACGCTAATGAAGTATGGGGTTGTCCACACAGTCAAAGCAGTGCTAACATCGAAGAGTTCAGAGAGTAATATGACCACAGTCCATTGCACCATAGAGCTAATGCTGAGGGTCTCTGTGAAGTCATTCTTATGGAAATCAGATGGCTATGGATACGTCAGATCATTCACATCTAAATATGCAATCAACTGATATCAACATGATCTCTAGAATTTTAGACAGAAGAAGTATGGAGTTGCCGATTTGTTCCGCACACTGAAAATGAATTTGATTAGTTTACTTGTCATTTTTCTGCTCCTATGCTGATGTTTATTCAATCAATCAAAGAAATTTATTTGGCTGATCAGAATTATATATAACAGCTTACAGCGACTCCACAACAAAATAGTAAATAAGTCTAATTCTAGTTGAGAGACGAGAGAAGGAGTCATGGAGTGCGTAGGGAGGATGAGATTAGCCCAGGAGACCAAATTAGAGACCAAAGGTCCTGCAAGTTAGGGCCAGCTAGTAGGATAGGTTAAAAAGAAAAGTGAGAGCCAGTAAGAGAAGATTAAAAGGAGAAGATAACAGATTCAACGGTGTATAAACATAAAACTTAACTAGTCTTAACTAACTAAATGTAGCTAGCAAGTGAAGAGGTAGGTACAACAAAAAACGCAACAAAGGATTAAATGGTACGTGTTATGTAGAGAAAAATACATTCATGTAGCCAAGTAGAAAACAATTTATCCAGAGCGCCAGGGTTGCTCAGTACCCGAGCCAAGATTGAACCAGTACATTAATTTATTTTATTTTAACACTCAATCAGTCCAAAGATTGATTGATATATACATTTGACCCACACCCCTTTCCTCCCCAACCCCTCAGAGTTAAGGATCACAGCCCTTCAATTGTCCTTATTTTGGTCGAGAATATGGGCAATCATTTTGTTTCTAAAGGATTTAATGCTGCATGACAAGTAATGGTGGCTGGAATAGCATTTCAATTCTATTTCGAAACATAAAAATGGCTATTTGTAATTTATAGATCTGGATAATTGATAGAAGCCTATTCGTTTTAAATACTTCGCTAGTGTGAGCATTAAATGGCAACCCAGCCATAAATCTTATAGCTTTTTGCTGCATGATGGATAATTTAATTCCTGATAATGTTGTGTAAACATTTGCTACCTCTACATGTTGTTTGCGACTTTCACTTTTCTTGTCCTTTATTGATACTTATAGATTCTTGGCAATTGAATGTTTTACTTTAAAAGTAAACTAGTCATTTATACTATGCTCTGAAGTGCTGTCAAAGCATGGTTTTGCTAAGAAGCAATCGTTGACAGTGTTTTCCAGGATATGAAAAACATTTTGAAGGGGAAAAATGCATGATCTCTTATTACTTTGCATTCATTTATGTCATCTTCCATGCTACGTAGGCTGATTATAACTTACCTGACTTTGAAATTTTTTATTTTATTACGTCATATATATATATGCATATACATACCTATATGTATAACATAATATCTTTGTTTAATTTCTAACTGATAGACCGTAGTGTGATTTCAAGTACAGTGTGAACGGATGATGATAAATGAGTACAGATGTCAACTGTAGCTGTATGGCAGCCATACAATGCACCCATCTTATTGTACATCTGATTTAACTAATGTTGCCATCTAGCAAAAAAGAAGGATTACTGAATCTCGGGGTAGTGGGAATTGAATTCACTTCCTGTGTTCTGCACACCAGTGTGTTATCCATCACTCTATGTCCCAATGCTATGTTAATTTGTAAGAATGAGTGATAAACTTTGTTTACTTTATATTTTGTGTGTGGTGATTGGTACAGTTTCTGGTTGTCATGTTTATAGTGTCACAGAGTTTGACGAATGCCATTGAGAACACTGGGCAGACGTATAATGACATCGGACAAATGTTTGAGAAGCAGGTAAATGTTAATATTATTATTATTATTAAATGTGCTGTTGTATGTTTTTTGCCAGAGTGTTTGCATGTAAGCATATGTGCTATGATTTATTTGTTTGATTGAAAGTCTCTAGAAAGACTCCACATAAATATTAACATGATAAAATGCATAATTAGTCACAAATGTCACCCTTGTAGTTGGGATTTTTTGCTAATTAAAGTTGTGAGCTAATCAGATTCAATTTGGTTGGTAATATTCATTTAGAGACACATACAACTATGGCTACCACTGTCAGTCATGGGGTGATGTCAGTATATTGATTACTCTGGTTGCTTGATTTGCTACTATTGCCACTTATACTGATGATTTGACTGTCCACGATGATAATAATCACAGAGTAGATTTCTCTGATTGTGTAATCTCTGTCATGTTGTTTGGTCATGGTGTGATAGCCTCCGAACGACATGCACTTCCTGCTTGAAGGCCTTCACGAGTACCGAGGTCTTCTTTCGTCATTTCCAGAAACATTGATGGTACAGAAGGTGAGCACATTCTTTATGTTGTCGTCTGAGTATACAGTGCCATTACAAGAATTGGTTAGAAGCATGGCACTGAAACGTATCGTGCCTTATGAATCATTGTATTCGTGTAACCTATAATTAGAGAATGCTTGAAATGCTATAAGAAAGAGATTTACGTTGCAAAGTGACCAGCCACCATAAATACTCGAACTGTTGTCTGGTCAGTCATGTATAACATGAGTTATAGTCTCTGGTTGATTAGAAATGACTTGTGTATATTTTCAATTGAAGAGTGCCATGGCAAAGGTTAATGAGGGAACGGCCAAACTCTCAGAGTCCGAGCATCAGCTCATGCTGGGTCGTGCCGACGTCATCACGTGCACAGTATTATCTGAGATTGAGAACTTCAATCGAGGCAGAGTCGTCGACTTCAAGGGCTATTTGCAGAAATATGTTGGTGGCCAGATTGAGTTCTACAAGCAGGTTAAGACTAGTTTGTTATCTTTCTTTTGCATGTGCACAACAACATAAATGTATATCACTATGTTTATGAGCCATTAAGTATCTTTTGTTACAAGGGTTGTGTTTAGTCGGCTGGAAATTGCCTCAGGCAATATTACGCTTACAGCACTTTTCTGATAGTATTTGCCTTGGCAAATATTATACACATGATTATAAATTGTTGGAGCTATTTTTCTTAATCGTTATTCTTTGTAAAACTTTGTTTGATTCAACAGAAAATCACAATTTGACAGTCTGCAACAAAAGTCAAGTTCATTTCATTGATTGTTTTTTTTTCATTAAAGAGAAATGTTTTAGTTAAATATTAGAATTATAAAAATCTAGTTTGATAATTTCTTATTCACATATTATGAAAGAAAACAGTAACCAGTCTGGAAAGTTGTACAGTGTACACCCAAATACTCTAATTTGGTACTCAGTGGAAAGTGTATGCCCGACTGACCCCTAGTTGCTTTCTAAAGCTAAAATAAAGAAATTGTTTGTCTATGCTATGCCGCCCGAATTTGAATTATGATGAATCGGCATTTTACTCTCAGGAGTGATGTCTCACAGAATCCACAATTAAATGTAGGCATATTAATTTATTTTGTGATAGATCATTTTACTAATCTTGTTGCTACAAGATGGCTGCTGCTTAGGCATGTCTGGCTGAGAACTACTTTAACTGTGTTTTCTTGGATGACATTTTGTGTCTCTGAATGTTCTTGCCTTGCTATTGTTTGTAAAAGGGTTATGTCATCAGCATCCATTGTTTCGATTAACAACAACTTGGATGTGTTTGTTTGATTATGAACTTCAGTGGGGCTGGTTACAGGTTACATTCAGCTGAAGTCTTTTACGGTCTTTCTCTCCTTTAATAAATCACATAATGGCTCTATGTCATTGGAGTTATGTTACATTAAGTATGTAATTAGTCTTCATTAGCGCACAGCAAACTTTTTGTTTAACAGCAGCATCTGTTTACAGTGCATTGGCAAGTCATTGGTCATTAAGTGTGTGTTAATAAATGTATTATTTTAAGATTGTTTTTGTTTGATAGATAACGGCAAAACTGGAAGATACGCTGAGGCAGATTGACAAAGCATGAACAGGAAAATATCGAGGCAATGATGATGAAAATTTTCATTCTTTTTTCCTTGACCATCATGTTTGAACTTCTATAGTCATGTCCCAGTTTTTATTGACCAAAAACAGATCAGGTCCTGGTGCCTTATTTCTTAGTTACTTTATATTATTCACTTTCTATATAATACTGTGGTATTCGGTTTATGTGATTTATTAAGCACAAGCACATATTCTCAGTGTTATTGTAAACCACTACACCTTAGCTGTGTGTAGCTAATTTTTAAGTGCTGTGGTTCTTGCAATGTACCTGTCTGTGAACAGGGCTTTTATCATGCATGTATTATGAACCTGTGTAGTGGCACATATTATATCCATATGTACTACTTTGCATAATTATATCTACTTGTTTACTGCATATAATGTATAAATATATAATTTTAATATATATGTCCATACAGTAGTGAGAGAAACTATTAATTCCAGTGTAATAAGCATGATTATAATGCAGTTCTCTGCCTATGTTTCTGTCATCATGCTTGACCACGACTCTATATTCTTATACTTGGATCAATTTCAGTTTTGTTTTTAAGTTGATGATTTGTTTCTTCCACGGCTGTCTGTGAAAGTGACATTCAGGCACAATGACATCTTTAAGGTGAAGGACATGATTGTTGTATGTTTTCTGTATAAAAAATTTCTGATTTAGAAATATCAAGTGTATATTGAGTCCGTTCCCACGATCGTGTAATGCATGTAGTTTTGTGTCCTGGGCCGTATCGAGGGGGGCCAGCGGGACCTAGACGCAGAGCGCAAATGTGGAAATTGGCGCAAATTTCAGGATGGAATAACTTATTTTTCCATAAAATGCACTATTTTCAAAATGTGGGGGTGCCAAATTGATGCTACACATAGGGCGCAATTAGCTAGGCACAGGGCGCAACTATAGCTCGGTACGGCCCTGGCTGTGTCTTTGAATCTGTGCTCACATCCCTGATGTAAACCAGTATTTTTATAATTAATCAGTAGTTAGTATTTAGAGGTTAATAAGTATCTGAGATTAAATGAGTTGATGGCAGGAGGTTAAAGAGGCATGCAACATTCCTGAACCTCAAAGGTTTGAGTGCATTTAACAGTTTCACATGTGTTACATGGATTCAAATTTGTGCAGTTTGGTTTCCCTGTCATCTAGGGATTCTCTTAATAATAGTGATGACTTTTAAGGGTGACCTTTGAGGGTCATGGTTTCATGAAGATTGTTCAATGTTCTAATAAGTATCCTGACATAATTGAAACCGGAAAATAACGTATTGAGCAGGTAGAGTGTACGTCTTAATTTGTTGATTACGTGTATCTCCTAGTCAAGTCAGTTGAAAATGCAAATATAGATGCTTAATTGCATTGAAGTAAAAATTTTGAAAGAATCTGTTGGTTGTGCCGGGGTTCTATATTATGAGGTCACAGAAATTGAAACTCGGGTGCTCTAGCACCATCTTAGCAGTCAATACTCTGGCTGTGTTTGTCGTTAATATTCTTCTCATAACATAAATCAGATTTGCTGTTATCAGTGTTGCTACTCCCTTCCCAGTTTTATCATAAAATTGACTTACTCAGTTGTAGAAGAGGTGATTATGTTGACAATTTGAATACAGTTGATAGGTATATGAGAATATGGAGTTATATTATCCTTGATTAGAGAAAAATTTGTCCTCCAGGCTAGGACTACCATCACTCAATATCAAGCGTTTGCAATTATGGATCCATCCTCGTGGTATAAAATTTTGCCACAAATTAGGACTGAGATATTGACTGGTAAGCATTTTGCTTCTGCCCACTGTCTAAGGCCTTCTTGATTCCTTGGGGTGCTCATACTGGGAGCACCTGTTAATAGTTAATATTTCCAGAAGTACTTTTTAATTATCCAAATACAATATATACATATTATACATTGTGCCTTTACCAATGTACTTGAAACTGTTGGATTTAGGTTCACAGTTCTCTCTTTATAACTTTCTGTTTTGTGCTCATGTTGTTGCTGTGTACCTGGTAAGCAATTGCCAGATGGTGCAAGGAGTTTCAGTGTTGACTGTAGTTTTTTCCAGTGAGCCTTAACTGAAATATAATTTTATAGTTGAGATTTTGAATACATGTTTTCATTTTCTTACCATGCGTGAAAGACAGTCAAATGCCAATTGTTAAATATTTAGGGCAAAATGACTTCAGCAAATGAATGGGGGCATTAATGAAAAATCATGTTATATATTTTTTGATAATGCTGAATAGACTCTGTGAAATATTACTTTTGGTGGCTTTATCCCATAGAGCTGAACATTGTTCTGATGGGATGTGATGTTCAGAGCTATTTAGTTGGAGTATTTTGAACATGGAAATATAAATATTGCACTGATAGGTGACATTTTGGTGCTAATGGATTTTGATCTCTAAAACGACTGATTACTGTAGGTATGTTACTATATATTATGTGTGTGACTAGTTTATAAAAGATACTAATCACTGTACATTTCTGAAGTGTGAATTTGCAAGCAATTGATCAAATACTTATATTATGGCAAGATAGAAGTTGATCAAATTCAGTGTGACTACTGGTGTTCTTATGAGAGCAGGCCTGTTATGGGGATTTGTGGAAAGTCAGTTAAGTGAAAAGCGAGAAATGTTTGGTAACTTTTGGAATTATCATGTTGATAGCATAAAAAAATTAGTATATATTGGATGTATTGAAACCAAATCTAGAGTCTTCAAATGTTTATAAGGATTATTCTGCAGCATATTCATTATTCGTAATGCTTAAGTCTGTATGCGTTGAGAAGTTGATTAATTTAAAAGTTTATTTAAATTTAGTGTAGCTGTAATGACTGATTATTCAGTCATTAAAGCTCATCTTTTTAGAGTTTGTTTAAGATCTATCCATCTATATGATGCAGAAATTCAGAATATTACCCCCCCCCCCATATGCTCAATTGCACATATACTTATTTACACCTCCATCTGCATATATATGCTTTGCATGCCCCCACTCTCCAAACTTATAGAGTGGTCTATGTTTAATCCATGCAGAAACAATATCAATAGACCCCCATACACAAGTATATGCATTTGGGTCAACCCATTCAACTTCCGTGCATATATACTAAATAGATGGCACCTCACTACTCATAATATCGTAATCTCCAAATTTCTAAAGCGCCACTTGAAAGCCAAGTGCAGTGCATCAGCTTATTCACAAGCGCTGCATCAAATCGGAGGGGTTGTCCAAAAGATAGTCTGTGGTAGAGCATAGTCTGGTTTCCAGAGGTTAAAATGTTAAATATGTGTTAAGTGATATGTATTCAAATTGCTATTTGACGAACAAAATGAGGATGCCTTCATACAGTTAACTGATACAGGAAGCTCATTGTGATGCTGGGTATTACCTTGGTAATGTGTAAAATGAGATTAATGTGCAATTTTTTTTCTTTTTTCCACATTATTCAAAATATAAAAGGCAAAATTACTTTCAAAACTGCTTCTGTCCAACTCAACAGAAATACATATTAGTACATGACAGCCGACATGTTGGCAGTATTTTGGTACAATTATCAGGTATATGAGGCTACTATGTTATTATATTGGATGTTCTTGAAGCTTTTCGGTCCAATTTTACTGTTTCTTTTTGAAGTCTCTATTCTTTGCTCGTGTTATCATTGTAAGCCGTCAGTGTCATTCATACGTGACCAATGTTTGAAAATGTGTAAAATTGTTGTCGTATATTTTCCAGAATATGAAAATATTCAGATTTTTGTGCTCATTATTTTTTTTTAAACATTGTAGTGCTGATAAAATGCTTTGTGTAATCATTACTTCATGTGGTGATTTGTTGGTTGAAAGAGGAGTTTTGCTAAGGCAGGAAAATAAAATCCAAGTCACGTTATTACTCAGTCTCTCACTCATTGCCTATCGGTATCTAATATGAAACTGTGTAAAACAAGCTGTTTTGTGTGATTTTTCAGTATTTCATGAGTCACAGATTTCATCATTTTTCTCGTCTTTCAGATTCATTACTTGTTTTGCTACCGTTTTATTTTGGTGAGAGATGCACAAGGCAAACTAACCATAGAGGAAGTCTTGATAGTCTTTCCTCGTGACCACAGCTGTCAGTCTTTGGTATGTCATTGGTAGATGCCTGGTGCTTTACATTTGTGAGTCAATAAATATAATTGGCAGTTACCTTTTTGATTTAATTGTTTAAGCGAGGAACACAGTACAATGTCAGTACTGATTATGGGACCACAAGTAACTTACATAAACTGAACTTTTCAGTCTGCTCTTTTTCATAGACTGTACATCTGTTTTGCTTACAGGACAATAATTTATCATTATCTTTGGATATGTATTGTTCACAGCATATCTTTATGACTGAGTCTTGAATCATTGTATTTGTTCTATAGTAGTTGATAAAAATGTTGTTCGAAAGACATCAAAACACTTTTGTAAGAAGACATTTCCAGAAAATGAACCACTTAATTGAAATTGAATGGCTTCCAGGGATTGAGGACGATGCAGTTATTATTATTATTATTATTAAAAAGAGAATTTATGTATAGTAGCTCTTCAAGGTGACTACTCAGAGGCACTCCCAACCCCAGTGCTGCCAAATAAAGTAGTCTTAATACAAGAGAGGAATGTCAGAGATGGGGTTCTAGGAAAAGAGCGGAGAGTCAAAGGAAGACCATTCCAGATCGATTGACCCAACCCCGAGAAGGCTCGGCTCTGCCTGGTGAGGGTGCATCCTAAGGACATGCTAAGCATTCTGATGATTTGATTGAATTGAAACATTTCTCCATTCTAAGACCCATGAATTTTACTGTATGATGGATCTTATGTAGCTTTTGAACTACTTGACTGAAATGTCCCATATACATGGAAATCTGTTGGCACTGACTTGAATCATGTGATCGAAATTATCATGAAACAGAGAGACTTAATTTTTGCTTTCAACTAACACATTGACAGAACATAAATTCATGTACCACATAGTGAAATAGAAAAGCAAAGTTACTTTTATTTGAAACAACCTGTCACGATTGGGTTTGAATGGAATCTGTCACAAATGCAGTGTGCTACTAGTGCATGAGACCGTAAGCTGTTGCCCAACTGGATATACTGGCAAAAGTACTGGCATACCTTAACCATGGTGATAATCACTCATTTTTGAGCTTCAGCTGATAAATCCTCAACAGCGGGACCATTCCTTTGTGTCCTTAGATGAAAACAGTATGTGTAAGTTTTTGAAAACCTTGTAATAGATTATCATTTATGGAGATTTATTGTGTTATCCAGGTCTATAGTAATGAATTGTTGAGACAGATTTACAGCAAGTGGTTGCATTGTCAGTTGAATTGAGGTTTTTTGTAGTAAATTCCTGAATCAGATTTTGGTGAAAACAGTGTAACATAACATTTGAATTGTTTTCATTTACTTCTTTTACTTTGTAAATTCACACTCTTTCACATAATGCTCTTCACTTTTGATTCAGTTTCACTTCATTCTTAATAGACTGATTGCTACATAACTTACAATTGGAACATTCCTTTTTACTCTCTTTTAGTTAACTTGGCTTGCGTTAAGTTTGTCATGGACGGAGCGTTAAGTTTGTCATGGACAAATTGTCAGAATTCTATTTAGGATTTTTCTCACATTTCACGTTTGCATGATTATGCAATGTATCAAATTTTATGAACATAACTTAAAAATTGAGAAAAAGTGACAAAAATCAAAAAATATTGTTTAACGACTTGAGCGAGTGGAAATGGATCGATTGCGCCATCTACCAGATTACCAAAAGTCAATAAAAGACGGTAACGAAGAACCCATGTTTTTACTTTCACTTGTTATTTTGTCTGCCTGTATTTTGCCAGTGTTTGAAGACTGTTATTTTTTGTGTAGATCTTGAGGTAGTAAGTAGTCCATAAAGAAGGTCTGCAGAAACTTACTTACTTTGAACTCTCCTTTCCCTTATCAGCAGTTGATATTTCTCTCCTCATCTCTGTTGGGATCTCTGCCATTTATACTGCTGTGGGTCCTGGGAATTGAAGTAATTCGGGTACAACCCAGTCCAGACTGTTTACTATCTGACTGAAGTTAGTGGGTGTTTAACACTTTAACAACGATGAACTGCTTTGGTTCCCATTCGCCACTGTTAGTACATTCTCCTCCTTAAGTGTTAAAGCATCGGATGTGCTGAAACAACTGTGCTGCTTTCAGATGCAAACATCCACAGTAGGCATAACCATCCTCTAGGAAGTCTTGATTTCTGTGACCCATCCCATCCCCCTCTTTGGGGACATCCTTGTACTAATAAGACCCTTGTGTTCTCAGATTAGAAGCACCTCTTTGAAGTTTTCTTTATGTTCTTGCTGTTCAAAGGAACTTTGCTGACCACAAATTACCTAAGTCAACAGCATATTACCTCATGATTTTGGAGAAAGGTGCTTTAAGTTAACTGTTGGGATTTTGTGTTTCACATGTTGGTTGAAATCATTGTAAGGTAGATGTTTAAAAATAGTTATAACCATAACCAAGTGTTTTTATTGTCTCCAAAAATAACAAACAAGTACAAAATGTTGACAATTAGCTGGGAGCCAATAGGGACAAATTACCTAAGTCAACAGCACAGTTATCAATGCATATTGAATTTAAAGTTCAAATTGTCATGGAATTTGTCCAGCAAATGCTGTTCATGTGTAGTGCCGGCGCTGGCCTTGAAAATTTGGTACGCAATAATAGCCACCGCTTGAAAATTTGGTACGCAATAGCGGCAATACACATGTTCCGTACAAGATGAAATTTTTAACTTTCGTATATTGAAATGTATGGACCACTAAGACCGGTAAATTCCATAAAAATTGTTGAAATTTTTTGTGATTTTTTATCCTTTTTGGGGACGCAATTGCGTATTTTGCGTCCATGCAGCCCCGCCACTATTTGCCATACTGCTTACCGTTTGTAACGTCTCTACTCACTATCTTTCTTTGGCGATACTTCCTACTGTTTGTTACGTCACTGGTCACTATGTTACTTTGGCGATTCTTCCTACTGTTTGTGACGTCACTTATCACTGTATTTCTTTTTCGAAACTTCCTACTTTTTCTTACGTCACTACTCACTGTCTTACATTGGCGATACTTCCGGCTGTTTGTTACGTCAGAGGACACTATCTTTCTTTGGCGATACTTCCCACGGTTTGTTACGTCACTGGCCACTATCTTTCTTTGGCGATATCTCCTACTGTTTTTCTTTGGCGAAACCTCGTTCTTTGTTAAGTCATAGCTCTACATCTAATTTTCGCGATAATTCCTACTGTTTGTTACTTCACAGCTCTCTTGTCTTTTTTGGCGATAGATTCTACTGTTTGCACGTCACAGTTCTCTATCTTTCCTTGGCGATACGTCCTACTGTTTGTTGCGTCACAGCTTTCTATATTTCTTTGGCGATACCTCCTACTGCTTGTTACGTCACCACTCTCTACCTTGCTTTCGCGATACCTCCTACTGTTTGTTACGTCAATGGTCACTATCTTTCTTTGGCGATGCTCCTAATGTTTGTTACGTCACTACTCTCTGTCTTTCTTTGGCGATACCTCTTTCTTTGTTACGTCTCAGATCTCCATCTTTTTTTAACGGTACTTCCTACTGTTTGTTACGTCTCTGGTCACTATCAGTCTTTGGCAAACAAACAAACAAACAGTAGGAGGTATCCTCCTACTGTTTGTTGCGTCACTACTCACTGTCGTTCATTGGCGATACTTCCGGCTGTTTGTTACGTCTCTGGTCACTATCTTTCTGTGGCGATACCTCCTACTGTTTGTTACGTGACTGCTCTCTGTCTTCCTTGGGCGATACTTCCTACTGTTTGTCACGTCACTGCTCTACGGCCTCTTAAGTCATTGTTCTGTCTTTCTTTGGCAAAACCTTCAACTGTTTGTTACTTCGCTGGTCAATATCTTTCTTTGGTGATACTTACTACAGCTTGTTACTTCACTTCTCACTATCTTTTTTTAACGAAACTTCCTACTGTTTGTTACGTCACTGCTCAATCTCTTTCTTTTGCGATACCTCCTACTGTTTGTCACGTCACTGCTCTCAGTGTTTCTTTGGCGATACGTCCTACTGTTTGTTACGCCACAACTCACTATCTTTCTTTATGTGCAGTCAATTTCAAACATTATAATCAGAAATATGAAGAGTAGTTGACGTGTATTTGTAGACAGACATTGACAATGTGCAACAATATAGTATGCGCTGTTCCACTGCTGTACAATGGATCAGTGACTGTGACTTGTCTCTTTTGACACCCAGCAACCCTGGCTATGTCATGGAATACATTCAATGGTTTGTTTTGTATTATTTTAAACTGAAATTTGTTAACTTGTAAATAGTTGACTTACTATGCAAAGTCAGTTAAGATAAATTGATGTATATATGGTGATTGTTTTGCCTGATGAGTCTGTATTTGACAAATACTTACATACTTGTTTCATAGTAGTAGAGGATGTACCATACGGGGCCATTCAACCTAATGCTTGGTTCAAACCACTCCCCTAATAGGTTAAAAACTTTTTTTTATCCTATAGTCAATTCTGTCCTCAGAATCTTCCTCCTGGACCAGACCAACAGTTTCAAGGAGCATCTCCCCTAGTGGATCAACCCCTCCGCCTCTCTCTCTCGTCTTGGAGGCCCTCGTTGATGGCGGTGAGGACCTCCCTTCGCCATGACGAGCGGGAAGGTATCTCCACGGACCCGCTAACCCCCTCCGGTTCCGAACTCGAACCGGAGAGTTGTCGGGACTCGGCTAGGCTTTTCAGCGCTTTGGCACGGACCACAAGTTCCTGAACGCGGTCCTTGTAGTCCTGCCCCCGCCGGAGTCCTTTGATTGCTTCGCGAGTCCTTTTCGGGAAGACAACCGCCAATTCACTATTGATCATAACCGGTTTAACCTCGGAGACCAGGAGGTCGACCTCTAGTCGGATCATACGCTCCCGTTCTTCCAGGGGCCACCGGTATTTTGTCCTTGCGGCAACCTGATGTTCCGCGTGATACTCCAAGGGGTGCGCCCTTCTCTGGTGGAGAGTCACACCCGCCGCACTCTTGAATCCTTTTCGGCATTGGGTGCAATTCACTTGCCCCGGTACCACACTCTCCATATTGTGTATCATTTTGTGGGGTTTCCTCCGTTCGCCCCTGTGCGCTTAGACCCCCCCGAAAGAGGAGCTCCCCGCCACGACAAGGCACGCACATAGGACTTCCCCGACCACTTCCACCCCGAAGGGCTTCCACGGCCGGAGCATTGGGGGAGAAAAGGTTAAAAACTTTTTTTTATCCTATAGCCTAGGTTAAAAAATCAACCAAAAACAACATCAACCTAACCATAGGTTAAAACCAACATCAACCAATAACCAGGAAAAAACCCACGAACTTTCCGATAGGTTCGACCTGGCGTGCACAAACCTATAGGCATGGTCAAAAACTCCACCTATACTCCCTATAAGTCAAAAGCCAAGGGAATTTCAAAAGTTTTCGATAATGGGAAATTTCCAAAACTTTCAACGAGTCAGCAGTTACGATGAAACCTAAGCTCTAGGTAAAACGTCGGGAAATTTGATTAAAACCATCGACAAAACCGCGCTAATGTAAAACATCTTGGAGATTAGGTTAAAACCGTGCACCAACTCGATAAAGGTCCGGGAATTTCACAACAGTTTCGATGATCCATTACACACCAACACATATGATATTAGCCTATAGCCACATCCTCAGTAGAAGGCCTGTTATAGACCTAATTATAACGTAAATTTACTATAGTTTCGCATGTAGGCCTATATATTCTAGTGAAAAAAGTTAGATGTGCAGACGACGATGGGCGATACAACACACTATCACGGATCTGGTGAAGCGCTTTCACACGATGGCGTGAAAGAAGCTGCATGGATTAATTCCAACAGGTTAGTTGATTATAAAAAATATTCTTGTATATATAAAATGAATGAAAATATTTTCTCAAAACAGCTTAAAGAATTGCTAATTCAATATAAAATGCAATACTCAAGGAAAGCTGTTATTGAATTAAGAAAAATCGCCAAGCAGAGTGGCTTGGTTGGGTATACGAGACTGCGGAAAGCAGAGTTGATTGCCAAAATTGAAGCCTACAGCGCCCCCTCACCTAATGTCAGTTTGCTTGACGCCCCCGTTCCTGACATTAGTATCCCAACACTAGTTCCTATACCAGCCACGACAGTGCGATAAGTATACGATAAAACTAAATCAGCAATTAATACATTCGCAAAGTGGATCGAAGGGTACATACCTGATGAGCCAAAAAGAAAGGTGAACGAGAAGTTAGAAGCACTGAAAGCCAAAGTGAATTCTATATTCGGTAAAATTCATATGAATACACGTCAAATTAGAGAGACGGCTTCGGCTATCAAGGGCTTTACGAAACAATACACGGTAGAGAGGGCTAACGGTATTGATGCCACATCTTTTCTTGACGCCGTTCAAACACAGGCGGCAGACTTGTTGACTAAAAATCGACAGACTAAGGTCAACTTTGTCCTTACCTGCACAATGGAGCGCGTTGACATGAAGTCTGGAGAAGTATATTCCACAGATTTTCCATTCGTTTCAAGGACTGAGGTGATTCTAGACAACCGATGTAAGTGAAATTTATAACAGCGCGAAAGATAAAATTATTGAGTCGATGGCTGTCTTCCAGATGCGTGGTAGTAACTGGAGACTCAGAGCGGTTCAAAAATTAGATATCAACACCGTTGTTTATAAACCGTTGAAAGGTAGTTCTTACATCACACTACCGAAGGAGTTAGCGAGAAAAGAGGCTATAATCAATATGAAGAACAAAGATGAAGAGTGCTTCAAGTGGTGTGTAACGAGAGCCTTAAACCCAGTTGAAAACCATCCAGAAAGAATTACGAAAGAATTAATTAGACAGTCTGAGGAACTTAATTGGTCCGGTATCGAATTCCCAGTAGCAGCGGATGCTAATGTGATACGCAAGTTTGAGAGAAATAATAATAATAATTCAATGCACTATTGTAAAAGATGCTTAATAGGATTCAGTAGAATCGATTCATTAAAAAACACGCCGAGTACTGTTCCCAGCACGAGGCACAAAGATAGAACTCCCAGAACCAGGGACTATGATAAAGTTTTAAAATTATTTTAGAAAGATGAGAGTTCCGTTTCTAGTGTATGCAGACTTTGAAAGTTTTATTAAACCCATAGACACTTGTCAACCAGATCCCAGCATGTCCTACACCAACAAATATCAAAAACACGTTCCAAGTTCTTTCTGTTATTATATAAAATGTTTTGATGATATCTATATTCACAAGCTCCCATAACGTTCACAGCAGAGAACGAAGACGATGATGTAGCACAGATACTTATAGACACTCTTATAGATAATATAAAAGATATTTATAATCGATTTAAATTTCCAAAGAAAGTGATATTCGGAAAGAAAGATCAGACGCTTTACGACTCGGGTTAGAGATCATTGCCATTTAACTGGAAAATACAGAGACGCCGCTCATAAAATTTGTAATCTAAATTATAATGTCCCCAAGTTTTTCCCAGTATTGTTCCATAATCTATCCGATTATGACAGTCATCTATTCGTAAAGAAATTACGAGGTGATGATAACGAAAAGATTAATTGTATTCCTACCAACGAAGAAAAATATATCTCATTTAGCAGTGAGGTTGTGGTTGATAAGTTTGTAAATAAAGAAAATAAGGAAGTAGAGGTTAAACGAGAATTACGTTTCATCGATTGTTTTAGATTCATGGCATCGAGTCTCGACGCTTTATCGAGGAACCTGAGCAAAGGCCAGTGTAAAAATATTAGCAAGCACTACTCTGGCAAAAGGCTCGATCTCTTGCTTAGAAAAGGTTTATACCCTAACGATTTTATTAATTCCATCGATCGATTGAATGAAACAGAACTACCACCAAAGTCAGTATTCTATTCGAGACTTAACGACTCAGACATTAGTGACGAAGACTACAACCACGCACAGATGGTATGGAATGAATTCGGATTTAAAACGTTTAGAGAATACCACGATTTATATAACGTAAGTGATGTTCTCGTAAGTGATGCTCGCTGACGTGTTTGAAAATTTTAGAGATGTGTGCTGTGAGAACTATGGTCTAGATCCAACCTGGTATTATACTTCTCCAGGTCTTGCTTGGGACGCCGCATTAAAGTTAACTGGAGTAGAGTTGGAGTTGTTCAGTGATTATGATATGATACTAATGGTTAAGCATGGGATAAGAGGCGGTGTTAGCACCATTTGACATCGTTATGGGCAGGCAAACAATAAGTACATGCCAGCGTTTGACGATAGCAAGCCTTCAACATTTGTAACCTATTTAGACGCGAACAACCTATACGGATGGGCAATGTGTAAGAATCTACCAACTCATAGGTTTCAGTGGATGGGTAATGATGAGCTAAACGACTGGAGATCAATACCGTGTATATTAGAGGTGGACTTGGAATATCAGAGAGATATGCACGATCTTCACAATGACTATCCTCTTGCTCCAGAGAGTGTTAAGGTCAAAGAATTAGATGTAGCAAAACTTATACCCAACCTGTGTGATAAAGTAAAATATATAGTCCATTATGAAAATTTAATGTTGTATGAAGGCCTAGGCTTAAAGATTACCAAAATTCATCGTGGAATTAAATTTGAAGAAAGTGCTTCGTTGAAAAAGTATATCGATCTAAATACCAACCTGAGGACGAAAGCTACCAACGATTTCGAGAAAGACTTTTTCAAGCTAATGAACAATAGTGTCTTTGGAAAGACATGCGAAAATATAGAGGCCCGCGTAGACATAAAACTGGTTTCTAGCGAGAAGCAAGCCCTAAAACTAGCAGCAAGAACGAGTTACGACACTCGAACTATTTTTGATGTGTATTTTAGACTTAAGTAAAACTATAATGTATGATTTTCATTATAATTACATCAAGAAAAAGTTTGATGATAAAGCAATGTTACTTTTTACAGATACAGATTCTCTAGCTTATGAAATTAAGACCGAAGACTTCTACGCTGATATAGCTCCAGACATTAGAAGCAGGTTCGACACTAGCGACTATCCTAAAGACCACCCCTCTGGTATAGAAACTGGGATTAATAAAAAGGTCATTGGCATGTTCAAAGACGAAGCAGCTGGAAAACAGATCGAAGAGTTTGTAGGTTTAAGATCGAAGCTGTATTCATACAAGATGGCTGGAGTAGATCAAAAGAAATGTAAAGGCGTCAGGAAGAATGTCGTCAAGAAATCAATCCCTCACTCAGACTACAAAGACTGCTTATTCACCAAGAGAGAGCAATCGAGAAAGATGAATGTCATTCGATCACATCTTCACGATATCTACACCGAGGAAGTTAACAAGGTAGCTCTTTCAGCGGAAGATGACAAACGAGTGATTCAGCAAGTTGGCACCCACATGTTAGCATATGGACATTATTCTCTAATATAAAATGAGTTTTAAACAAATCGATGTCGAGGGCGTAACGCCACCCAATATTGCTTTATCGAACGTGGATCTAATTGAAGCGGCTAAAAAACTAATCATAAATAATTTCAGAGGAGTATTTCTAAAAGATGAACTGCCGAAGAAGTCTAGAGCGAATGAGTGCAAAATTCTCAATCTGGACGATTCTAATGGTAAAGGAACGCATTGGACGTGTTTTATCAAGCGCGCGCTAATGATAAAATTTATTTCGCCAGCTATGGGCTACCTCCTCCTACGGAATTGATAAAATATCTACAAAGACCGCTGTTTTACAACAGTGAGCGAATACAACCAGACGGCCAAGTGTATTGTGGTCATTTATGCCTGTATGTACTGAAGAAAACGTACAACGATGGTTGTAAATTTCAAGAAGTCGTAAACGAATTACATTAAATAATATCACCTATTTAAAAACATGCCTGTCGATAAATTTGGACGAACTGATACTGGATCAACTCAAAGAATAGTTTCTGGAGGTGTTACTCTATCTCAAGCGAGTAATACATTTCTAAAAAGAGATGGAACGAACTATATGGACGGTGATTTAAATATGAATGGTAATATGATAAAAGGTCTACCGACTGACATTCATCCACCAGTCTTAGCTAGCCAGGTCGCGAGTTTTGGTCAAGTTGAAACCTTAGTCAACCAAGCGATATCGAATAATACTACCACTGATAACTCGAGACTATACGTAACTGCAGCACCTACCATGACTTCGAATGTAACGACGATGAACGGTTTTACTTAGAAGCTAATGCTAGCAAATATCGCATAGTGGCTGGGTATAACTTTGAACCGTGGAAAGCGTTTCAAAATGCTTGTCATGCCCCCAAATGTTGGATAACCGATAAAGTAACTGATGTTTGGTTACAGATTAAATATCCCGTTCCTTTGTCTATGTCGGGTTTCTACATCATTACTAGCAAAGTATTAAACGAATGTATTACTAGATGGAAAGTTCAAGCGAGTAACGATGGAATAATATTTACAGATATCCTATGTCCTAAAACGGATGTCCTCGATGCAGGAGTTTTGAACAAATTTACATTTCCAGCATCGTCTAATTACGTTTACTGGCGATTTCATATTATATCCACGAGTGCTGGAGAGCAATGGGTGGGTATTGGGATGTTACAGTGGATTCCTACTCTTACTGATATCACACTCGGAAGAAAATGTCATGTTAGTTACGTGCCTAGATTAAGTTTGAATACTAGTAATTATGGTTTCGAAGCGAGCGCCACTTCTGAATATCAAAATAACAAAGCCTTCAATGCGTTCGAAGGCGAATGGGTGTCTAACGGCAACAGTCAATTCTTTTTAACTATCAAGTGTCCAACAGCTGTAAGAATCTGGAAGATTGGATTGAAAGGAAGGAATAAATCCTCCAAAAGGATTTATGATTGGAGGATAGAAGGAGCCAACAACTCAGGAAGTTGGAATATTTTATACACTGCACCTAATCCTACTTACTTATCAAGAATTTTTAATCGATTCCGTAGGAAAATATACATCTTACATGTTGTATTGTAAACAAGCTGAACCGGGTCGACCTGGATTAAGCGTGATGCAGTTATTCTTGTACGATGATTAAATAAAAACATTATTTTCAAATTTTAGCTTAAAGAAAATATTTTCTATATATTAAAGGAAAAAATGATTGTCACACACGAAACGTTTAATCCAGATAAAATGATCTTTAAAGTCGAGAATAAGACGAACAACTTTAACTTTGGTCAATGAATTCGAATTAAATATATATACCCGAACGGCGTCGAAGACGATTTTCATATCCAAACTCCGATATTAAAAAGTTGGGGCACATCACCAGATTATGGTTTTGGTAAAACCGATGGCTCTATTATTGGTTATAGTATACCAGTAATGATGTATGATAGGTATTTGGAACCGACTGAGGAAGAATTGGAGACTATCGGTATGTTTGAAAGTATTTTAGAACGCATTCAAAAGCATTAATATCCACCCGCAGCCGGGTCATGCTAGATTTAACATGCAGTATATTCATTGGAAATAAACCATCAGTTCAACTAAGAGTAGAGGAAGTTATATTGGTAGAAAGAACTGAAGTGCGAGGGCGGGAGAGGCGTTTTTTTATAAGAAGGATTATTCCTAAATATTGATTGTTAATTTTCAATTTTAATAATCATTGAAAATTTAAACCTCAAGTTCAACAACATCGTTATCCCCAGATACTACGATCAACGACGGGATCCATCCCGGCTCCGTTTCTATCTTTGTTTTTGTAAAAGTAAATGTCTTGTTCGTTTGCAACTGGCTGAGCAGGGGCTCCCCGTATACGCTCATGTAGTGCTCTGTCTCATCCGGCGTCACTACCGTTATCAGGTAAAAATATCATTCTGTGCCATATAAATATTGCTTCGTTTTAACAGTAAAAACTACGTCTTCTTAAAAAGTTTCAAAATCTAAAAATTTACGAGTTTCCATTTTAAGTAGCTGAATAAAACTTTATGTTAGTATGTTAATCTCATATCGATTTCTCCAGACTTGACCATTATAAGCCTTCAGCGTATTCATACTGATTTTTAAAGTCACACTCGCCTTATACAACGATGAGTACGTGACGACTTCATTAATGTCTTTGTCTAGGATTTCAACGCTTATAGGATTATTTCTAATAGTTTTTAAATACTCGTTCTTGGGTAATGCTTGCCTTTTCTCCTTCACTGGTTCAGGCAATTCTGATTCCGGTAAAACACCCTTCTCAACGAGTATTCTTAACATTTCTGGTTTGTTCATATAACTAGACTTTATTCCATATTCCTTCATTAACGATTTCAGTTGTGAGAGTTTCATGTTCTTTTTATAATAGAAAATATTTTCTTTAATATACTACGCTCATCTTCTGACCGTTTGATTGGAAGTTTAACAATTTATCTGAAATGACGACTGCATAAGCTTCCGTTCCAGCAGGGATCGCAGCATTGAAAGTAGCCTTGATCTGGATGTCTACGACAGACGACTTTAACCGTTCAGATTGCTTACTCACATCGAAAACGAATAGCGGCTTTAAGTCTTTGTAGTCAGCCGGAGTGATGTTGCTCTGAGTTACCAACTGGTCCATTCCGTAGAATTTTTCGCTAAAGGTCGCCGCGGCTCTGTAAGCTCTAGAAAATTGCTGATTCGGGAATGAGAGGTTGTAGTCGACCGCTGGATATCTTTCCTGGTTCATCATCACATACATGTTCTTGATATCGTAATGATCGAAAATTGGTGGATTAGCCTCTTCATTGCCGCTTCGATTCTTTTGAAATCCAACTATGATGTACCTGGGTTTTTCCGGCGCTGTCTTTACGCTAAGTCGCTAACTAAACGTGGTAGATACAGGAACCACCGTTATAGTATCGCAAAGATGGACTCGATAGGCTACTGGTAACGTTGCCTTTGCTTCGATCGTTTTATACAGCTGCACTCTTTCCATGTCCGACGCTTGAACGTGCGGCATAAACCATGAAATTTTTACTGAGGTTGACTCTGCCGGCCGCTACCGCATTTGCCCTAAAAATAGCATCGCTGTCAGATTTGCGAACGAGAGTTAAAGTCTGCTTCGTACCGTAGACTACCTTATCATAATCCTCACAGAATCCAAAAATGTGCTTCAGAGGCACGATGAAGCTAAATGTACCCTTGGCAGTTGGTTTCTGAATGAGATATGCCTGTCTGATCGCGAAACCCGTGTTATCGTTTATAACAGCAGTTGCGGCTGTCTTTAGTCCATAATTGGTTAAGTCCTTGAGCAAGAGCGAAGTCGTTGGGATATTTCAGCAAGCACAGCATAGTTGTGGCTTGTCCGGGATGAAACACGCTTTCTATTTCTTGATTCGATAAGGAATACGACATTTGACTGAAGAGATGCATGAGGCCGTTGTTGGCTAAAGCTGCAGCGTCGGCATCATCGTAAAAGGTTCCATCCACTTTAGTCAGTTTACCTTCAAATATCAGGTATGACTCGGGGGGATGGCTGAAGATATCTTGAAATTCGATATTTATGCGAATTTCCCCAGTGTTAAGATTTGCCCCCACCCCCACTGGTTCATATTCACGAAGTTCATATCTCTCAATTCCCTCGTGTATAATAGTACTTTCTAAAATCTTTGAATATCTGACTGCATTTTTTAATATAACAAGATTTTATTTTAAGCAAACTTCATTCTAGAACCACGCACTAAATCTCGGATCGATATGGCGCCGCCGTTACCAGACAGTAAATTATTTATATTTGCCGAAGGGTTGGGATATATTAAATTCTGTAACGTTTCCTTACTCTTTTGACTAAGTGTCGTATTTCCATGGGGACCCTTTAACACATCCTCGCTCTGTTGGTTTCCGTTGGGGTATATTAAATTCTGTAACGTTTCCTTACTCTTTTGACTAAGTGGTGGTGATGTAAACATTTTTGCCGCTGCTTTATCAACCAATCGCTTTCCGGCATTAATAGCAACGGTCTTACTAACATCTATAGCCTTTTTTCCTGTCTCAGTTGCAGCGTCTTTCCCAGCACTTAATGCAGTTGATGCTACCTGTCTCGCCGCATTCGAAGATAACATTTAAAAAAAATTCCTGATATCATAATAAAATATTCCAGCGCCTCCTATGACGTATCTTTTAGTAAATCTTCTCTTTGTTATGACAATCATTTTATAATTGAATCATTAAATTTTATAGTCTAACGCATTTATCTTATTTTTCGCTTCTAGACGACTTGGGTTTGTTCGGATTATCAGGTCGACGGATTGCGTTTGTCACATTCAAAATCTCACTCAAGTCTTTGAGATCGTTTATGTCGTATACCGTCTTGTCTGGTTTTGCCATTGTCAATAACTCCCAAAGTCCCGGAGTTCCGTTATAGGTAATATCTCCGATAGTTATATCATCACCTTCGATCGTGATTGGGCTGTCTCCGATGTAAAATCGACCGCCTGTAGAGTATATTCCAAAGGTCGTATCCGTCAACTTTTTGTTCGAGGCATATTCTTTTAAATATTTTTTAGCGATATCACCTAATTCCAAAGTTCTAATATCTGAAACGGGATCATCCTCGAACACGTCTATCGACGGATACTGTGAGAATTGGATCGCTTTCAACGCTGACGATATCGAGGCTGGCAATGCATGAAGCGCTTCAGCTGTTAACTTAGAGTTCTCTTTCATAGTACCTAATTCTTTAGATATTCCAGACTGCGAGTCGATTATGGGTTTGTACGCCTTTATCAATTCCCACTGAAGTCCAATGTCCCTAATTTCTCAGATAACGAGTCTTGTCTAATATGTTGCTCCATCTTGAGAAAATTCGCAAAGATAAAGTCTCGTTTGGTTGGGTCCTGAATTTTTAGAAACGACATTTTTAAGTTGGAAACATAATATTTAAACGTAAAAACGTAAACGTAAAACGTAAATAAACGTCCGTTTTGTATTCAATTCGTTTTGCCTAAGTGTTTCGTCTCCTCATCTAAGTTGATATTGGTTTTACTCCTAACTTCTTCCTTCATCTGATTAAATTTCTCGGATTCACTTAGAATAACAGAATATTCCAAGTCTGAGATATTATTATCATCTAGGGCTTTCGAAACAAGGTCGCTGATCGAATTGAGTTTCCCTTCAGCTATAGTCCTGATCTTTGGATGTTTTTCTTATCGCAGCGATAATATTCGGTGGACTTGGGTGGATATCAGAGATAGTGCTCCAGTTCCAGCGTATGAAGATACCACGATAGTAGCGGTGGGTGCGGCTACGACGGAACTTAGAAAAGTTACACCTAATACGCTGAGTCCCGAAGACGTAAGGGTTAACAAACCTCCCAACGCTTCGACTACTTTAACACTCTTTTGATATTTTATACAGATTACGTCTCTCTTTTCACGTTCTCGTAAGATTTCCTGTTGAATTTCAGATATTTTCTGAAGGCGATAAGTGTCTGCTTCGTTCAATTCCATTTTATAATATTAGAGAATATTTCTTAAAATGGAATTCAATTTTATTCGTAATTCACATAACATAACGAGTCTCCTTCGTTTATGGTGACAGTCACAAGATCTCTAAAATTCTTAATATCGAGTAAAATTTCTTCCGCGAATCCAGTCACGGTATCGCTTAGCAAGCGAGAACCCGCTTCTATAAATTCTGGATGGAGAGAAACTTTACACGATCCTTTCGTCATTCGGACACCTAAGCCAAACAACCGTCTCTTGTGAATGAATAGTTATCTCTTCTTGAGCAAAAAACTCCCACCTTAGACCTTTCACGCTTCTCTGCACGTATTCGTTAATGTCTGTAATTTCATAACAGCCTTCAGGGATGGTTATAGTAACCCACATACCTCCACCATTCGGCGAATACGAAAAGCTGTTGTTAGTCTCATCGATGTTTGGGAATGGAAAATATGTTTCCAGATTAACAAGAGCCATTTCATATTTTTTATCTTTATCAAACTGTATCAGCGGGTTGAGCCGCGTCATTATTCTCGAAGTCTTGGCACTTAATAATATGTAAAACGACGAGTTTGGCTCCGTATAACGAGCGACTCTTTCAGTGTTGTCTGCAATCTTTTGTAGAATCGATTCCATTTTTTAAATTAGTAAAGATTTATTTATAATGGAATGTAGAATTCATCGAAACCACATCGGTACTTACCGTTATTCTTCTGCTAGTGAGATCTATTACTACAAATCCATGACGCTGCTTCCAGACTCTTTTGCAAAAAGACTTAAATTCCTGTATAGGCATGTCTGTATCAGTAACGTGGTCGACGTAGATGTGATTGATATTTTTCCCGTCTTGCGGAAACAAACAGATAAAGTTTGCACACTCTCTGATCGTCTGTCTAGGTAGTTTGAAATAATTTTGTGCTAGATAGAAACAGTCGGCGTTGCTGTGTCTTCCTCGGATGTAATAAGTCTCGCGTTTATTCTGCTTTTCTAACTGTAAGTCATCGAAAATCATCAAATTCTTCTTGTCACGGTTCAAGTCTCTCGGGTCTGGCACATCTTCTGCTGATACGAAGAACTTGGAAGATATATCAGATTTTTCAACCAAGTGTTTAGCCAATTCCTCAACGATGAATGCTGGTGAAAGATTTTGTCTCATGATCTCGTCTTGACAATCGAATAACCCAACGATGGATTCTTTAGGTATTTTTTCTTCAAAAGCTTTCTTGAGAATTTTATACTCTGGTTGAAAGATAGACCGTCCAAATATTTGTAAGTTGTCATAATCTAACCATCCAGGTCTTAGAAGTAGGTTCAACAGTAGAGTCGTTTTACCACATCCAGACTTTCCTATGATTAGCCCTCTAATACTTCTGGGTAAAAGAGGATTATTGGATCTATTAGATAATATGTCGTTCCATGATAAATCTTTTAGTTCCATTTTAAATATATCTAGTTGTATTTAAAAAAGATGTATTGCGTAAAGTGCAAGACCCATACTGAAACTAAAAAAGTACAGACTGTTATAGCGAAGAATGGGAGGTCCATGCTTAGAGGCACGTGTGATGTATGCGGAAAAACAAAGACACAGTTCGTGAAAGCAGCACAAGGTGGCGATCTAGTTGGATCTCTAAATTCGGTTACAAGCGGTATTAAGCTACCATGGGCTAAATTTCCATGTGAGAGGCATTTACCAGGACATCAGTTTACGGGTCCTGCAACTAGTAAGATTCGAATCTTACTATATGGCTATATTATACAATGGTTATATTATGTGGCACCCGATGAAACTGGCAGGGGCGCTCGCTGAAGAGTCTCACCTGGTCAGTACAAAATGAGCAAAGTCAAGGTATTAATGCAACTATATGAAACATCTACCCAGCAAATAAAATTATCAATAGATCTTTTATTAATCTTCCTGCACCAAATAGTGTGGCGGACAGGCCACAAGGCTTGAATGAATGATTTATTTAAATAATCGGCTCGCCATAGCGTTATTTTACGTATATTTTTTTACAGTGTTGCGTATAGGAGGGAAGGCCGATAGGCGGTTTTTAGTTCATTGCATAGCTTGCAGACGCATGAATTGGCTTGAGTATAGCCTGATATGCGGTGCATCGCTATATATGTGGAGCAGTGGCTCGTACTGCTTCATACGTAGAGTGGTTCTCGTACCGCTCCACAGATCGTGTTTCCATAAAAATCCTACCTCTAGTGACAGCCGCTCTCGCGGTCAGGCCGTTGCCGCTTTTCGCTGATCTGGTGGGGTGGGTCCATCTGCCGTCGATCGCAAGACGGACCGTGCCCTGATCGTAGGAGTCAACAGGCTGACAGAGAAAGACCGATCGTGAGAAATGCTCACAGGTCTGGGTACCGTTCGAGAGCGCGTAAAGACCCGATCGAGAGAAATAAATGAATGAATGACAGTTCTGTTCGGAAATACGGGGAAGATGGTGACCCCGTTGGTGGCCGTGAGTGATACAGACTGGGTGAGTCCCAGAAGGGACCGACCGCATATATCGAGAGATGCCTCGGCGGCCGACAGAGAGATAGACTGGGAAAATCCCCGACCGTGCAAACTGTGGGAGTTCTGGTGGCCGAGAAATATTCTTGCTGGCTACCTAGACCGGTCATAGTTACTCCTCACGATTTCCAGCAGGTTGTCGGATACGTGACCCCGTCGGTGGCCGTGAGAAATAGAGATCGGGTAAAGCCCCGAACAACCGAACGTCGCATCGAGACAGATTATGGCGACCGTTGAGACAATCTACGGGAAAAATTCCCCAGTGTACACGTTCTTTAACAGACGGGGAGGGCGGCCCCGTGAAGCCGTTGAAAACAGACTGAGAGCTACCGGAGAAGCCGTTGACAAATACTGGAAAACATGAATACATTCGATAAATACGGGGAGGGTTACCCCATTGGTGCGTTCGATACAGGGAAAGTTCTCTTTGGTGCCGAAAACCTGATCAATTGCGGGCGTCTTCGCATATTCTTTTCTGTTTACGGTTTTCCGTAAATATCTAGAATTGGTAAATCTTCTTGTTGGCTACTTATGTCGGTCACGTTTACTCCTCTCGTTTTCCAGAAATCTATTCACTTGTGTGTCTAGTTGCAATGTCTTGGCTCGCGGTTTCCCCGCGAGGCGTCTACTAATTTCTTTTCGTAGATCTAACTACATAGTCTCTTTTCGAGGACTTCCTCGAAAGATCTGCCAGTGGTTCGTTCCAGTGTATAAGAGACAGAGTACAATTGCTTCAGAGAAAGTGATTATAGGTCTGTGTGAAACATAGAGGTAACGTGGTGACACTTACCTCAGGTGCCTGTGAGAGAATCGAGTCTGAGAAACGAGAGTTGGTGCATTACCGTTGGTCAAAGCTCTAGGTGACGAGTATCTAGATGATCCTACGATGAGAGGAATAAGTGCAGTCCAAGGAAGTTACAGACATGTGAGAGTCTGGGTGATCGGATACTAAAGTATATGACAGATGCAAGCAGGCCGAGAAAGATACTTGTTGGCTACCTAGTTTGGTCATAGCTACTCCTGCCAGTTTCCGCAGGTTGTCGGAAACGTGAAAATTCGGGTGGCCGCAAGAGATACAAGCCGGGTAGAATCCCGCAGTAGCAGCAGTACAAACCGAGAGAGCTGCCGGTGGAGCGTTGGCACATACGGGTAAAGTTCCCCAGTGGATACGTTCGATAGAAATATCGGGGAAATTCCCGAAGGGCCCGCTGGAATTACACATGGAGGGTGAACACGAAGAGCACGTTACAAAAAAGAGAAACACTGGTGCCGATTGATACCTTCAGGTTATAACTCAAATAACTATTCTTGATGGTTTTACGGTCTTTCGATAAGTATTCTTGTTTGTTACCTATGTTGGTCATAGTTACTCCTCCCGGTTTCCCGAGTATCAGAATATATTACGGTGTTGGCGGACAATTGCCAACGCAGAGGACGGTCAATCGTGTGCCTGATAACTTATGCGTGTGAGGCCGGTATGCCGCACACTGAAATTGACCAAGAAGCACGTGAAAGTCTGGGCAGTCGAAAACCCAGGTTAGAGATAACAAGTAGACCAGTAGACGAAGAATTGATCGATGCGTAAATATTACTGTTGGCTACTTACGTTGGTCATAGATACTCCTCCCGTTTTCCCGAAGTGTATCTACTTGCGTGTCTGATCGAAGTGATCGATACGGGTACGTTTGGGTAATCGGGTACCCAGGTGAATACATGGTTGCTTGTCGTCACACACAGTTCTGAGAACTGACTGAAGTGCGAGGTCGGGCCCCCTCGTGCGTAGGTCGGATCAAAGATCTGTGTGCAGATAGCGAAGGTTATAGACCGAAGACCTTCACTATAAGAGTCCATGAATACCATGCCAGTGTCATTTTTATCGAAGCAGATTATATCAGTGTTGGTGGATAACTGCTAACACAGAGGACGGGTACTTACTCCGTCAATTGTGGTGCATGACAAAATATACGTGTGCGGCCGTTTATGCCATATACGGAAATAGACGGAAAGATACGTGTTGAGCAGAAGGCGTGATAGATAAGTGTCGGAGATGACCTGACTAAGAGCTGCGCTACTTGTAGTGTCTAGGACGACAGAGTTTAGAGAGTTGAGAACAGTAATGTCTAGGAGTACAAGACGTTGAATTTAGCTACCGATAATTGTATAGGCCGAAATGGCTTATGGACTTGTTTCAAATATGTCTGAACCTCGTAACTTAAGAGAACGTTTGGTGTACCTAATTGGCCATAGTTTCAGAGTCACAAGATGCTGAACGGTACGACATCAGGTAGAGGAAGACGAGGCTAGTAGCTTGGAAGGTATGCAAGACGAGGAAGACTTCTGCCGGTATGATTATGAACCCTGTTTGAGTACGGCCATCCTCAGAACGTTGCCCATCCGGCGACCGCGGAATAGGCAGAGTCAGACCTCGTTACTAATTCGAACCGTGTTACCTATCTTGGAGAAGAGGCCCATCTTTAATCTTTACTGGTGAGAGCGAACATCCTGGTAGATATAGAGAGTAACCATTTGGCATTGAGATTTGACAGCGAAGTGACTCGGGCGACTCCAGACGTGTTCGCAAGCTGGAGTCGACACCGTCCGTTAGCGTTAGGCAGGCGCTCGGGCGGCAGAACGCCACAATAGTATACCCATCTGATGAAATTGTGGGTATCTACTAGGCCTATGTTTAGTAATTTCAAGTTATTAGCAACTTATTATCTGACTAGTTCCCAGAATAGGGCCTACATTAAGTTCCAAATATTGTAATAGCCTCAGCTATTACGTCAGCTACATCTCAGCTATTACGTCTTCCGAGATGTAGGCAGCTATAAAAAAACGTCTACATGTGCGCATTTACGTTGTCCTATAATTGGGACCACCGCATGGGACCATTGGCCCCATAAACATGTAGGTAACAAAGTACATACACACATTATATATATACACACATTATGTGTGTATATATATTAATATATATATATATATATATATGGCATGTACTTAGAAACCATAATTATTCTGGGAATGTTGTCATGTGAGTTTCATAGGCCCGGCCCTATAGGTCCTTCAATTTGACATTGTGGTTTGGGAATATTAAGTCTGGTCTGGGAGATTACAACGATATCCTTCAGCTCTTTGCACTATTTCTGGCACAGTAACTTATAGGCCAATGTGAACATGACTATCCACATGTTGCAAGTCATCCACTTCAAGGACCACTTAATGTCGTCTGACTTTTCTTTAAGACAGACGAAACAATGGGCGTTCGGTGGCTAGGGTCGCATTAATCAGATGATTATGATGATGATGATGATGATGACAGATGTATATGCAGGACTTCTCAACTCAATCACAAGTTCGACAAAATAAAAGCTGATAAACTTCGTAATTATTCAACAAGGCGAATTGGATGCAACACTATAGCTGTTTGTCTGATTAAACTCCATTTGATACATTGTTTTGGCTCCGACCCTCACTCTCCTCACCAATGTTTCCATAACCCAGACGTATATTTATCTGTGAAACATTCGCCCTCTTAATTGTGAAGGAATCGGGAGTCCACTTTAAGCTACACATCCGTCCAGTTTTTGTCCTATTCAAATTTGTCCCTCATCACAAATCTCGCTGAACTTCAATGACTACAATGAAGCACATCGTTTGCTTCCCCTCACACAATATAGATTTCGTCGTCATCACCCCACTTACTCCACTGAAACCACGGTAGTTGAAGTATAGGCTACAACGACAGAATCCTGGCCCTTCACTTCAGACTCGCTTTCAGCTCGATACTACAATTGGAACGATCCGCTGTCTTCTTCTATTTGGAGCATACCTTAGGCCATTCTCCTTACAATCCTGCAATTTGGTGTCACTGCTTTAGCTATTTAATCACATACACATAGCCTACATTTAGGCTATATTCAATGGGATGTATCATATTTCTTTCCTGGAGGTACCATAACCATAACCAAGATTTTTTATTGAGTACTGACAATCATGAATAGAAAATGCAAGTTTGAAGTACTAGTAGATTGACAGACAGCAATAAGGAAGAACCCTAAAGGGACCGAGGTCCCGCTAGCAGGGCAACCTTGCTTTCAAGTTAAATTGTTAAGAGGATGGCAATTATTTGATACATCTTGTAAAAAGAGATCGCAATGCTTAACTAGTTAACTACGATTAACAGGTATAAGTGAACAGAAAAACACGTTAGGTTGAAGTTAGAAACAAGTATTCGCGAAGTTTGTGTTTGAATGCGTTGATTTGAGTCAAAGTACGTATGTCACGTGGAAGACGATTCCAGGCCATTGTCCCACCACATCTGATTGAAAATTTGCGCGTGTTTGTGCGTGCGTAGGTCGGTCTATAGTTATTACAATCTCGAAGGTTATACGGGTTGGTTGATTGGACGGGCGTAAAGTAGTTGGTAAGCCGCAGGTAATTGGTTGTTTAAAAATTTGTATATAAACTCATTAGTTTGCATTAGAGTTATTTGATTAACATTCAAGATAAGAGGTTGAGAATAGTGTAAGTTAGGTGTACATGTATGTGGTACAGAGCATTTGCAGATACCTCTAAACGCTCTGTTTTGAAGGGAGATGAACCTACTTAATCTCGAGGGATAGTTAGACGCCCAAACTAAATTGCAGTATGCCAAATAGGGGTGGACCAAAGAATAATAGAGGCTAGTGCATATTGTGGCAGGTAATAAATAGGCAATGCGAGACATAATTCCTATGATTTTTGCTATTTTGGATGCAATCTTATCAATGTGGGTTTTCCATGTAAGAGATTGGTCAACATAAAGCCTAAAAATTTGGTGGAGATGACTTTAGGCAACGGAACATTGTTTATCATTAAGACCACTTCAGTCGGGAGTGTTTTTACGATGCGAAGCAAAAAGAATATAGTTGGTCTTAGTGGCATTAAGCGTGAGTCTGTTAGCCATGAACCAGTTATTCACCTGAACAAGTTCCCGATTAAGGAGTATAAGTAATTCAACATAAGAGGAGCCAGAAGCAAGAATGCTCGTGTCATCGGCGAAGAGTAAAAAATGTAGAAGCGACGAAACGTTAGGCAGGTCATCAATGAAAAGTAGGAATAGTAAAGGTTACTAGAATGGAGCCCCGAGGAACGCCATATTTTATTAATTTAGTTGTGGAGATTGAGCCATTACAAGATACATATTGCAATCTATTACGCAAGTAGCTCTGGAACCAGTCCAGACCCAAACCAAGAATGCCTAAGTTATTTAATTTTGCTAATAAGATGTCATGATTAACAGAGTCAAAGGCTTTGGCGATGTCAATGAAGATTCCCACATAGAATTCATTTCGATCAATGGCAGCAGAAACGTGATCATGTAAGTCGAGTAAGGACATAGCTGTAGAATGACCCGGTTGAAAGCCATGCTGATAAGAATATAAGAAGTCATGTACCATAATAGACCTAAATTTACATTCAAGTATTTCTGAGTCCCTCAGGGTTCTATTCTTTGCTCTCGCTTCTGTTTTTCTATGCAACTTCAACATTGTTATTATATTTGTTAACATCGCTTCGTATATAGGCTTATCACGCGTGCAGTCGCTTTCGAGTGGCGCTTTAGAAGTTGAGAGAATATAACAGTATTATCGTTGGAGGTAATCGTAGACTACGATTACCTCCAACGATAATACTGCTATAGCCTACTAGGCCTATACATGCCTACATATAATTCTGTCACAAATTACGGCAAATACAATCATAGCCTATGTTCTTCATGCATGTAATCATGTTGAATACAATAGCCTATATGTTATATCTAACAATTAGACTAGCCTACTGTTGGAAGTCATGTTTTTCGGGGGCGTGCGTAGGCTACTTAATACTTATTTCCATAATACTTATAATAATACTTATAATACTTATTTCATAATACTTATAATACTATAATACTTATTTCCGTGTTAGTCCCAGATAGGGCTATATACGTACGTCACCACCATTGAAATACCACCAGCATGATCATCGACGTCGTTCTCGTCATCATCATCAGCAGCAGCATCATGGGCGTCATCATCATCACCATCATACATTAATAATATTATCAATACGGCATGGAGCAGCATAATATTATGTCTGGAGTGTTTCCACGCATGTTGCCACTTGCCAGCCGCCTCTGATCTTGGCTCTTCTCCGTGAATTGTGTAGGCTTAGGCCCCTAATCCGAATTTTCAGTGCAACTCCAGATGAAATTTAATCTTAAAAATTGCCGAGTGACCACTTAGATAACACGTAGGCCTATTCGGTGACCTGCTTTTGAGAAACTGAAAGCTGTGAGTAAAATGTTTACGGAAGATGTACCGCCTACCCCGATATAATGTTGAAGGTGTATGGTTATGTCATGTGACTGATCGACAGGTCATATGAGCTGCCTGTGCAAAGGGTGAAGCGCATCGGCTGAGCTAGGGACCCGGACAAGGAATACGAAGGTGTCCTTAAACAATCAGATATTATTCGGGGTTACTTTTGCGGTCTTGTTTCTGTTGATTGCTGGATGATTATTTTATTTTTGTTTCTATTGATCGCTGGATGATTATTTTAGGGTGTTATAGATGGCAGCATCATAATTAAGATTAATTGTAGTTTTAAGTGTGCGAAACGTGTCATTTGACAGTTTTGGATAGACGACTGATTAAAAAGCAGTAACGTTTCGAGACATTCGCAGATGGTCAATGCGTCAGATGATAGGTTTTGTAGCGCTGAAACAACTTAGGTATGTGTATGTTTTTTGATTGCGAGCGTATGGGTTCGACCATGCTAATTTTTCTGTGAATTTATCGGGTGATGTCCTTTATCACAGCTGCTCGGCTTATGTTATCGATTGTAGTCGACATGTTAAATTTGGCTAATTGTTAAACGGGCTTACTTATAGTAGTCAGGACTCAAACTTAAGCATAAAATTTTAGGCGTGACTTGTATGCGGACACAGATTACATATCATAATGAGAACGCAAGCAATTGTAATACAATGATAACATGCACAGTAAAACCTATAATTTGTTATAATTATGCATCGTGAGGGTCGGTTGGTATCAGCTTAAGCATCGTGAGGGTATTTTAGGGTCAGATTAAGCATCGCTAGGGTCGGTTAGGGTCAGTGTAGTTTTAGACATGTACGAAGATTCATTTTACTTATTCCTTTTGTCAATCACGCGCCAGAAGTATAAACTAAGTTCTCACCAATGGCAGCGGACCAAAAGATCAAAAATATTATGTGTAAGTTTGAGTCCTGATTAATATAAGTATGCCGTTAAACGTTTAATTGTAGTTAACGAGTTGAGTAGTTTGTGTGATTTCATTTGCGTCTTAAGTGAGTAAGCATATTCTTTATTTAGCCAATTGCATATCCCCAATCTGGTGAACAATACATTTAAGAGTACAAGATTCTTATGCATTCTAATTAAAAACGATGATTACACTCGATTATCGGCCTGTGAAATAACGCGGACAATATTAGTTATATTTGTGAGATTGGCAGTGATCTCTGCAGCACAAGACATCAGCTGATGACGCACCATATCCATGCTTTAATCAGGTCAACATCAAGAGGACCAATCAATGGTGGGTAGTTATATTACCCCATGCACAGTCAGTCACCCATGTGAGTACTAACTGGACTTGATATTCACCTTCATTTTGCTGTGCAACAGTATCATATAAACAAAACAATTCTAATTCCAGAAACTAGCTTTAATGTGGACCCTCCAGCTGAAACACCCTTCCTCAGGCCATTAATCAGTTCCGCTGACACTTGAAAACCTCGCTCTTTGCCAATGAAGACACAGGCCCAGCTTGGAAGTGAATTTTCTATTGGCTCTATATAAATATTTGATTATGATTACAATTAATGTGACAAATCAGTATTTCATAAGTGTTTGTTTACTTTATTGTAGGCATTAAATAGCATTGAGTTTCTCTGAGATGATGGAAGATGGAGAGCGTGATCGTCTTCTTTCCGATGCATCCCTCCGTTCCTTTCCAGAAAGTACTGGATCATCAGCTGAGGATGATCTGCGTCGAAAGTTGAAGTACTTCTTCATGAATCCGTGTCAGAAGTTTGTGGCAAAACGTCGCCTGCCGTGGAAGTTATTGCTGCAATTGGTTAAGGTGGTGCTTGTTACTGTGCAGGTAAGTTGTCATTTTTAATAGTCTTTGATTTATATAATTTGATGGTTTAACCGGGTGAATGGCTTAGCCCAAGGGGTAAAACATAACGCCTGAGAATTCAGGATTGTTGGAATTTATGCTTCAGTTTGAATGAAACTCTAAAAGTTATCACTGATGGAAAAAGGATATCTGTTGTCAGGAATGGGCCCACTAGAAAGAAGTGTTCATAAATCTGAGAATAGAGGAAACCTACCGTATATACTCGACTATAAGTCGATTCAAGTATAAGTTGAAGTGCAATTTTTGGACAAAAATAACGTCCAAAATTGACGGCTCGAATATAAGTCGAACCCATAAGATCAAAAACGAGTGATAAATCACGAGGTATAGCTTGACATCTGCTGTCTTTCGGTGGAGAAATTCGGCGGGTTTAGCTGCGAAATATAGTGCCAGTTAGAATAGTCATTCCACGTGAAATCAAACAATGTTTTGCAATTTTCAATATTCGGTCCAAAAATCTCCATTATTTTGTCTCTCGAGTATAAGTCGAAGACCTATTTTGTCATCCTGAAATTGTCTTAAATTTCTCGACTTATAGTCGAGTGTATACGGTATATTTATTATATTGACATGATTGTTTTCTAAGGAGATTCTATGCTTAGTGCATGGCATGTGCTTGCGATGACTAGAGCCCACTGGAAGAAAAAATTTGCAGCCAAGAAATCATGCATTGAACAAATGGTTCATTGTTGAAGAATTTACTTTGATTGTCATACATCAAGTTGGCTGTGCTTAAGTTCTCAAATGATTCAGAATTATTTGCTTGATTTGCATCCGAATTCATATACTCGACAGTCTGAACCATCAGGATTAATTATGTGCTGTGATTGCTTTGTTCTGCCAGATGGGCTTTAAAGGGTTAATTTTGGGTGAAACATTGGCTCTGACAGAGCGATGTTTTGGATGAAGTTTTGGAATTTTCTCTATTGACAACATTTTTAGAGAACTTTTGAGGTTATTCCTTAACTCTGAGAGAATACGTGAATATAATTGATCTATCGTGAAGTGGCAATTGGTAGTGTTACAGCCTTCTGTGAAGTCTTGCACTACCTTATATTACTTTCACTAAACCTTTTGTTTCAGAGTAATTCAACTTGGTTGGGTTTCATTGTAACTGAGTTTTGGTCTGGAATTGATTGTGCTTTTGTAGCTCATCATGTTTGGAACATCACGTGCTTCACATATAGACTTTCTGGAAACGAGTGAAATAGCATTCAAGCATCTGTACCTGAATAACTGGACCCCTTCTTATGAGACAATGCCATACCCACCTGCCATGGGAACTTATGCAGTCTACACAATTGGAGATTTCTACGATGCTGTTAACTTTGTTCTTGATCGAGTTAGTATTGCTGCTTATATTGATCATTATTAAATCTAATTGAAGGCATGATTTAGCATGATTATGATTTCAAGTGACATTCACATGATGGCTGGGATTTGCCAAACATTAATTCTGAATCTGGATTAAAATCCTAGTCCTTCGAGTGGACTGACATTTCTCTGTTTTCTCATAGGAGACATTGCTGTAATAATTACAATTAATAATTTTGAAGTGTTTTACTGCCAGGGCTGTCTACATTGGCCTTACATTTGGGTTAATACTAAAACCTATTGCTGATATTTTGTTTCTGCCAGAAATCTATTATACTGATGGGCTTTGTTTATATATTCTGAGGTGAATACTACACCAGTCATATGACCATACTCTGTAGCATCATTTGAGTAGTGTACACAATAATACTATGATTAGTTTCTCATAATATAGCCCTTTCTCATGAATTTCTTATTACAATTTACAATTTATTATTGCTATCACTCCTGCTATTACAATTCACAAGTGATGTGCTCACTGGTGCGGTTGGTTTGGGATGCAGAGTGATCAGTGGAATTAAATTTGTCACAAAAGGCGGTTGTGTTTTTATCAAATGTGCTCTACAGTCCAGCATTGCCTGAGATTGACTTTTGAAATCAACTGGTGCGCTGCACCGGCCATGAAATTCATATTGATCGTGAATATTCCATTTGGCAAGCGCTCTACGTTGGACCGTGATTATATAATTAATGCACCTGATATGCATATTAAAATAAGCCCAACCTTCAGATGATGCAAATGTAAACAGCAGTTGTTATTAGTATTTTAATTTTTTTAAATATATATACACGCACATGCATATTATACAATGGTGCAATAACATAATAGTGGCAACATTAATCTACTTTTAGTAGCAATCACAAATCATGAGACAATTAGGCTCCAAAGCAAGAATCCCGCTAGCGCGGCCTATCGATAAACATTTAAGGGTTTAGAATGACGGCTGAATTATTTCTCCAGCAAATATTGTTAATGAGTGGAGGTTACAATACTTTGTCTTCCAATACACGTTATAGAAAAGTAAAATACAAACGCAACTCTCGTTGAAAGTAGCAAGTTAGGACATGAAACACAAAAATGAGTAATCTCGTTTCAAAACTTAACTAAACTAAACAAACAGAATTATTCAATTATGTGTACGAAACCATAAAGTGTAGATTATATTGTCCTCAGTGAATTTTAGTAACATTTTGGCTGAGCAGTTTATGTTTGTATTCTTATACGACAGCATTAAAACAACAATAATATGCACAACCCACATGCAGATGGGTTATCACAAGACCCCAATTAACTGGTCAAGTAATAGCAGTTAGGACTGTTTAGACTGAAAAATGATAGGTCGTAGCAATCGGCAGAAATGGGATAGTGAAGGGGCAAAGCGGCAATCCTTTGAGAGTCTATTGAATGCAAGAGAATTGTGCAATTCGATACCAAGGATGTCCAAATATTGAAAATTAAAGTAAATTTGTGCAGAAAAATGAACATGTTTACCTAAAAATTTGCAGAAAAACATTTATAAAACATTTCATATTGCCAGTTCTTTCCGTTCATGAGCCTTACTTAGGACAGCAAGAAAAATTGTCTGCTTTATCTGCTTTTATCAGTTTAAATTAACCCCATGTAATCTGTCCAAAATAAATATAAAAGGGTTTCAGTCTCTATCAACTCATTTCCTCTTCCTCTGATGATTTTGTGCTAGTGTTTATTATCAGTTAGTTTACCATGACTGCCTAAAATTGCCATAAGGTACCAAATTGTTTTGAGTATGTCCAAATGCCCCTCCTCAGCCTTGTCAACTTTGCAGCAGTTAAAATCAAATCTAAAATGTGATTAATGGGAATAATGAATTGTTATCATATATTTGCTTCTAATGGATGGCATTCATCTCACTAATTAAACTTGACTGATTGTGACAGCTTAGTTTAACGGAAATGAAAACGGTATTCCCCTCTCAGTTGTTTTGCCTACCGATGTTCTTTGACGACCCATTGTTTTCTTTGGTTATGATGCTTAGATGACAATTTTGCATATTTGCTAAGGGAACAGGAAATCAAACGATGCAGTTTTCATCAGCTGGTCAATCTTGTTTACATATAGTAATACTATAGGGGTGAAACTAAACATTGAAATGGTTTAACCATCAGTTTTATTGCTCCAAACCAACAAGATACATCAATTGACAATATGCATATTTAGTCATTTTTGTGGAAACAAGAGGAGTCCAGAAGGGACCGTATTTATGCTAGGTAAGGCCACCTATATTTAAGTACACATGAAAGAATTTCTAATGTATGGCTAAGGATTGACAGTGAAACTTAACTATAATAGCATAGTTAAACAGAAGCAATCATAATAAGCACTTTTAAACATAATACGCAATGTAGGAATCCAATTAAACATTCTGCTCGATAATCCATGTTCTTAAGTGATGCTTGAAAGACTTTAAGTTTGGGATTTTGTGAAGGCACTGAAGTATTTTATTCCATTTTTGTGGTCTGACACATATAATCGAAAATCTATGAGAGTTAGTCCAAGCAAATTCACTTCTGTATGAGGTTAGATTTCTCATGTTGTAGGAGTGGATGTCTTAGGTTATTCTGTAAAGGTTAGCAAGCGTGTCAGGCAATGTATTGTAAGTGTACATACCCATAAATTCACTGGTCTTGAGTTGCTTAATTTGTGTAAGTTTTAGAATACCAAACTTAGCAAATAATTGCTCTGTATGAGAATTATAGGGAGATCCAGCTATTGTTCTAATGATCTTTTTTGTAGGATTTGTATTCTCAGTAGTCGAGAATTTAAATATGAGACCCAAATCATATTACAATAGAAAATATAAATGCTCAGTGTATATCGTGTTTTAAGTTAGTCAAGTAGTTATCAGCTTACTTTGATATAAACTCTGTTGCCTGTCTCCAGCAACTCACATCATCTTCCTCTGCTGATGTACCATGATTTGTACGATTTGGTTTACCATGACTGTCCAAAGTACCGAATTGTTATGACTGTGTCGGAGTATGTCCAAATGCCTGTACTCAGCTCTAGCAACTTTGTACTAGTTTATTTCGCACAAAAAAGTAATGACATTAGAAGTGTGATTATCACTGGATTATCGACTTGAATACAAACTATCCATTAGCATAATGCCTGTATATGTGAAAGTGATAATTGATACCGATGCTACCACCTGTACAACATCACATTGGATTTGCGAAATTTGCATATCAGGTTCCATATGGTTCCTTTTTCTCCTTTAACAAATTAACATAATTATATATGTTGATGTGAACTTGATTGTCTGTATATTGTGTAAGTGTTTGGTGATCAGTAAAATGACTACTTCTGCTGCTGCTGCTACTGTTACTATTTAGATTTTAATAGTTGAGTATAATTAATTAATTAATGGGTATAGTTCAAAGGTGCTTACTGTTAATTAATATTTTATGACTTTATGGTCCAATATTCACGATTGAGGTCCCAGTGCTAAAGGTTATCTCGAAATTTCTTTGTTGAGCTTTGCTGTGTGAATGAATGGATTTGGCCAGATTTCTGCCTTTTTCTTCAACCTGAAGACTACTGGCCTGAAAATATTCCTTTGAAGTCATGAGCATTATAATTAAACTGTAGTGTTAATCTTAGTAACATGCACAGTGTCAGATGAAAGTTGAAGCAGAAAGTCTTTGTGGAGTGATTTCAATGGAAACCAGACTCCTGTAGAGGGATCAGATCTTTCACATCCAAATAGACAATCAACTGATTTACAACAATGCATTCTATTATTTTATAAAAAAAGTTACAATAAGCTGATAGTTTGCTAGATTGCTCAAGCCCTGGCCATCGTGCTTTGACACTGGCAGAAGAACAAATCATTTATGAGAAACAGATTGATCAGATGCACAGGACCTTGAGGATAAGAAGAGGTTTGTTCAATGAGAGACATTTCTGCAGATTCCAAATTGCATGTCTTGGGGCAGAGGAGAGAATTAGTCAACGCAGCCCCAAGGTAAAGATCGTGTTAAGAGCAGACATCCGACACTCTGTAGTGGAAAATGCAGAGAGGATTCGGCAGAAGCGCTGAGAATGGACTAGATCTCGGTCAATAAATGCTCAAAGAACGTCTCTGCAGAGACCATACATATATAGTCCACGTACAATTACATATATATATTACATACACACATGACATACATACTTGCATGCATTCTTGCTTGCATAAATGTGTATGAAACAACTCTAGATGTAACTATGAATACATTCATATACATTCATACATATATTTGGATATACTTATAGCAATGCATACATAGCCGGTTCATGTCTCATGTTGAATAAGAGTAGTGAGTGTGTTTCCTCTACTTTAACTTGGCTTACTTTGTGTTGTCTTGTTTCAGTACAACAAAACAGAAGCAATTGCCATTGGTACATACCACTTCACTCTACCCAACAACACCATGGAACCAATACAGATGTGCAAGAATTTCTATGAACAGGGTGTCATCTGGGCTTTCAACGAATCATACATTTTTGACTCAACGCAGGATACAGGCATGTTCTCATTATCATGCATGGAATCTGTTCTAGATTTCACAATTTCTGGCATAAAGTAGCCGTGATGTAGGGTTGTGTTCACTGAAACATTCAGAAACGTATTTTACTTTTGAGAGCAATGTCATGAGATGTGTTAATGCTTTGCATGCTGCGATTTAGACCCTTTCTTATAGGTTACAGGCGCAGAATTATGTTATTATATAGTACTGTTATTTAGGATGAGAAACGATCTACAGTTTTATAATTGATATTGACTGAGATATTTAAGGAGGTATCAGACCTTAACATTGGTGATCAGTTTTATTTAGTGATTGCATGCTATGATTGCAATGGCAAACAAAGACATGATTTATTTCAAGACAAAGAATGTTTGATTTGTGTAACTGTGAATTCTCTTGTATGATTGAGTGCAGCGATTAGTGATGAGTCTGAACTGTAAAGCAAAGCTTTTTGTGTTTGCTGGCACGGTGCCAATCATCGTGGATCATCAATATAGGATGATCTTATATCTAATCTATTCTTCCACAAGAAGTCATTGCAGCATTTTTGCATAAATATATACATGTGTGTGAGTAATTTGGCTGATTGGCCATGATTTAGGCGAAACAGTTGATGACCGCTTGATGCTGATAGTTCTTCAAGTATGCAATTACAGTAGTCGATTCACATCAATGCGAATGAATGAGCAAGGGTTATGGTAGCTCTGAATGCATGGCTGTAGTCAATTCACATCAGTGCGAATGAACGAGCAAGGGTTATGGTAGCTCTGAATGCGTGGCTATGCTATGTGACCTGTGCGTGATGCCACTAATAGAAATGCAGGTTCTGTAACATGAATGCACTTGGTCAGCTTTGTCAATGTGACATCTGTTGGTAATGGGGTCCTAATAATAATAACAATGATTATGATAATATTTGTTTATTAATTAAAATTATCAAGTGCACAATAAGATTTCATGATATAGTTGTAACATGATTGCAAGTCTGACAGGAGTCGAATTTCAAGATATGATTATGACAATCATATTTTAAAAGTTAAAATATATATATATATATATATATATATGGAAGTAGTTAACTTTTAAAATATGATTTTATATATATATATATATTTGATAGTTCTAATATGTTAAACAAGTAGGAAGTGACACTAAGTGCCTAGTTACATTTTGTTATCTATATATTTTCAATACCAGATTGGTGTTTGCTGATATACCGGCACAAGAAGCAGACAGCAGAGTGCAAGCCTTGTGATGTTATTTGGAATATCCTTTATATACTCATATTGTTATTTGATTTTTCTTTAGATTGTTTTCCTATGTATCCAGTGGATGTTAATGGAACTCTCAAATATGACACACGTGAATACCTTGAAAAAGTCAACAAATCTATCAACTTTGACAGGTGAGCATGCAGAAAGCAATTACGTTAGGTTATATTATGTTTGTCAGTCAGGAAAGGATCCATGGCGCCCTTCACGGCTGCCGCATGCGTTATTTTAACGTTTGACGTATAACACTGTTTTTCTACTATTTTCGTTCGTTTCTTTGCATTTTCTGTCATTTTTCTTTACTTTTTAATGTTAATTTACTTGTGTTTTGATGTAACTTGCTGCGGTTTGCCAGCCTGCATAATGAACGAATATAATAATAATAATAATAATTCAGGAATACATTTACTATTACCATGTGTCACAGTGGCTCGGTCTGTAGCGTGAATTTGATACAGTTACTGTGTAAGGGACCTCAAGCAAGTCCTTCACATCAATGTCCTGTCGTACATTTGTTTGCACTTCTGACCTTTGGAACTGCAGCAATTTAAAATAAAGTTTTATTGTATTGTATTGCCAATAATTATCTGTTGCATCAGACTGTTAAATCTGTAGAGAATCTTATTTCTCCTTGACTATTCAGTGGGATTTGGATATTATAAGTGTATCTTCCATTCTTCATCCTGGTGGCTGACTATCTGTGCCTCAGATTCTCATTTCTCTGTGATCATACATGCATCAAAAATTTGATAAATGTTAATAACTATGATAGATGATGTATTAACCTTAATGAATTCAATTATGTATGGTTGGAAGATTTTCTCATGATTCTTCAAGTCTGGTACAACCAAAAACAGCTCAAATAGAAAATAGACACGTCAAAAACAATGATAAAATGCCATTGCCTTCAATTCCGGATGACTAAATGATATAACAATGATGATTGAAATCATTATTGCCAGTCCGTGCTGTGCTCTCTCTAGATCTGCCTAGTTTTAAACACACCTTTGGACTTATTCTTTGGGTGAAAAATGGAAAAAGTGGTGAGAATATTGCCTAACACTTGTGATGTCGAACCATTTTAGGTATGAAATAAATTGAAATATGTTAATTCCCCATTAAAACCGATTATTAAAATTGCTGATACTGGCTATGAACCCAATTATTTCATTATTTGTTACTCAAATGTTCTGTTCTGAAAGATAAGCATACTACAATGTGTTTGTCTCCTTGCACCCGCTGTGATAAAAAAAATGGTGGGTCGGTGCGCTGTGTGGTCATCAAATTCTACAACCAGCACTTCGCCATTTCATTTTAAAATTATTTGTTACATCAACGCCAATGATTTCTGCTGATATATCGATTGTTTTAGTGTTCAACCCAATTATGATTGAGGCTGATCGATTGGTGTAGCCTTATGCCCAATGAATGTGTTACTTTGAGTTTAGAAATAATTTAATAAAACTGATGTTAAATTACATCTTATTTTGCTTAAAGGGTGATAAAGGTCTGGCTGCAATTTTCCTTGAAAACAATTCACCTGAAGTCGCTTTCAAAAGTGAATACTCCGGACTGTTATCAGTTTGACATTGAGGTATATATGAATTGTTTCAAAGGAAGCTTTGGCATAGCATTAGAACTGATACATTTTTTTATATTATTAGACGATGATTCTAAAATATGAAAAATTTTTGAACAGAATATTTTCTGTGATAACTGATGGATACTGACAATTGTATTGGTTGCTCTTATGTTTTATTAGAAGAGCTTTATGTGGTTGTTTATCAGCAATCAGTTTCATTAACTTATGAGCTAGTAATAAACACTGTACATGCCATTTTTATGAAGCCTTTTCTTACCGTTCTGAGGAGAGAATCTATCAATCACACCATTGCTCTATATCTAATCTCAATTTCTTCTCCAAATTCCTGCAAAAAGCCGTCTGCAAACCACTTGAATTGTTTTGCCATTTATCGCGTAAACTTATTTTCCTTTCCAATTTGTCTACCAGATGATACCATTTATCTGAAACTGCACTACCCACTATTCACTATCAATGTATTCAGCTCTATGAAAAACAGAGAGGTTACTACTCCTCCTATGTATTAGAACCGCATTGTTTATTTGATTATTTTACATTATCTTTCTTCCCTTTTTACACTGTCAGTTATAAAATTCTAAACTTGAAACTGCGTGAACTGGGTTTTCTGACTTACGCGATTTCGACTTTGCTTCTGTGATTGATTATAACATTGACTATGAGTTCTTTCTGTATGCATTATGATGATGGTTTTATAGAAGCCTATGAATTAGATACCAATAGATAGGCTCTGTTTGATATGCTAACAGATTATGTTCAATAATGAGGACCATAATGGCCAGATGTCCGTTACTCTCGATTCCAACGAACAAGTCCTGACGTGCAACGGAGTTGTTACTTATTCGGGTAACATAGACATCGTTTTACATTATTCTCAAATGCATAATATGTGATATCCTTCTTTGTCCTGGTTATACTATATTTGAACTCTGGACTCACATATGATGAAAAATAAGTCAACAGATAACCAAAAGATGTATATTTGGCAGTTGCTATAAAAGTTGGATAGTTAAGATGATATGTAATGATGTTTATTTATTAATTCAAACACATCAGGATTACAATATATACTAGAAACAGTTGATAATAAGTTTGACAGGAGTAGAATTGAACTGTACAACAGTTTGCTGTGTGCCCCATCTGTTATACTACTCATTTTACAGTCACCCTCATACGTAGTGGAAAGTTATGGGGCTACTCTGTATCAGACATCCTGTTGATCTTTGTGCAAGTGTGTTATCATTCAACCATCTCCCACCCTATTAAGAGTCTTAGTTTGAGTCATTGATTGAATAACACACATATTAAGGATAACCTGTGGGCAGTGATCATGGGGGTTTCGAGGGGACAAGTCCTCCTCACCTTCCACAAAGAGGGAACTTGTTATACGTTTGTCCCCCTCCTCAACCCGTTCCTCTCATGACTGTATGGGTGTCAAACTAGATCACCGCCTCTGAGGAGAACAAAGAATTATAGTGCAGTTTATTGAGCTATGTCACTTATGTTGAGTTTTACTGGTGAACTGCATTTTGGTCAGACATATTCTGAGTAACATCCTAGTGCAGTTTCTTCTAAAGATTAACTTAAAAACCGCTGTGCTACAGTGTGTTGTTTGATGATTAATTGTTCTAGTATGTTGTTATGTCTGTTTTATCAGATGATGGCCAGCTGGGCATTGTCATGATAACGCTGTTTGATACACTGGTGATGGGCATTAGCATCCTATCAATTGTCCTCTGCAGCAGGTCCATCATTGGAGCTGTTGATCTCATGAAGGTACCCCAATCATTGCGACCAACTCATCCAACTAATAAGGACCTATTGTTATCATGACATTATGATTAAATTAGTACCAAGTAACTGGTCTATTATAGATGGTTATTGTTAGTGAGTTGTAATTTGGCATTTGTATAGCCCCTTTAAGGCCCTCTCAATCATCTTCACTCAGATCGGTCACTGTGCCACGGTGTGGCACGGTGTGCCACGGTGTGGCACAGTGACCGGTCGGTTAGAGCGGTCAGCCCGTAGCGTTCAGTGTGTGCTAAGCACGCGGGTTCGAGGCTTGTCCGGGGCGTCAGTGACTGTGTAGGGACCTTGAGCAAGTCCTTCGCGCACCATTGCTCTGCAGTACAACTGCAATTGCGCCGTCAAGGCATGTGTGTGCACTTCTGAGCAAAAAGATGTTGGAAGAAGGGCGGTATCAAATTTCGGGAAAATAAAAAAAATCTTTTGAAGAGCGTACTGCTTGCCAATTATTACCTACCTGCTCTCTGCTCTTTAGGAATAAAGAGTTTGGCTCATTTCCAAGCTATGTTACTGTTTGGCACCAATGGCATTTTAATTAGGGCATAACCGGAAATCGCCTCGGACATTTGCCTCGGCTGAATATTGGAGTATTTGGAAGTATTCGCCTCGGCAAATATTACACCAACAAATAACTAAAAAACTTTTTTTATAAAAATAATTTTTTTGATAAAATAATATTATTTCATCAAATACATTTAGGACTAATGGACTTACTTATAAGCTATTGATTAATTAAACAAGAACTTAACATTCCATTAAATTTGCTTTAAAATAATGATCATGTTAATTTCTTTTGGTTGTATTTCCCAGATGGCAACCAAATCAGTAATTTTCCTGCTTGAATTGGCTCCACCCACTTTCTGGTAAACATTAGAGAGTAAAGATGTCATTGATAACTTCATATTTCAAATTTTATAACAAGGTTTTACATTTTTTTCACAAATAAAATTGTTAAATAATAAATGTATTGCTATAGCCTAGAGTGCTACAATATGCTACATGAAGGATATGGCTATAGACTCTGCATTGACTATAGATAGTTCTCCGTAACTGCGCACGTGGCAGGTTAACTACGCTTTGCCTACGGATGGTACTCGCTGCCAGATTTGCCACTACTATTCGTTTCGTACCCGGATCCGGCAAATAGTTCATCCAAATACTCGGATTCTGTACTCGGTGGAAATTGTCTACTCGGTTATGCCCTAATTTTAATTTATGGGGCTACCAAAGGGTATTGGAGTGTATGAGGTTTTTGTTTATGTATTTGAAAGTTAAAAGATGTTTATAAAGAGAAACAGAATGAGGTTACAGATTTTAAGGATGAAAGCCCAGAAGGCTTTCATACTTTAATGCAACCTATGATAAGACACTGTTGATTGGTGGTTTTGTTAATTGTCAGTAGCAATTTGATGATGGATTAATGTAATGGCAATGAAACTGAATGCCTTCTTTTGTTTCAGGAGACTGTTAAATTCTTTGATGTGTACCATCCAATGCCTGCTCTTTCCTTCAATGAGAAACTCGAGTTCATAAACATGTGGTACATCCTCATCATAGTCAATGACTTTCTCACGATCATTGGCTGCATCTTGAAGATCCTGATTGACAATAAGGTATGTTCTGTTTCAACATGAGTGCAGGAGAATTAAATTAACTTAATTAACTTATGTTATGTGGTATGAATCATTTTCATAGTCTGGCAGATGGTTTGCTTCTTTAAGAATTGCGTCTGTGCTCTGGCAAATGCAGCTGTGATGAATTTTTATTTGTAAGTGCTATTGTTTCTTAACTTAATAAATGGCTTGGTTGATAATAATTATTGATTAGGCAGGAAGAACACAATTTAGAACATATTACAGCTGAACCAGAATATGGAATTTAAAAGTTTTCACAATGACTAAACCAATCATATGGACATTGCTGGACACATGTATTTGTTGAATGTTACATATTTTAAGGATGAGCCTAATAGCATGACCATATCAAGGTTGTCAGATGCTGCTGAAGAGGGCTATTGTTTGCACCTAGAGTGAGTGTGTGTTGAGCCCTGCTTAATGGTCCTTTTGTACTTTGTTGAATCAACTAGGTCACTGAAAGCTATGAGGCGTGTGGTGTTCTGCTAGGCACGGGAAATCTGTTGGTCTGGTTTGGTGTTCTGCGGTATCTCGGTTTCTTTAAAAAATACAATGTGAGTCATTTCACTTGTTGACATTAGCTTTAAACTGTTTTGATTTGTAATGTCAGATTTATGCAAGGAAGGCGAATTTGACATCTTGTTTTATCTAACTTTTCATATAAATTATGATCTACAGATATTTTACTGTGATGTTGTTTCTGTATCGGAATTTTTCAGATTGTTTTATTCGAATACTATGTGAATTTTTATTATTTATTACAATGCATAATTTTTTCAGGTCCTGCTTTTGACGATGAAAAGATCTGCTCCGAATGTTCTCCGATTTCTAGTCTGTGCAGGTGTCTTCTACTTTGGATTTGCTATTTGTGGCTGGGTTATCCTGGGTCCTTACCACATCAAGGTAATAATACTTCATGCATAAGACAGGAATGACTATTTCTGTGAGTCCTCTTTTAATGTAGGTAATCATTAGGATAAACTTGGATTAGAATCCTGTCTTTGTCGAAATACAGCATGAGTGGCATCACTTGATGACTGTCGATGAGCTGGTTTGTTTTATAAAACCTATCAGGCAATAAAAACAATGCAGAGGGAAAGAACTGAGATGGTTTATGAATTTGTAGCTGAAGAACTGAGTTTCTTATTGAATTTCATCTATTCTCACGCAGTTGTGAACCTGTGTCATGTGAACTGTAATGATTTCATTGCAGTCTCATTCTATATATATATATATATATTTATTGTTTCTCTTATAGAGCATAAGAAAATTCAGTCATTGTTGGTATATTCTCCACTCTGTTTCATCTCCATTCACGTATTAATACTTTGAGCACTAGGAGATAATTCTCGATTTATCCTCAGATCTTTATATACAACAATGTCTTGTTTGTCATGTGATGGTAAATCGTGTAAGTCTATGTTGGTGTTACTTGATTGAATGTTCCATTCTTTTTCAGTTCAGAAAGTTGAGCACAGCATCGGAATGTCTCTTCAGTCTCATCAACGGAGATGATATCTTCACAACTTTTGCAACGATGAGTGAGGCGAACGCAGTCATGTGGTGGTTCAGTCGCTTGTATCTCTATTTCTTCACCGGTCTTTTCATCTACGTCATTCTCAGTGTTTTTATCTCCGTCATCATGGATACTTATGAGACAATTAAGGTAACGACACACAATTCTGCAATAAAATTTAAAGTATTGAAATGTATGTATTGTATTGTATTTGTATTTACATATTTATAGCACCTCTCCAAGTACGACCTAATCAGAGGTGCTCTCAATGTATTTATGTATGTATGTATGTATTTACATACGTATGTACGACCCTATACGTACGATGTCGCACGTATGTACAGGTATACAAGACAACTGAAATTTGATTATGTCTCTTACAGAGCCAGGAGGTCTACTCTACGTTCTTGTCTCAATGTTAAATGTTTTAAAGAATAGATAATATATCGGTTAGCAAACATGAATAAAGATTCCTGTTTGTATGCAATGATGCATTCATCAATATCTAAAAACATGTGCCATTATACAGCAGCTAAAATAGCATGTTCCAATAGCATTTTTAAGTAGGAGTAATGATGAAAGTGCTACAATGATAATAATTGTAATTGCTCTGTCATCATTGCTATTCAGATGTTATTGACTGTCTTTGGATACTGTTTTGCTGCCTGACTAATTAGAACTGCCTTGGGTTTAAATTTTGTTAAGAGTTAATTTAACTAGTGATAGTACTATGATAATATCAATAAGTCCAAGTCCCAGGGGGAATTAAATACCTCAGGGCAAAGAAATTGATAATAATATTGTTCTGTAAGGTGTAAAAAAGTAATATTAGCAATGGTAAAATGGCACTTATCTCTGATAAGTAGTATGCAAGAACCTTTCATGGGGTGTGAGCGACCTGACAGTAGTAACTGCTTTGCTCTTTCGTATCTACTTGAAACTGCCTGGGTTGCAGGTGATGCAGTAAAGTTGATCCTTGACAGCCAAATATTAGACATACAAATTTTTAAAATCTTAGGCATGCAGAGTTTTTAAATCTTTGAGTTTGCTCTTGGTTTGAGCTCTATTCTGATCTAAATACTTGTACTGCACTAAGTCATGATGGGTCACCAGAGTTTCAAACCATTCTTCTGGTCGTTCCACTTCAGATGCGATGCTAGGTGATGCAGTCATATAAAGCTGCCACATTCTGAAGCACTTTTGTGAAGATTAATAATTAGTGTGAAGTATCAATAAATAAAACTTAAGTATGGCTGGTATATATTTCTGCTTGATTATGCATAGAAAAACTATGAAGATGGTACACCAAAATCTCGGCTGCACGCTTTTGCGGATGAATGCAGAGATGATCCGGACACTCTCTTTACACCTGAGTCGAATAACTGTTGTGTTACATCTTGCCTAAGCTCTTTTGTGCCACAAAGGTGAGACTGTCTTTTACTGACTGTGCTTGATGACTTATAGTTCTAAGCTCTAATATGTTATGCATAATTATTGTACATACTCGACTATAAGTCAAGTAATTTAAGACTAATTCAGGACGGCGAAATAGGTGTTCGACTTCTACTCGAGAGACAAAGCAATGGAAAATTTTCGGACTGAATATTAAACATTGCAGAACATGGGTTGATTTCACATGGATTGACTCTCTCACTGTCACTATATTTCGCCGAGAAATCCGCCGAACTTCTTTGCCAAAACTTCCTCGAAAGACAGCAGATATCAGACTATACCTCTCAATTTGTCACGGCCGCATGCATTAATATTGATCTGCCCATAGTAAGATGTGTATTTCGCTGAGAAATCCACCGAAAGACAGCAGATATAAAACTACATATCTTAATTTATGATGATCGCATGCATTAACATTGATCTTACAATAGTAAAATAGATATTTTGCGGAGAAATCCACCGAACTTCTCCACTGAAACTTCCCTGAAAGACAGCAGATATCAGACTATACCTCTCGATTTATCACGGCAGCATGCATTAATATTGATTTGCCCATAGTAAGATATATATTTCATGAAGAAAGCCGCTGAAATTCTCCGCCGAAAGACAGCAGATATCAAGCTATATATCTTGATCTCCCCATAGTAACATATATATTTCGCAGAGAAATCTGCCGAACTTCTCCGCCGAAAGACAGCAGAGGCTATACCTCTCGATTTATGACGGCCGCATGCATTAATATTGATCTGCCCATAGTAAAATATATATTTTGCGGAGAAATCCACCGAACTTCTCCGCCGAATGACAGCAGATATCAAGCTATGCCTCTCATTCTGTGACTGGTGTTTCGTTCGTGTTTCAGGAGGGAATTGAGTATTCACTGTGATGACGCCGACTTTCATTCGGATGACGTCATCTGACGAAATGAGTTTGAAATGAAGCAGATGTATGGACCTCTAGACTGAATTTTATTCTGTAAATGGGTTTTAAAATTCATCCAACTACAGAAATTTTGCAACAACGAAAACTTCAAGCAGACATCTAATATGCAGCACAATTATTTTAAAATCAGGAGTGGTTCTAAGTTGTCTCATTAATCAATGATTAATCCTTTAGCAATGAGGGGGAATAATTTCCATTCGGGTTAGTATATGTTCATCGGTAAAGTATAATAGGATGTCATACAATGAAATGATTAACACTTTAATGATGAAAATGTACTAAAGGCAAATGGGAAAGAAGTGCAGCTCATCCATCCATTGTTAAAGTGTAAAGAAAGCTCCTTCTAGGGTTATGGTCTGAAATGATCATCGAATGAGACTCTGTGAGAATAGAAGCAGCTCTTGGATCTACCTTCAAAACTTGTTGACAATAACCTTGAAGGGCAGTGCTATATAAACGACGAGAACTGGATCTTTTATTTTAAGTTATTGCACTATTCACGTTTTAGCATATTCATGTTTTAGCATATTCATGTTTTAGCACTTAAGCTCTAGGTTACAGACCGTGTTAGGTTTCTGTACTGTGATCATGCAGATTTAGAAGAGAACCACTGGTTTTTTAGAATAAGAATTGAGCTGCAGTTGAGAAAGAATGTGGCAAGTTCTGCATTTTAACAACATGACGAGTAATATTTTACTTAAGGTTTACGGGTGTCTTGTCTATTTTCAGCCAGTTTAGTACATTTGCTTGTGTAGGTACATGAACTTTAGGATGTATGTGTATATATTGATAAGTGAATGGTTACTTTGCATCGATACTTTGAAACCATGTAACTGTAAATGGCTGTTTTATTTTACAATCTGGAAAGCTGTCGCATATGTTTAGTGGAGCTTCATTGCTAAGCATTGGTGTGCAAAATATAAGGATTTGATGTAACACAGCCGACAAGGCAATTCTTGATGGAAACTTTACAAGTGATATTATAATGTACTGTAAATACATTGTTATTTAAAAATGAATCTGTGAAGTGAAGTCTTTATTCTTTAAACTTTTGTGATAGAATTGAAGAGCAAATTTCCAAAACGCACTCAGCCAATTTTGCGCTTAGTGAGTTTTATCACTACTACTCTTTTATTGCTTATGTAAAATTATAATTATCAAACATTTTAAAACCCTTGCAGTGACATGGCCGTGTTTATGCCCTGAGGTACTTCATTCCCCCAAGGACTTAGAGATTATTTAAGTGTTAAAATCGTTGTCCGGATGGTCAGGCCTCGTCTTCTGGGGTGAGAGAAAGGTACCCTGGAAGGCCATATTATTATTATTACGTGAGTACTCGTTTAATACATGAAAATATGACTTGGAGTATTTGCAAATTTGATGTTTGGGTGAACTGAATGAGTGTTGAAAATTTGCTCTTTATTTAATGTCTGGTTATAATATCCTGCTACGGTGATGTCCCAAAGAGATAGATATTTGTTGCTAAGCTTACAGGTGAGATTTTTTTAAAATGAATAAATAATTAAATAAACTGCTTTCCTATGCAAAGTTTCTGTGCTAGTCATATTGAAGCAGTTTGCCATGGTAGTTGGTTGTTGCGTGACAGTTGCTATAGAGATTAGAGTTTGAGAGAGTAGCTGTCGCTTGAATGTTTCATTTTGAGCATTCCTTGTTTTTACATTTTGTGTTACCAATGCATAATTTGGAAAACGTTTCATATTTATGATGCAATAAAAATTTATTTTTTACTAATGATAATGCATTTGATTGTCGTAATGTCTTCATTGAAGTTGAGCTTTGAAGAGGCTCCGAACGAGGTCATGTTCGGTGTTTTTTTTCTAGAAAATTGGTCCATAACATAGCAACTTCAGATCAATTCTGCAACGGTGGACTAAACTTATGCCTCTCTGCCTCTTATTTTAAAATATATATAAACCGGAAAATTCTTTAATGACTCACTACAGTGGCGTTGCGAAGGGGGCGAACCGCCCCAGGCAGCACTTGATCTAGGGGCGGCATTTACGGTAAAATAAATAAATTAATAAATATTGTTGTATAAGTTGCATTCTTCAAGAATCTTGTTGCTCTGGTCTAAACCTGGCACAATGCTTTTGACTTTTTCTCAACATAAAGCTAACGATATACCGAAGTACCATCGAAATGATCGAATGGCGCCTAGTGTTTACAGACATCAGCAGTCCTCAGGTAATTTGGCGCCCTGGGCATACATCTATATAAGAGCGCCCAAACCCTCGTAGAATTTAAACCAATACAAATAAATCGAAGGCTAATTACAATGACGTAGGCCTACAATGCAATACACCATCTGCTCAAACTGCTTTAAGACACATTTTAGACAAGGGACTTTGCGTAGGTTACCAGAACTGATCACCATAGACTTTAGATCATTTTGTATGTTTTTAATTTGACCATCAGCGCATTCAGTTGGGACTGCGCACAAAAGTATGAACCATTTATAAGATGTTGCACACACAAAATTCCTTGCGCACACAACTCCAAAAATTAGAGGGAACATTGCGTGCCCAGTGCCTACAGCCTATAGGCCTATATCCATGTTGTTTAATATTTTGGTTTAGTAGGAATGAAAATAGGAAACCGTAATCTGTATGATAAGTTACCAGTTACTATTCTATTCTAATTACTATACTTACTACAGTCCCATCAGGATTAAATGATATTAAATGATTGCGTCGTCGAAGCATGTGTCCCTTCAGAGCAAAAAGTTGGAAGAATAGCAATATCAAATCTCAGTTGTAATTGATGTAATAATCATAATGTATATTATTGAAACACTCAAAACAGGCGTCTTATGCCTATCTCCTCCTTGTGCATATCCGGGATATGCACAAGAATAAAGAGATGGAAAAAATAGACAGAGGTGACATTTTGTACCTTCGCCCCAGGCGGCACTTAGTCTCGCTACGCCACTGACTCACTATAAATCATTCATTATGAATATAATAAACTGAATAATTTTTTATTACACATTTACAGTGACTAAGTTCTTTTTTGATAGCTGTAAAAGGTCCAAGAGCGACGTTCCAGAGCATTCCGTTTGAGTGACGCGCTAGATCTATCGAAGAAGTGGAAAGTCGTTGGTTACGAGATGTTTGGTTCACTTTATTCTTCAGAAAGCTTGCAAAGCATCCATTCACCCCTTAGAACAGATTAGGTTCATTTTGCTATTAACAGAGTAGAATGGAAGAGTAAAGATCACTTAAATGCTCATATCTTACATCCTTCCTCAATAGGAGTAGATAGGCCCAAGCACTAAGACCCCCAAATGTGAGCATTTATCGTAATCTTAAATTCCAAGTACTTGAAGTGCTATTCTAAAGCCACATGCAGAGTTCCAGCTTGCATGTAGGCCATATGTACATATGTATATATGTATGTATATATGTATGTATATAATATATATGTATGTATGTATGTATATATGTATATATGTATGTATGTATATAATATATATGTATGTAATACTATGTATGTATGTATGTATGTATGTAATACTATGTATGTATGCATATATGTATGTATGTATGTATGTAAGTATGTATGTATGTATGTATGTATGTATGTATGTATGTATGTATGTATGTATGTATGTATGTATGTATGTATGTATGTATGTATGTATGTATGTATGTATGTATGTATGTATGTATGTATGTATGTAACACTATGTATGTATGTATGTATGTATGTATGTATGTATGTATGTATGTATGTATGTATGTATGTATGTAAATTTATTAGCTTATTCAAGAGTGCTGCATTAATGTGAGAGATCGAGGATGCAGTAGTGTTAAGTGCAGACTGTAGGCGTAGAGGAGATAGACGAGCCTTGGAGACAGAGGTGCAACCAGAACATTTTCCTGTGGTGCTCACATTGCAGACGCCAAAGGAGTGAAGCAGCGTACTGAAAGCACCCCAACCCTCCCCATCAAACAAGAAAAAACTCATCGGAATTGGATCAAGCGTGTGGGTCCATTTTTTTTCACGGGGTGCTCGTTTAGGCCTAAGTATGTCCATGCACCTCTGAATGCGTGGACTCTTCAAGTGACACTATTATAAATTTACGATTACGATGCATTATGCATGATCCTTTGCCTTTTTTATGTTTACAGCACTCATTAGACCGATTCCAGGTTATTAGAGTCCAAAGAGTCTTGTGTATATGGGCTTGTTCATAAATGAGATTGTTAAACGGACTTTTCATGAGGACATTATCTGTATCCTAATTGCATGAATTGAGGAAGCAGACTGCAATTAAGGCCGGATGAATTTCGTGGTAGGCCTGTGGTTCCTCCGCCATTGTGCGTTTTTATGGTGGCATTACAAACATACATGGTTTTAGTTGATGCATGTACTATGTAGGCTTAATTACTACATATGTCTATACATATTCCCCATAGGATTAGGCCTACATATTCTAGCCTGTTGTTTGATGTTTCGTGGTTATAGATATCTTTGCTAGCTGTAGGCCTGTATGTGTCGCAGATGCCTCTTCTTTGGCTTGGAATCATGGCCTCAGATACAGCGCAAGCATAGGCCTACACGTTAATTCGTGTTGAGCGAGGATATGGCTAACTGCCTATGGAACGTGTTCTGGCGATTTGGTAATACCAGTTGATAGAATTATTATTTCATCTAATTTTTCTATTTCATGTAACATTGTTATAGTTTCCGGAAGGCAGCTCATCTCGAACACAAAGAAACCATATTTCAGAGACTTAAATCTCGCGAGCTAGTACAGTTCATAAAGACCTACATGGCACGTGAGTAGTTAATAGACAGCCGATTCTCAGCCGCCCCTAGTGACTAGAAAGACTAGTCGTGGCAGGTGCTATATATCATTATTAACTAATCATGTACCCTTACGACGTGGTGCCTATTCAAACAGGTAGCGGTGGTGATAGCCAGTATCTCACCCGATAAATTTATTGGAAAAATGGTCAGGATCGAGGCATTACGGTCGTTGTATAAAACGAGTAGGCCTACATTTGCATTTAAAAGAATATAGTAGGCATATTGAACTTTGGGTGAAGTAAGAGTATGCGCGGTTCAGACTTGTATGTAGGTTATAGCTTACACTAGACCTATCCGGTGCCGGTGCGTTCAAGTGGTCAAGTGACAAACATAATGACTTCATTATTGTTAGTCTTTTCTCCTCTATTATAAACTTCGGCGTAAGTAGTACTTGCAATGGGTTCAGATTGCCTGTTGATCCTGCGGAGGGGTACCGTACTTTCTAAACTAATCTGACTAGTTGTAAACTTTTTGTTCATGTGGACCATTGTGCAAGACGATAAATGAACTATATATTTGTAGCTTACTTTGCCTTAGCCCTTTAACGACCTGCTGCATATGTTTTCCCATACATTTTAGTACACGTTGGTCGTTACAGGGTTGAAATATACTTTGATTTCTATATTGTTGTATGTTCGCTTATCTCCCATATATAGCTTAGTTGGCTTTAAAAAATATTTTGATTTATATCTTCTTGTGCTTCTCATAATTTTATGCGCGGTAAGGGGCCGTTCACATATTATATAACGCTCAAGGGGTAAGCGGGTGGGTTCCGGCTTTGTTAGCATTATGTTGTGTAGGGTGGGGTAGGTTGAAGGTTTGGTTATATAACAAACTTTTTTCAGCTTATGACATTTTGCCTGCTTGCCTGCCAATTGAAAATTCATGTGCCACAGACCTTCATTGTTTAATCGAAGTACACAATACGTTGTGAACTAAAACTAGCACCATTAGCTGCCACCTGGCGAATTGATATGACGTTCTTACTTATTATTTGTAAATCCACTTCTAACAATTTTCTGTTTACAATTTTAACAATTTCCCGTGCATAGCTTAAAACGCTCTAAAGTTCAATTCTGTGTGCTTTGTTTTGATACTGGTTTAAATTAAAATTAATTCACTTGATATAATTATTTTGGTAGGTATTATCATGATGTTTGATTTCATTTTCTATAGTATGTGTAAATAGTTTGTTTGCTTAAATACCTAATCGCAGTTGTAATATACGCTTTATATACATCATACGCTTTGTATACATCATAAACTATTAAATAGGTAGAGTTGTACCGCGAACCTATCGATAAATACCTGGTAGTGCAATATTAAACCAATCGATTCTGTGTGATACTGTAATGCTCATATCTAGTGCAAAACAGGAGGGAAACTAAAATGGTGTTTTTAAATAGAATTTACGTCACTACCATGCATTATCTTGCTGTTTTACTACCCAATTAGTTACAATAATTAATACAAGTGAATTTAGTGTCATTAAAAGTTCGACTATTAAGATGCAGAGGAGCGCCATACATCCGTTAAAATCATCATTGGCACGAGAGAGTAGCCTACACAATTTTAAGACAAATCATCATTGGCACGAGAGAGTAGCCTACACAATTTTAAGACAAATCATCATTGGCACGAGAGAGTAGCCTACACAATTTTAAGACAGCTTTTGTTAAATAGCTAATAGGGCCTATGATGATTTTTTACTGCAGTTCTTGAAATGGATAAAGTCAATTATCAGCTGAATCACTACTATTAAAGCGCTAGCTAACATTGTATTGTTATAAAACTGTCATATTGTGCAATACAGTTTTGTCGATTGTATGTCATTTAGCGTGCTTATAGACTGGGGTGGGGTAGGTAGCATATCTGTTATATAATATAGGCGTGGGGGCACAGCTGCTGTTATAGAACGTTATTAGGGGTACGGGGTGGCCCAAAAATTGGAATTTTACGCGTTATATAATATGTGAATGGCCCCTTATGATCGGCGCGGTAATGAGCTACGCGCGCTTATTGGCCACGCGGTTTTGTGCGCGCAGTTATTAGCCGCGCGGTATTGCGTGCGTGGTTATTCAAGGATACCTAATTAATACAGACGGTTTGATGTCTGACTGAAGTTGCATGGTGCAAATGGCTCAATTTAAATGTAAACATCGGTACTGTTCATAAACCATTTCTACCTCGTTGAGGACATCCAGCCATAGGACTATAGCTCATATAAAGTATGAGTAGATTAAAGTACGCACGTTATTGTAGGCCAACAACTAGGCGCGTGGTTATCTTCCAAAAGCAGAGTTCTATTGGTGATTGAACTTTGATGACCTCTGTAAGCCTCAGCGCAGACGTAAAACGCCAACGAAGCAACTTGCAAAAGTTTGCAAGTATCTAGGTTCGTCCAAAACTCTAATGAACACGACAAGCTCAGATCGAAGCGTTTAAAAGCGGGAGACTATACATGACCATTGATCAAGCTCCAAACACACGGTCGCAATAATAATAAATGTTTACCCATATTCAACTAAAGAACATCGATCCCAATGATTAGCGTAAATGCAGTGAATAGTAGGTCCGTTAGTTTATCCAACTACACGCTAAACACCTTATGTCTGACAGACAACAGGTCTACTCGTACGCGCGAGAACATTTATTGGGCGCTGTTACATCCCTGCGAAAATTGAGTCCGACAATCCGTGTAAATGATGTCGCGACCCGTTGTCGATTTCTGCTGCGAGATGAACACTTCCAGATTGGAGGTGAACTTCTGGAGATTCCTCATGTGCATCTGAAGGTATTCCTTAGGCTTGATTTCGCTTATGTCGAGGGTCTCTCTGACGAATCGATCGACATCGGCCATTTCACGGTCGATCGCCTCGAGGACGGAGTTTTCGTCAAGCGGTTGGCCACCGGTGGTCGCATCAATGGCCGCCCGAAGGCAATCAGACGAGACAGACGACACCAGCAACTCAGCCGAGATGCACTGGAGCACAGACGACGATGGACAGATGTTGGCAGCGTCCGTCGTTGATGTCGCCGTCGCTGCTGTTCCCGAGGTATTGCCCTGAGTCCCTGAACCGAAAGCGGATGGCCAGAGGGACGTCACCTCTGTGATGGAACTATCGCATTTGTGAACAGTCAGTCGGTTGTGGTTTGCAACTGCAGCCTGACAACCCTTGTCTGCTGATAATCTTCTTTCAACTTTGCCACCTGAACGTCTCGGGTGGTTGCTCACTCGATCGACGGACGGCGTTCTCTTATCCTGCCTCTGTACACTAGCTCTAGGAGTTCTGCCCGTATCTTCGGTCTGAGTCATCTTGTTGTATACTGGTCCTCCATCACTTCTGCTTCTGGCGACTCCTCTTGATCTAGTTATTCTGCTGCGACTCGTGTGGCAGCCGTATATGGTTTCATGGGAGGATCTTGAGTTTGAAGCTTGGCTTCTCGGTCGTTGCTGCTGTATTAGATCTGTCGACGATGTCACTGGCACGGCCTCAAGCAGAGACCGCAACTCCTCCCAGACCCTCGCATCCCATCGCTCCTCCATCGGCAGATTCTCTCGTCGACTGTCAGGGCTTTCCATCGATACAACGCTACCGCAGTTACACCTGCACGCAGAGGGGCCACGTGACCTGACGTATGAGCGTGGTTCCACTGAAACCGCCGCATTACATCCAATCTGCCTTGTTCGGTTGCGCGAACGACTGGGCACTGATATGTCATCGGCCGGAGAATCTCCAGTTATTCCACCGCCGTTCATTCTGGTCTTATACCGTTGGTCATTGGGAATATGTTCGTAGTGGTCAAGGGAGCGATCTCTGACCCTGAGACACGCATGCTCGTCCTGGGCTTCACTTCCAAAACACCGAAAGATTGCGTTCGTCGATTGAGGACGATTACTCTCAACAGCATCACGTGATCCCAACAATCGTAGAGGTGTCTGGTTCCGGTCGTGCTTCCGGAACTCATCGACAACGGAACGAATGTCTGGACAGGACTGGACTTCTGATGTACGCCTGTAATTCATCGTCGATTCAGCGAACTGTGCCTCAGACCCCTGAACCCGGCCCTTCCGGTTTCGTACAGTTTTTCTCACCTCTTCCTGGAGCCTGGCCAAATGCGACAGTTCATCTTTGATGTCATCCAGACTATCTGCCCCTATTCCACTGCCGTTCATTATGGTATTTTCCATGTCCTCCTCACTCCAGCGCAAATTCCGGCCAGTAGTCCACCCTGCTGACTCCCGAGGACACATTCGAAACCGCTGACTTTGGGGGTCACGCCCCATTCTTTGGGGTTCGGATAAGGACAGTGGCAGCTTAAGTATACCAGATCGCTTCGTAACATCAACGTCGGCACTGTTAGCATTTCTCACTGTCTGCCTCGTTGTAGTCTCCTGCTGCTCTGGTGTCCTGACTGGAGGGCGGCGGGTCAAGCGCTCCCCATCGTCCGCTGGCTCAACGAAGCTGGGACGCTTCTTCACTCGGTCGTCATGGCAACCGTAGTTTCGGAAATTTTCCTCCGACAGATGTCGCCGAGATATCATCCTCGACATCCGAACGAACTGATAACGAATGAAAACCGGTTAAAAGAGAACAAATCAACTCATGTGTTAAGACTGCAGTTGAATTTGATGATCAAGAGAATAACACTGTTGCAACTTTAGTCTCAAAGTCAGTCTTTTAAGTTAAAAAGAACTGCTTTGCACTCACCGTGTTTAAAGAGCAGACATAATCGATAATTCAAGTAAGACCAGATATCAAACTTTCATTCTTCTGAAAATGAAACGTAAATCCTTTGTGATTATTCGACGGGTATTTGTAAAATCAGACAATATTTAGTTACTAAAACTGCGATAAATTTATGCATTTTGCCATCTAGTTAACCGATACAGTCAGATTGATAAAGCGTCTGTAGCCTAATTGGCCTAATTATTATTGTCCTCAGCGCTCTTGGTATCATTCAATCAGTTGTCATGAGGTTACATAACGTGACAATCGACATCACCATTGGATACCGATTTAATAGGACTACGGCTTTTAAATAATGAATGAATTGACGGCGATCTGCCGTAATCCTATTATAGCTGCCAGAAGCATGTCCACCACAGAACCCGTAGTTAAGTGTCTCATTGTATTTTATGGATCCTTTATAGGGTCCACATAATTGGTCCCATACAGGGGCGGCGATCCTGGGGGGAGGCGGTCGAGCGCGACAAGTCCCCCCACCCTTTACAGAAGGGAGACAATTTACACGTGTGTCCCCCACATTTCCTACTCCTCTCACTGAGTGCCTCCGCCCACCTACAAGCGAGATCGCCGCCTCTGGTCCCATATTTATGACATTTATACGGGCGTGATGGCTGGAATATTTGAAAATTGATCGCGCTGGATCAAGAATAGGCGAGCGATCGACTTTAGGTGCTTTTGTGTATATCGTCTACACTCTACAGCGTATTTTATGCATGGTTTTGATATATCATCAAGGCGAGCCATTTACCACTTCACCAGACCATTCGCTAGGCAAGCGACCAAGGATTGAGTCTCACTGAGAGCATAATAATAGTCGATAACTTCATATGGGCAACAGAGACATTCGTCCCAGTTCTCATCAAGGTTCTGGGGCTGAATTTCGCCCAAGTGGCCTACTTATTTGGATATTATTGCCTAGGCCAACATGTATTTTCCCAATCGTAAATGGTCAAATTTACTTATTCACAGTTGGTCTATATAAGGAACAGAGAATGTCTCCATAGTAGCAAAACTGACAGTCTGTTACCATTTGAACGGGCTAGAGTAAAAGGGGATCGAGGAGGACGAATACAGCAGGATAGGCGATCCTATAACATGGGATAATGGGAATGAAATTCTTGCCACAGAACCTTTCACCAAAATTCGACGCCTCTGATTCAGAGCAATCGATCGATTGCCTCAAACGAGAAGTTTTGAAAGGGAAGCTGCTTATAATAGTTATGCAATTGTAGGTCTACCTGTTGAAGCTAAGAGCGATTATCAAGCAACACGCAAGTGAATTTTCTGGGATCGCTTTTATCTTAAGCCAGAACTGACACTAGTACGCAAGGGATATGATAATTATATTTGACCGTGTTTCGATCGTATCCTTGATCGTGATCCTCGCCGAAAGCGATATATTAATGAGAACAACCATGGTAGGTAGGCCTAACGCGTCTTATCGCAAAACTCTCCTTACCAAAGTGGTCACATGGAGTCCATTGAGGACCTTATTGATTTTTTAACGACACCGTTCCATAGCCAAGATGATTTGGTGTCGCCCTCTTTCTTTCTCCAGGCTTGGGACTGGCACTGTCAGAACACATATAGTGGCGAAGTTTATTGGGGACCTTAATTAACCCAAGCTGTGTCTTTATAGAGCCGATCTATGACGTCTATCAACAGAGATCCTCATGTGACACGAGGGGGACATCCAATGAGAGGGGTTGGAAATGTGCGGGGACACACGCATGACGTGGCCCCTCTGAGCCCACTCTGTAAAAGGTGGGGGACTTGTCCCCTCGAGCCCCCACGGAATCTCCGCCTCTGTCAATCCATAATGTTCACAGAAATAGGCATTACGGTTTGCTACTGCAGATCCCGAAGACATGAGTAGAATCTGAAAGAGGGCCAGTTATATGAAAAGTTTAATAAAGTACGATCCAAACAGGCTCCAGGAGACCAGCGGATGCTTAATATTAATTTTAAGTACTCTCCATTATGGTCAGAAATTTGAAGCAATGCTACTGAGCGTGGCCTCTAAATGGGTCCATATATCGATGGTGAAGACCACTTTGGCCTTTCATCTCTGCAACGTAGGCCTACATGGGTATCTTCTGTCACGTGACGTCAACATATTTACATTGTTTTTCTAATAATGTACAACTACAACCTCCCTGGGTCCAAGTGTCCAATTCTCATGGTCAAACGATGTGAATGATAATGAGATTAATAAACTATAGGTAGGCCTATGCACGCATAAAGATGACGCATATACAATTTGATCTTCGAACTAGTTATACGTAAAGTCGACAATTAATCGTCTAACTAACCCCGTGATCCATACCCTTAACAGTGAATGTGGCCCCAAATAAACCCTAACTTCTCACAGGTATCTCGCGCTCATACACTACTCAGGCACATCATTGCATCATAATCATGGAGACCGCGCTCATAGTGGCCTATAAGGTTATAAAATTAGGTATATCTTAAAATGCTAACGAGGGCAATCCAAACTGTGATAGCACTCCTAATAGGCTGTAGTAGGCCTAATTAGATCTCAATCGTAAATTCCAAACTTCTAAGCGCAACTCTAATCAAAGATATCCACGAGTTCTATGTCATGTATACGTCAGAGGGATATCGATTTTTGTTGATTTTTAACTACACCGTTCCATAACGAAGATGATTTGGTGTCGCCCTCCTCCTTTCTTTAGGCTCGGGACTGGCACTGTGAGAACAAAACCCAATAGGCCTATATCTGGCTTTATGGCCGAGTCCAGCTGGGCTGAATCGACTTGGAATCCCTCCGTCAAGCTTCCCCAACATATCTTTTTTTTTATCTGTTCGAGATTTGGGCCTCCTTCTTGACGTTCTCATTTTTTTTATCTGGCCATACTAATGCCATATCCTGCTCCTTTTCACCCTATTTTCTTTAATTTGGCTCGCGTAAAGTAAAATTTGTCATGGACGCAGCATAAAGTTTGTCATGAACGGTTCGTCGGAGTTCTTTCAACTTTTTTTCGGCATGTTCCCAAAACAAAAACAAAAAATTCTTTTTATTGACCTCAACTAAAACATTTGATGATTAAACAAGAATATTGTAATATGCAAGGTACAATAGGTGGAAAGACTCAAGAACGACCGAGGTCCTGTAGGCGGGTCCACCCATGTTAAGAGAAAAAGCATTCAAAGATCGGAGGTCGATATATAGATAATACTAATAATTGCTTAACTAGTTAACTATTACGTCATAACCATAGCTAAATATTTAATTACCACGTTGACTATCTCATATTTTATAACAGTGAACTATTATGATAAATTACATTTATGAATTATATCAAAACATAGTATCAGATTTGATTACATTCAAGTGAAGTCAATAAGAAGTACTCCCGCACACTCACCTTAAATGTATAAAGATTTGGTATTGATTTAAATTTACCTGGAATGTTATTCCTTAACTTAGCACCAGAATATTTTATGGTGAATGTTCTTGTGTTAGTTCTGGCATAGATAGGTCTGTATGAGGAGGAGGATGAAGGGCGCAGACAATAAGGGTTAGCATCAGTTGGTGATATAAAGTAACTATTGAAGACCGGAGGTAATTGACTGTGGTTGTAGTTGAACATAAATTCAGATATTTGACACAACGTTATTAGTTTTAACTTAAGTAATCCTAGCTATATGTATATGTGGTCAACCCGAGATAAAGGAGGATAGCCAGCAATAAAGCGAACTGCCCGGTTTTGGAGGATAGTTAGTCGTTTCAACCGAGAGGGGTAGTTTGATGCCCAGATAATATTGCAGTAATTTAAATAAGGGTGTATCATCGTATAATATAGGCTTTTTCGTATATTAGTTGGTAAGAGGTAAGCTACTCTAGATAATATCCCAAGACTTTTGGCAATTTTTGTTGAGATATTGTGTATGTGGTCGTTCCAAGTTAAGTGATTATCAATCAAAACACCAAGGAATTTGATTGAGTTAACGTTCGGTACTGATGTGTTGTTTATTAACAGAGGAATTTCAATTAGGGGTAATTTGTTACGGTGAGAGCTGAATAGTATGTAGTTTATCTTTTTAATGTTTAAAGATAGTTTGATGGTTGCAAACCAATCATTTATATTTACAAGATCATGGTTTAGCTGCTGGACCAATTTTTCATAGGACTTGCTAGATGCAAATATGTTTGTATCATCTGCGAACAGGTAGTAATGGAGTGCAGACGAAGCATTTGGAAGGTCATTTATAAATAGTAAAAAAAAGTAAAGGACCCAGAATTGAGCCCTGCGGGACACCATGTTTTACTAGGTTTAGGGAAGATAAATGATTATTACATTTGACTTGTTGGTATCTACCAGTTAGGTAACTGCGGAACCAAGACAAGGTGACACCACGTATGCCTAAATTTTCTAGTTTAAGTAACAATGTGTCATGGTTTACCGAATCAAAGGCCTTTGCTACATCCACGAAGACGCCAATGGCATATTCATTTCGATCGATTGCAGCAGCGATAGTATCTTGCACACTGAGAAGTGACATTAGGGTGGAGTGGCCATGCTGAAATCCATGCTGAGATTCATGGAGTATACCTATGGTAGCTACATAATCATATAAGCGAACATACATCACTTTTTCGAGCAGTTTGGAAAATTAGGGCAATATTGAGAATGGTCGGTAATTGGCAATTTCCTCACTGTTGCCTTGTTTATAAATTGGAGAGGCTTTCAGTGGACCAGGTACAATGCCAGTAGTCAATGAGCAATTTATTATGTCGGCCAAAGGTTTAGCAATAATAGATAGGAAGGGTTTCATTACAGAGGGATTTAAATCGTCCGGGCCAGTACTTTGGGTGGTTTTCAAAGTTTTGCTCAGGGAAATCACCTCTTCTGCCACAGTTGGATATATTGCAAAAGAAGAGTGGCTGGTCGGGTTTGGGTAGAACGTTGCTGGTTTGTTGGGCGATGGTATTTTAGCAATTATGTCATCTGCTATATTGGTGGAATAATTATTAAACAGTTCAGCCATATGAGCGTTATCTGTGATCTTAGAGCCACTAGAGTTAACACATTTTATTAAAGAGTCGTGTTGCTTCGTATTGAGAATCGATTTTATGGTTACCCATGTATTTTTTAAATCTTTACTATATCTGGTAAATTCAGAATAGTAGAAAGTTCTTTCGGACTTTTTACATAATTATTTGAATCTGTTTTTATAAGCAGTCCCTATTTCCTGGCGTTGGGCTATTTATAAAAGCTAAATAGAGTTCGTTTTTAGTCCTGCTTGACTTGTAAAGGGCAGCCGTCATCCATGATTTTCTATAGACGGCCCTATTAACTCGCTTGGGCGTCATAGGAAAAACAAGATTATAAGCCGTTGTAACCTTGGAATTAAAGAGTTCGTAAGTTCGTAAGTTCCTGTCGACCTACATAGCTGAAATTTGGCACATATGTCACTCTTGCATGACAATGCAATGTTTCGAATTTTTACAGACATAACTCAAGAACTGAGAAAAAATGACAACAAATGCGCAAATTAAATATCATTTTATTAACTACCCGAACGGGTCCTCCTTGACGAGCTCCACTCCGGCAAGTTTACATTAGAAATGATCTCTTAATGAGAAATGGATCGATTGCGCCATCTACCAAATTACCAACAGTCAAAAAAGAGGGTCCCGAAAAACTCATGTTCTTACTTTCACTTGTCTATCACCTGCGCTAGTTCCGCTCTATTAGACAGTCGCTCACATTGCATGCTGTGTAGGCCTATGTGTAGGCTGTATAGACCTATGTAGTTTGTCTTTTTAATGTTTAAAGATAGTTTGTTGACTGAAAACCACTCATTTATACTTACAAGCTCATGGTTTAGCTGCTGGACCAATTTTTCATAGGACTTATTAGATGCAAATATGTTTGTATCATCTGCGAACAAGTAGTAATGGAGTGCAGACGAAGCATTTGGAAGGTCATTTATAAATAGTAAAAAAAGTAAAGGACCCAGAATTGAGCCCTGCGGGACACCATGTTTACTACGTGCGCTCTGATCTGTTCCAGGGTAGACTTTGGCAACATTGCCTTCATTGGACTCTCCTCTCACAGCATTTCTAAGCTCATGTCCATCCTCAATGTGACTACCCGACTAATTTGTGGAATTCCGAAATTTGGCCACCTCCCTTCCTAGGCTTCATCCGTGAGTCGATTCCTTCACTGGCTCACAGCATCTCAACGCATTCGCTTCAAGACCGTTGCACTGAAGTGTATAATTGTCTCCACGGGTATGCCTACGCCTACCTATTGGCACTCTGCACTAGAGTCTCCTCTATTCCGCACCAGGCTTCCCTTCGTTCCTCGATCTTTAGCTCTGCTCACGGAATGCTGGTGGTCCGATCCCCGTCTCGGCCCAATCCAAAAGTTTCGCCTACGTGGGTTCCACCAGTGGAAACAGCATCCCCTTCCGTTTCCCTCTGCCGCCTTCCGGAGGCGCCTGAAGACTTCTTGTTCTCCGCTTAGCTATGTCTTGAGTTGCGATCGCCTCTGATCTCGAGTAGGCTATCAATCGCTATTAAGGCCGTCAACGGGTACCCGAGTGCCCGCCCGAGGCTGACTGCCCGGGCAAGGAATTGGTTCTCCGTGTGCCCGACATTCCGTAAAAATGCGCAATTTCCGACATTTTTTGACAAAATGTCCGCGCGGTCAGGTAGGTCTACTCGGGTGCTCGCTCTGTGGGTCTACGGGTACCCGGACCGTGAGTTCAACATTTTTTGACAGATTTAGTCAACATTTTTTGACAACAATTAGTCGCTAGACCTATATGATATCTACATGTTCCGTTACAAATTACAAGAGGAGAAAACTTGTAGGTGGTTGATTGAATAGGAGTAGGGTGGACCGAACCATCACAGACTGTCTGTAATCTACAGGTATCCAGTATGTATACGTACCATCGAACGCACGCCATCTTTGCCTGACTACTCAACATATAGCCACAGAAATATGCTGCTTTGTACACGAATCAGCATTTACAATTGTCAGGTTGAGAAGGGTGGACTAGCTTACCTAGGCAAGTAGAGAGACGTCTATGGAGACGACATATACTGAAGATATTGAGATTCGTTTCAATGTACCCAAATCACTAGCCTGTATAGTCTCATAAAGCAGGGATGTGACCTTGAGACCGCGGTCTTGGTCTCGAGCAGTGGCGGCTCTAGGTTTTTCCATCAGGGGGGGGTTCTTCACGAACAGATTCAATCGACAACATTGTCAGACTACTTAGACGAATATCAGACATAGGCCCTAATGCTTTTTAGATATGTTTTAATTAATTTTAGAGCAGAAAAGCTATTCCGACAGGCTGTAGGTGTTACCTGGAAAACAATGACTATGTTCCACATTCTGTACATTTCATGAACAGGAATTTTGTATGGTTCCAGAAAGAAGTCAGAACTATCATTGTGGTCATATTAGTTGCACATAAACTTGAATGCATTAGCAGGCCCCCAACTTGGGAAATTTCATGATTTAGGTCTTCAACATTACTGTATTTACAAAAGTGCAAAAGACACAATGTAATTATAATTATTTATAAGAAAGACATATATATGTTTGGCATAAATGCTTGTCATAGCAATAAGTGAATGGTCAGAGAATCGCCTATCTAGTTCAGAAATGTGCTGCCTAAATGTGGCCTGTGTGTTCACTTGAAAACGTTGTTCCACAGATTCATCAACTGCCGAGCTGGAAAAACGTATAGGCATAAGCGGACAGTCGGACACATTGCTTAGTTAATAGTTAATACTGGGTCAATTTAACAATTCTTATTTTACTCTTCTGCCTTTACAAAGACCCCTGGTTCATCTCTATTTTCTTTCAAAGAGTCGGTTTTATGTCTGACAACGTCGGCTGTTGCAGATAAGTCTACATTTGAAAATTGGAGTTGAATTTATACATTATGTACGTACATAATGTCTGGTAATAATAACAAGCATCAAGCCTTCAACTGCTCTTTCAAAATTTTGCCAAATTTGATCAACATTCTCTGGCATATTATACCAACGCATCTAATTCATCACTGATATTACGGCAGGCAACAATACAGCAAGCCCATCCAGCACAAGAGAACTTGAAGCAAAAACGTACAACCTTTCAATTAGAAGTAATGCACAAATCTCTAGCTTCTGGAATAGACTCGTTAACTGAAATTACTTTCAATTAAAGTGCATGGCAATGGAAATAAATGGAGAGTGCCCTCCAACTGCCTTCCAACTGCAGGACATCTTATTAACACTGCTCGATCATTACACTTGCACCATCATAACCCTGACCAACAAAACCTGAACCTATGCTTGCCCCAAATGACTTAAGAGCATCAAAATAAGCCATGACAATTACCTTGCATCTTATCCCATTGCGATTTGAACTCTAGAAAATATTCATTCACTTTCTTGTTGGTAAAAAAATCGTACTACAAAGAATATCTCTTCCTGCAACTAACATATCTTTGTCCCATCAACAGGATTGAAACTATATAGACTCATTGACCTCTTCTGAAAGTTCTATTACCTGATTTCTGACCATATCTATCACTAAAACTTCTAAGCAAGTAAGTAAGTGATCCTGTGAGGATGTTCAGAAAAAATAATTTCAGATTTCGTTATGCAAGTTAGTACTTTGTGCCTTTGAGAATGCCCCAAAAGAAATATTTATGAATTTCATCATGCATCTTACCTTAGCAAGTAAATATTAAATCTAAATGGCACCATATTTCACAGCACATTGGGGAAAATCTGGGGGAATGGGGTGGGGGGCCACAAGCTCAGTTGGGGGGTTCACGGCCCCCTCTGGCCCCCCTGTGGAGCCGCCACTGGTCTCGGGACCGGAAAACTGCGGTCTCGGTCATGGCCTTGGTCTCGAACGCATCGGTCTTGGTCTCGGACCATCGGTCTTGGTCTTGATCTCGACTGCGTCGGTCTTGGTCTTAAAGGAACGGTCTTGGGATTGGTCTCCATCTTAGATTAGTGTTCTTGGCCATTTGCCCTATCAGAGCAATTTCTTTGATATTTGTCAGTTATTTACGATCATGAAAGACACCGGCCCTACGCGCTTGTTATCGATTTATGACGCGCTGGCCGTCTATATATATGCCTACCTGTTTCTATGGGCAAAAAAATGATTTGCAACGGGACCAGTCATTTCAAAATTGCTTTCAAAACTTTTTTTCCAAGGTTTTGGAACAATCTTATAATTATGTGGTCGGCTACGTGTAGTCACTGTTAACCTACAATTCCGAGTACAAGTAGGCCGGCCAACACCATTCAAACGGAACGTTAATCTACTTGTTCAGATGTCTTATTTAGAACTATCGTATACTGTAGGTAATTTCTAGTGTGATATTCTCTGGCCGAAGCTAAGGGCTGAACGCACAAAAGTTCAGAATGATCGGTAAAACTGTTTTCTGGGCCATTATTAAGACTAGCATTCTTCAGCAATAAAATTAATGTTTTATGCGTGTTATTCCGTTTTAGCGTCTAAATAAATTGAATTGCTTATAAATAAAGAGTATCGGTCTTGGTCTTGGTCTCGGACCCTCGGTCTTGATCTTGGTCTCGGACCACCCGGTCTTGGTTTAATTGGACTTCTCGGTCTTGGTCTCCGTCTTGGTCTCGAGGTTTTGGTCTCGTGCCCAACACTGTCATACATTCATACTAGCACACAGCCTTGTAAACCCGTCAATAATATGAATAGCTTGACCTATTGTGATAATATGCGTTTACGAACAAACACATTTTTAGACATGTTCAGAACATGTATGTAGGCCTAGTCTAACAGTCTCCATCCACCTCCTTAGGGAAACAGAGGCCACGGCCTATAGTGCGATAGAGCCGATAGAAAGGTTTTGCGTGGCTTACAGGCACAAGAAAAGAAGTAAGTAAATAGGCCCACGTAAGAGAGCGATGCGATCGATACACTAACATACTTATGTGCAACAAGGTCAAATGGTGCCGACGTGCTGTAGCCTTTAAGCAAGGTCAATTGATGCGACCATTCTGTTTTCCTCTACCCAACGCACTCGGGTGGGGGTTGGTTTCATGTGAGTAAGAACTTTGGGGAGCTCTTCATGACGTAGGCTACTGAGTCATTTGATCAGGGATAGGTGAAGGATAAATTGTTTGGAGTCAAGTAAGTAGTAACTAGGTGTAGCTCATCGAATACTATAAGCAGGGTTAATTGGGGGTAATAGGCAATGTTGTTGTGATGTGTCAAGTGAATTGAATCTTGTGAATTTGCACAACTAGAGCTTTGAATAGGTTGTTTTAAGTGATTTTTTTGCGTTTCGGCCGATAATTATTGTAGGCCCTACATGGTTCCTACAGGAATTGGATTCCTGCAAATGAGTGAGTAGGCTTAGTTCATTTCTGCTTTACTGCATGAAATAAGTTTGACTGTCGATATGATCTAAAGGGCTACATTGATATAAGAATGGTCATCCTTTACTTGCAGATGTAGGCCTATATATCTCATACCCATCTTGTCTCATGCCTATAATATTATCTCATGCTGAAAACTCTTACGCTGCTTGTAGCAAACTCTTAGTTTACCTCCGTCAAGTTGGTTTGATATTGACATTCGGGGATATATTGGATATTCGATATGGGAACCGCATGTCAAATTCATATAACCCAATTATTAATAATTCCACATTTCTACACACATTATTCAAACAAAAACGCCACCATTCAACAGTAACAGACCTAGGGTCAGATTTGGGTCGAAACACCAGGAAAAGTCATTTTCACACATTATCTCACTATATTTGCTGTATAAATGAGTATTTTTCTAATAATCATTAGTAACTCACCTAGGCTATCATAAAATGATCAGAAACTGATTTAATGAGGTGGGTAAGTGGGTCAGATTTGGATTGAAACACCAGGAAAATCCATTTTCACACATTATCTCACTATAGTTGCTGAAACAATGAGTGTTTTCTTCATATTGATCCAAATTGATCCACTAACCCACCTCATTAAATCAGTTTCTCATTATTTTATGATAGCCTAGGTCTGTTACTGTTGAATGGTGGCGTTTTTGCTTGAACAATGTGTGTAGAAATGTGGAATTACTAATGACTGTTATATATGAATTTGACATGCGGGTTTCCATACCGAATATCTAATATCCGAATGTTAATATCAAACCAACTTGACGGAGGTTCTGAGTCACTGATAGCATCAGTTATTTACACTATTATATTTCAATAGAGAGCAGCAATGAATCTGATCAAACAGTTTTGTTTTCCCCCACAGAATATTGCTGTAACAATTACTGTTGCACCAGCAGCACCACGTAACAAAACTAGATCATTATGGGGCATACTGTTGCAATAAGATTACCCATAGTGAGATTCTGGTAAATTATTTAAAAAACCTGGATTTCTGGCATCTGCAAACTGTGTATGAGCTCTACATTAGCTGGACTACGATGACAGCAAATATTATGTATGTGCAATAAGTATAACATTGCTCAATTCAATGTTATGTATTTAATGTGTTATAACAGGCTAATGTCGACTCTTTCACTGTTTCACATATCTGCATTTAACTGTAGCAAAGGTGAAAATATAAACGTAGCATGTTTGCCAAAATGCCTGTACAGAGAATTATTAGAAGCATAGGACTGAGATCAAAACATCAGTTTGCTGAATTACAAACATAATGACATTGTACCCTACTCCAATGACAGAACATATTTGTCATCTTAACGGAGTGTATTACTGTGCCCCCCCACTAAGGTACACCTTCCATCCCGTAATTGTAATCTCCAAACTTCTAAAGCGCCACCCGAAAGCCTAGGGCAGGGCACCAGTTTATTCAAGAGTGGCCTTATGTGAACTTTACTGTGCCTGACAGCGTCCGCTCAACAAACCGAGTGACCTCCCTTCATTGTCGTAATGCTAAGCCTTCTGGTCGGTGGTAAGTAATAAGGCTAGATTTTAATAAATACTGAGATGTGTGTTGTAGTAATTAACTGTTCAATGTGTTATAATACTTGTAGATGCTTCTGTGATTTACAACATTTCCGATGTTGTCATTGAGGGTTGCTATCCTCCTTACTTTGATGTTATTGCATGCACAAGGCAAGTTGTCTCTAATGACTGTTACAGCTCCATTGATAACATGGTTGATGACACCTAAAATTGCAAAAGAGAGGAGTGCCTATTGATTGATAATTTATGATGGGCAAGGATGGGATGGTGGCAGCATCAGTAATTATAGAGAAGAAATGAACACTGCAAATGACTGTATGACATATCCTTGTAGGCCTACCTCTTCATAATTATACATTATATCAGTGGTTCTCAACCTGTGGGTCGCGACCCCAATGGGGGTTGCCTTACGATTTTGCAGGGGTCGCCTGGAGCCTTAAGAAATTTTTATAAAAACGTTTTCAGCCTTGCATCTCATGTACAATATTCATGCAATTGTGTTTATTAGTATTACATGAACTAGTCTTCTGATATAGTGACTTTAATTAATATTTACTTATTTCTTGTGCTACAATTCATTTAATAAAATTATTACCAACAACAAATTTAAAATTGTTCTGTTAATTAAAGATTGATCTTGCTATTGTGCATGAGGTGTTTGGATTATCAAATGATTAGAAGTAAAATGCATGGTAGTAAAAATGGGGTGAAGGCAGTAAACCAATACTTTAATAGCTGGGGTCACCACACCTTTGGAAATATTATTATGGGGTTGCAGGACTAAAAATGTTGAGAACCGCTGCATTATATAGTAACAGTCATTTTAATAAGCTTAAACTTCAGTGCATAGCTATAGTTACAAAATATTCTAATTATTTAAATAAGCAGGAATTTGCTAGTGAAATTTGTAGCTGTTGTTTGTAGCTGTTGTTTGTAGTTGTTGTTTGTAGTGTTGTTTGCGCATCATAAGCCAGTGAAAAAAGAATTTGGAAATGTGCTTTCTATTGTGTGTGAAATGATTGCTTTTATAGATTATTGCCCATCAATGGATAGTTTAAAGAATTGTAAATGTAAGTTGCAAGCATTGAAATTTAATTTTAAAAAATGATATCGTGTAAAGAACATACATTGGGCCTAGTGCAATAGCAGCTCCCACAGCACCACCTGTTTGCTTATGCCTTTCATTGTCTTATTGTTCTTTGTTTTTATGTTGAAAGCATAGAAGGTGTAATTGTTGCATGACTTCAACAAGAGTTTTCCATTGTTTTGTAGAAATGGCACATTTACCTTCATTTCTGCCATTTTTGTTGTGCTGTGCATATATCGCTTGAGTGGCTATTATAGAGTTGAGGAAAGAGTGTTGTCATTGCATGTCTTCTATCTGACATCAGTTCTTCAATTCATGTGCCTGTAAGTGAAGCTGGAATTTGCTATGTTTATTATTTATATTACCAAAATTTGATACTGCTCTTCTTCCAAAATTTTTTGCTCAGAAGTGCACACACATGCCTCAAAGGCGTAATTGCAGTTGTACTGCAGAGTAAATGTGCGTGAAAGACTTGCTCAAGGTCCCTACACAGTGATTCCCGGACGAGGGTCGAACCCGCTCGCTCAGCGCTCACTCAACGTTACGGGTCAACCGCTCTAACCGATTGGCCACTGTCCTATGTCCAAAGTACATGACTGGTTTTGTGTGGGAAGTCTGCTTGTAATATGTAGACTAAGTTAAACGTCCTTCTATTGGTTTTAATAGTGTACAGGTGAAGTGAAACATAACTACTTGGTCTATAACACTGCTGCAGTAGATCAAGTTATTGGTCCATGTGGCATTCATTGAAATATAGGCTTTGGTGTTGATAAATTGAAATTTGTATGTGTATGTGGTTGTATAAAACTATTATGTATAGTCTATGTATGGTCTGTGTATGATCTATGTCTAGTGGATGTATGATCTATGTATGGTCTATGTATGATCTACGTATGGTCTATACAATATAATACAACTGAAATTTAATATTGCCCTTCTGACAATCAGCTCAGAAGTAAACACATGCCTCGACGGCACAACTGCAGTTGTAATGCAGAGCAATTGTGCACGAAGGACGTGCTTGAGGTCCCTACACATTGACTCCTTGGCCAAGGTCGAACCCGCGCACTCAGCGCACACACAGCGTTTCAGGTCAACCGCTCTAACCTATTGGCCACCGTGCCATATGTACGGTCTGTTCCAACATATGGCCTATAGCCTTGCCGATATCCGATACCGCCGATATCTCTATAATCGGCCCAATTAATCGGTACAGCTCTAATCACAACAATTGGCAGTAGCAGGAGGTCTATCTTTTGGAACCGGATATCTTGGGAAACACAATTAAATAATCGGCTAGATAATCGGTATCGGCATAGAAATAATCGGCAATAATCGGTATCAGCGTAAAATTTTATCGGTACAGCTCTACTATAAGGCCAGTGTGACTTGGTCATCTACACTAAACTTTTTAAATGAAATATGCTAGAAGTCTATGTGATTTGGTAAACTATAGTACTCTGTATGACTTGTAAACCTCAAAGCTGAACATATGCACAGAATTAATGGACTCTAAGGAAGACAATTATAGCAATATAAAGTTCTCTGGAGATCCACTTGAAACTGATCCAGTTAAATCTTCAGAAATCTGTCATGAGTTTGGCTGTAAATGAAGCAAACATTTTTGCAAAACATATTGTTCAATATGTTATGAGTGAAATGTTCTGTATAGACTATAGAGACATATCATCAAAACAAGTGTTTGGGTGAACATCGATGTTTGGTCGAGTGGTGCCTTCGTGTGTGAACTCTAGTCGGCTGCAGTTGCTGCTGCCTGGCTGCCTCTGAGTAGGTTTCTTGAAAAAGGGCACTATATAAATTTTCAATATGAATGAATGAATGAATGAATGAATGATGATATGTATAAGTGAAATATTGAAATATGTGCAAGTAAATCAAAATGCTTGTCCTTGTATAGATGGAGTAAAACATGTTTGGTGCATACGTTGTAGAATAAAGGATAACACACTGAGAATGAGATATCAAATCTATATAGAGTAAATGTCTATACAGATTGAATATATTTGATATTCATTTGTAAATTGACAATGTTTTAATAGGCGATTGGAATCAATAATGCAATCTGTGTAGCAGTAATTAGTGATAAACAGAACTGTTTTTATTCTTTCATAACTGGCTTTCTAAAGTGTATCATAACATTTGTGTGTATTAAACTTTTCCATGTATCACTTGGTTGCACTTGAGGGAACCATTAGACGAAGACGTCTTTTGCTTTGTGGTAATGGCACTATAGAAGTCATTGAATCAGTTTAGAGTGAATGCATCTTTGTTGAATGCCTAGAGTTGTTGTTTGTTTCTAGTGGCATTCATTCAATGTTGTATGTTGATTACAACTGGATTCGTGTTCTGGAGCACTGTGCTCAGTGTTTGAGATTGGTTCAGGTACTGATGCTCATTCACTGCTACTGGTGCGAGGTGCATCTCTTTCATCCAGAGCAGGCTCGTGCACGAGAGTAAGTTTACGAGGAATTGCTCTCTTTTGTGCTAGGCACCAACTTAGTGATCAGCGAATGTGTACGACTTTATTAGTAGAGAACTTTATGGTAAATGAACAAGAAACAGCAAAGGTTTTGCATTTTGACACTATTGCATTGCATTATTAAGTTTATATAGCACCTGTTATGAAACTACTCATCAATACTTAGTGGCACTCCCAGAATGAAAGCCTTGCAACATTATTTGAGAGTCTGTAAGTATTTCATTAAAAACTAGTGACTGACATCATTCAACGGTATTAGACATTTTCTGAATAGGCTTTGTTCAAGGTCTGAATAGCCTAACAATTTTGTTGGGGTACTGGGTCCATGCAACAAAAGATACCATTTTCACTATTAGATAAATTTTTATTACTGAATTGACATTCTCTCCCTGCACGTGTAAGTGTGTCATGGAGCAGAATACTTTAATTTCAGTTTTTGATCCATGGCTGGATCCATTGTTGTATCATGTGTATCTCTTTAAAGAACAATATTCAATATATTTAATATGGTGTTCATCGTGTCAAAATAATATGGAATTTATTCCATATTATTACATATGGCATTATAATGCTATGTTTCGAAGACAACTTTATCAGAGATGCTATTGACCTAACAATAAACCATGCTGCCTCTGACACCGAGGTGACTGCTTTTTGCTTCTAATAGACCAATTTTTTAATCTTGATAACCTCTGACATGCTGCAATGTGCATTTTTAATGGTTCTGCAGTTGTGCTGCCTTGTAGAAACTTCCGACGGGTCACGACATTCCTCTGCGTCTGTATCATCGTTGAATTCATCATTCTCATCAACTACGTAGCACCACTCACCAAGGACTGCCAGCGTATGCAAGTGTTTAATTCGTTTTCATATCTATAATGTATAGCCTATTATTTAGGGTTGGAACTGGTATATTGAGTTGTATGTCTTCTGTAAATTGTTAATTTTAATTGTTAATTTTGGTACATATATAAGCAGCAACTGATATATTATCATTAGGGCATAACCGAGTAGACAATTTCCACCGAGTACTAAATCCGAGTATTTGGATGAACTATTTGCCGGGTATGAACCAAATAGTAGCGGCAAATCTGGCCAGCGGCAGCGAGTACCATCCGTGGCCAGTTAGTCTGCCACGTGCACAGCTACAAAGAACTATCTATAGTCAATGCCGAGTCTATAGTAATATCCTTCATATAGTGTATCTAGACTAACAATATATTTATTATTTAATGACTTTCTTTGAGAAAAAAATTTAAAACCTTGTTATAAAATTTGAAATATGAAGTTATCAACGACGTCTTTACTCTCTAATGTTTACTGGAAAGTGGTTGAAGCCAATTCAAGTGAGAAAATTACTGATTTGGTTGCCACCTGAGGAATGCAACTCAACTCTGGTTAACGCGTGAGTCACATGAGATTTAAATCAGTTCAATTATCTTAAAGTGGAAAAATGTCTGAGAGAGAACCTGAAATTGTGAAGTTTCCTTTTACACAATTTGAAGTTATTAACAAACAATAGTATGCCGTGCCGTTGGTTATTGATGCAAAACCACCATAACCGAAACGATCGGAACAACTTCGAGTTTCTCAGGGCGAGTATAAGGATATGCGCAACTTTTTAATTTCGTTTGATATTAGGTATCGAATTTACTTGTTTATAATCATCTATAAGATTTTAGATGTGTCTAAAAAAGCTTTCTTTATGTTGTTCGGAAGTTATGCCGACGAAAAGATATCGAAAAAGATAAAACGTGGCAATATAAAAACTGTTTTCAGGAATTGATACTACATACATTATAAGTTTCAAATTGAAATTGCACAGGAACATTATTCCCAAAAACTGATACTTTAGTATTTCACAGCATTTTATATAAGATCACTTGTCTTTTACTGTCTTGTACTGTGTCGAACTGTCTTGAGCCAAGTGTCTCGGTCTTGGTACCTCACTGTCTCGGTCTCGGCACCTCACTGTCTCGGTCTCGTCTTTGTCTTGAAGTTTGAAGTCTTGCATACATCACTGTGATAAACTCTGGAGTGGCTCACATCTTTCATTCTCTGGGTAAGTTATGTCTTCCATTAACTTGTGTACATACATAATTTACACAAGTCATGGAGTAGACAGAAAATCGGGCCAACCCTCTTAGGAAAATTTTTTCCCAACTCCTTATGATGAGCAAAATCCGTTATTTAGTTGATTCATTATTGTCCAAAACTGTACATCAAATATGCTACTAATAATGGGAAAATAATTGTAGTTTATTTATCATGCTAATTATTTTTGTAGGACGAACACTTGTCCTCCAACTTCCAACTGCTTCAGTAGTTGTGCCTATTATTGTCACAGCATTAGGTCTGTGGCTAAATGCAGAAATCTTATAATAATGTTGTTGCAAATTGCAATGGTTGCATAAAAAAAGGTGTTAGCACTGTGAGTATTGATCATGAATGTGTATTCGCATAATATATCTAGGTATACGTATAGAATCGTATGTGTTGCTAAGTGGCGTTGCCAGAGCTTTGAGGTTGGGGGGAGGCAAAGAGCCTCTAATGACTAGGGGTCATAGGGTAGCATCATGAGCTCCCCCAGCTGGGCCAGGAGCCTGCACAATTTTGTGCATTTGATGCCAAATGGACTACATTTTGGGCTATTGCCTACCACCAATTTTTCAACCACAATTTCAAAATAAAATCACTTCTAGCATCTTGATGTGTGAAGAAATTTGGCTATATTATATGCAGAGGAGGACCTTCAATGTGAAATATCAAATAACATACCACGTAAGGTACTCCCATAAAAAAAACTCGATGGATTTGCACAAATTCCAAGACCCAGTCTAGGTAGGGTTGGAGGAGGGGGTGCAATTGCCCCCATTGCCTCCAATTTGACCCTAAATGCTTCAGAAAGTGTTGCTAAGCCCTTAATTAGCTGTTCTGCCTGTTTTCAGATTGGCGTCAGCTGATATTGTCAATCAATGACTTGATTGGTGTTATTGTTCTTGTGCCCGGGATTATCAAATATGTTAATTTGGTTCTAACATTTGATGCCAACCAGGAGTTGAAGGAGCGATGGATTCGGCAATCAATAATGTTTGTAGACATTGTGAAGATGCCTTTTAAACCATTCTTAAATATCTAATTGAGTGAATAAATAAGTGAAATTCTAATTGCATCTATGACTTGTGTTTTATCTGATTCCCGCTTAAAACTCTTAATTTGATACAGTATTGTCCAAACACACTTGAATGTGTTCAAAAGAAATCACTGCTTAACTGTATTAAGGACAGTCTGTATAGGACAATTACAATAAATGACTTACTTTTACCCCTTCCTCTGTGAGCATTAGGAATGATCACACTTCCTACCCATTTGCCAATATCTACTCTCCAGTGGAGTACTAAGTCCTAGATAAGGCAACTCTGCTCATTGTGCAGGGCCATCTGGGTTGGGGTAGGATACTTCCATATCCAGTAAAGAGGTTGTATTTTAAAAGCAGTACAGATTACTGTATTTGCTGTTTTACTATGCTCTTTGTAGATTTCTGTGACACATGAATCCTAAATTCAATTTAGAGTGTGAAATACATTATTTTTGTAGTAGCGATAGTTTTATACAGTATTTAGAACAGATTGGTAGCTAAACAATTCTTTCTGTAATACAATCTAGCATAGTATATAGTACTTAATGTGTGAAGATCTGGATAACTTTGAAGTTTACTGGTTAAGAATTCCAGAATTGCATTATACAATGCTTAACAAAGCTTTTGCAACTCCACCTAGATGTCACTGTTTGGGTTTGAAGTAAAATAAATATATAATTATCAGTAAGGAGTAAGTCATTTAATCAATTTCACTATCTGTAATGTGTAAAATCAGAATTTCCTAACCATATGTTGACTATTTCAAAATATTTTGATAATTATTGTAAAAATGGGTTGCACTGTTTCTGTTTCTAGTGTGCTGTCTGTGTATCTGGCTTCATCGTTGACATGGTTTCTATACTGCCTTGTTCTGTACTGTTGTAAGTGTATAAAGTTCTTATATTCTTATATGTGTATGGAAGAGTATTTATTTGCAGCACTTTTGGTCTGAGGAGTGCTGCTATTATTAGCAGTCAGTCGTGCAAGTTGGATTGCATTAGAAAATACCTTTATCCTTTACTAAAAATTTGTGTTACTTTTTTCACCATTGTATGAATTTGTCAGTATTTAGTTAACTCATGTAGAAAGACAGCATATTAAATTGGCAATACCTACTTGTCTTGGTACAGAATTGTCTTGCATTCACTTCTAGCACAAATGTCACAATAATAGATTTTGGGGGGCGAATCATGCTTGTGGATACTTGTTCGTGTGATTGCTTTAATCAATTTTTTCATTCCATGCTTTTTATTTAGTTATGAGTGCATTGATTCTAACTAATCAATCTAATCCTATAATGGTTGCTGTTTATTTCAGTATCTCATGAGGAGGAGAGTTGTACTGATATCTTTGTGAGTATGGCTGCTTAGTTTCTATTATCATTAAACATTGAGACATCATGTTAAACGGTTTGTTTCTTGTGTATGACATTTCGATTATTTGTAATTGACAGTTGTGGAATTAATGTCAGCACTCTGTATCATAATATTTACAAGAAAGATTCATTGTTATCTTTATGAAAGATTCATTGTTATCTTTATGAAAGATTCATTGTTATCTTTATGAAAGATTCATTGTTATCTTTATGAAAGATTCATTGTTATCTTTATGAAAGATTCATTGTTATCTTTATGAAAGATTCATTGTTATCTTTATGAAAGATTCATTGTTATCTTTATGATTTGGCTGCTTAATATTCTTTCATTCATTATAAGTATTTATATAGCATCCCATCAAGAGTAGGCTACTACTCAGGAGCACTCCCAACTCCAGCATAGCTCTTCCATACTTTATTTTATGTAGTTCCAGAATATCATAGCTGATTACCTTGACCCAGTTTTCATGTGGTAATGAAAAATTAAGCAAGTTAGTACATTACTTTATACGATTGGTGTCACTAATATTTTTAAAGCATCTAACCTTGTCAGTAATTCGATGCAAAGCTGTTGACTTAGCAACAGCACGGCTTAAAGGATATGGATGTGAAATAAGGATTGTTTGGTCATTAATAGTTTGAAATTATATCTCTCATTATTTTTATTCAATTTCAGGTGTCAAATCAAGTCATTTATACCACAGTGCATGCCTCCTACATGGTTGGTATTTGTTTCATTTTTGGGTTTGGATTGGGAGTGCATCTAAGTAGATATCTTGAAGAGACACTACTTAGCTATGTCGAATAATTGAGTGAATAAAGTTACCAAAAGTTGTTCATCCTCTGTTTAGAAATGTAGATTATTTTATGTATAGTTTTGATAAGCTTTTTTTCTTAGTTAGGCAATCAATATTGAAACCAAGAATATCAGCTTACTTTCAGATATTAATTATATTTACCGGTACTGATTATTTAATAAAGCTACATTACGAAAGTGTGGCTTAGAGACTTCTGTAAATTAGTTATGGAACGTCTGTGACTGCATTGTTTCCCAGTCACTTTTAATGCACATTTTTTATTAAAGTGTTAAGTATAATTATTGACTTGTTGAGCACTACTCTATGTCTGTTTGTTTGTCTTTCTTACTCAGGTCATTTTATTTATAGTTCCAGTTCTGACGATTTTTATGATCTTTTATCCTGAAGCACATCAGATGGAAAGAAGTGTAAGTACGAATATGATCACAGAAGTTCTCATTAATTATTCAATTTGATCAACGATCTAGTTCCAGTGATAGACTGTTACATAGGCCTAATAGGTTACGTTAAAGTTATATATCTCTTTTTTTTATTCATGTCACATCAAGTCATTTATACTACAGTTCTGCTAAAAAAAAATTATTTTTCAAGGAAACAACATAAATGCATTATGGATGTGTATGTTTAGTTTGCAAGAAACGCTAGCATTGTGGCTTGAGTCCATGTTCGAGTGTCATATAACATAATGAATTTTATAATGATCATTACTTAGTTAAATAATGAATTATACTACATACAACTGTATTTCTCATTACCCTACTTTAAAATTCAGAAGCACACACAGAACCATATGACAGAGCACCAATGGTACTGAGAAATTGTGAGCAAAAGACTTGCTCAACGTCCATACATAGTGACCGGGGGGGGGCTTCTTGTTGCTGTGCACTGTTAATGTTCTGTTTTTGGTTGAGTATTCACTTCTGAAATTTGGAAGAGGGCAATATCAAATGCAGTGAGGGCTTGAACCTGTACTCTTGGTGTCGCAGACCGAGATTTTAAACAAATAAGGTGCTGTGCCCAATGAAGATGAATGATGATGATGATGGTGATGATGATGACAAACACAAAGAAACTGTATGAGACTGTCACATTGCTCCCTTTATTCCTAACTTTTGCAAATTAATGTTAATGCAGGCAAGTGCAACAAGATTCACTAATGACTATGGAACTTTTTAAATCAACCTGGAACTTCAGAATGCATCACATTCCCGGTTTCAAGTAGCAGAAATGCAGGACGATGATGTCAGGACAAGAACTATGTTATTGTGATGACGTTTGACAACATAATTGAAATTATCTGAATTTTGTATTGTTGGCTAAAGGACAGTTGCATAAACAGACAATTTGTTTGCAAAAGAGTGAACAAGTCTGAAGAAATGTTTCGTTGGTAGACAGCTTTTTTAATTGTTAATATAGGTTTTGTAAAATTTTCATGATCACAGAGAGCAGTATGTTTTGAAATTGCAACTAAGATTGCTGTGCATTACTGTCTAGATGTGAGTTTGTAATGAGTCTCCTGCATCTTCTGGTCATTTGGACTCTGGTAGCAGTTAAGTTCTTTAACTGCTACCAGAGTCCAAATGACTGCCTTCAAAATACCTGTCTTCTGTCAAAGTAAGTAAGTAAGTATATTCTTTGTTAACCAACTGCTAATTTCACTTTGGCATACATAGACAATTAGACATTTGCATGATTATTAAGTGCTGCTGCAGCAGTTACCATGGTAGGGAACAACACACAGCAGGTGAACTCTACCTCCGTGGGAGGCAAAGTCTAGCAGACATGCCCAACATGATCCTTGAAACCTGTATATGTTGAACCTGGAGTTTGAGATTTCAAAATCCCTTGACGTCTTGGGATAAAGTTACAAAAAGTACTGACTCCAGTGTATGCCACTGTGGATTAAATGAATGTTTATTTATTTATGTTATTGGGAGCTTAACAACCAATTATCACTCTAAATTGGGAATTTTATTGCTTTAATTTAGCATATTTAGCATTAACACAGTGATTTAAACTGACAAGTGCAGATGGGAAGCCAGTAATTGCTAATGCTGTTTTCATCACCAAACAAGAGATGTGAGAACTAGAATAAGTAGCATCTCACATTTCTACTCACACCTCTTTATTTGACTGCTGCATCACCTAGCAAATGTGTAGAACTGCATGCATGACAAGTGCCTTTAATAAATAGATGAAGGATGGATGCTTCACTATGATAGGCATATTTTCATTTTGGTTGCGAGTAGATTTATACCAAGACATCAAATGGAATTTTGTAAATGTTAAAATGTGTTCATCCTGCATCACTTAGGATATTAGTTTCATGAACTGTGTTTCTGTAGATTGTAGAATTCTATCCTATATTTTTATATTTTTTACATTGTCTATATTATAATGTTTAGGATTGTGAAGTATTACATAATTTATGAGCCATATTTTAATGCAGTATATTTAAGACATTCAGTATTCTTAAACGATATGTGATATATTGCACCTGATGAAATATTATTCTGAATTATTTTGCATGTTTTCTATAAGACTTATTTTGCAATGTACTCTGTGACATTAGACTTCTTTGCCTTGTCGAAATTTATTTGCTTTAATAGAATTTGTGACATGTCTAAAAAAATAATATTTATTTGTCAGTTTGTGATTGATATGTTTTTATCATATCAAGATTTTTATTACAAGGTACAGTACATGCCCAATACCTGTTATCATTATCAACCTGGATGATTGTATAATTGTTCTCCAATAAATAGGAGCAACTCTTTTGCAATGTGGTTGGTCAACTTTAATAGAGGAATGCAGTCTGTTGAATAATTTGAATTTAGTGTGCTTGCTCAACATTTCAATTCTGATTAAAAAAAACTTCATTCCAAATACAAAAAACAACTGTACTTTTATTGCAAGACCATCATGTTGGTGATTGTTCTTTACATTTGTAAAAGGCAATTTATTTACACTTTAATGATGAGAATGTACTAAAACTGACTGGGAAACCAATGCAATATTTAAAATTTATTGCATAATCTTTACAATTAAATTGATGGTAAATGGTAATACAATGTTAAATTTCTTATTTCTGTATAATAAGGTACAGAAAAAGGAAGAATATTATCACACTAACATTTGGCTGGAAATGACCAAGTGATTCAATATCTACATTTTCTTACATTTAACCTCGATATCGACGGAATATCTTTTAAAAAATCTTCATATCCTGCCTGGTTGGTGCACTGGCCTCGATTAGCAAAATGTATGCACAAATCAACGATACCCTGTTTACATCTAAGTAATAAAAATATTAAATATGAGTTGCAAACAGTTGAAAGTCGTTGAGTGCTTTATGTGTCCCATTGAACAAAAGCATGAGTTTGTCACTGTGCTCCATTAAGAATCTGTCAGTTCAGAAGTCTGGTATTGATCTTTGACCCAACAGACAACAGGTGGCATGGATTCTTCCTGGAGGCTGTGTCATTCTATCACAGACTTTACATGTCTTCCAAACGATTCTCAGTGTCACTGAAGAAAAAAGTAAGTCAGAGTACAGAGAATTATCAAAGTTCACAGAGGCCTAGCACAGTATGCTGACCCTCAATTAACCTTTAGCCTTTTAATCCTGGGGTCGAATCTATATGTCAAGTGAATCATGCAGTTTGATAATAGAATTGTTCCATTGCTGGGCTGCTGTTTACTACATCTTTGGTTAAAACCTTTTCAAGATAATGTTTGCTTAAGGAAATTAGTGATTGACTTAATTTACCATGACTGTGAACAAGAACTAAATCAGATTTCAACCTGAAATGTGGTTTTTTGTTATCTTAGTGGTGTAATCCAAAACCTATTTCAACGGACTTAATTTAGTTAAGTTAATTAAGTTAAATTATTCCATAATCAAAATGGACTCTTCTTGTGTCTGGTCAATTATTTATGTAAGATGGTGATTAACAGTAGGCCTAAAGCTGTGTTAAGCTGAATGTGTTTATTAATTTATATCTGGTGCTTCTAAATAGGTGAACATTCAATACAATTTTCTACCGTAAGGGTGATGATATTTTGAATAAACAATTAGAGAAACTCACCATACACAGTGGTGAAAGATATCCATTGATGAATTCATTTCAAAATGAGTATGCTTAAGGTGAAACAGTTGCTAAAGAAAACCATGAATATTTACATCTGCAAAGTTTTAAGGTCATATGCTGGTTTGAATGTTGCAACTCTCTGCTTTACCTCTCAAGACTTTCTCCGAGAACCATTGAACTTCCAGTCAGTCTTTTTGCAAAGTCTCTGTTTTCATGACAGAATTGTTTAAGTTCGCCTGAAGTCATTTCGGGCGTTTTCAGAAGTTCTTCTAGGATCTGAAGTTCTTGCATTTTATCCTGCAAATGCAGACCATGAATGTCAGTGTTTGATAAACTCTTAGAAATTAAGTGTGCACGATGCAAATCACAAAAAGGCTTTAATGGGTAAGTATTAAGTACGACACATGTGTAGAAATGGCCTTTCGCCCTACTCACTCACCTTGGTCAACCAGTTGCATATCTATGTTCTACATGTATATGTGTGCATAAGTATACTATACAGCCCCTCGGATGCATAGATATGTATACCATATGCCTAATGAAGTGTACCCCTATAAACTAAGTCAGATTCACTGTCGAAAATATATAAAATATATATTACATATATATATATATATCTGGGTGTTCCTACGAGTAAATATGATGTGTTGTTTGATTCAGTAACTTAGCTGCTTTTCTTATCTGAATGAAATTCATGAATACATCTCATAATTTTAAAAGCTATTTTTATATAGGCCTACACCTTTCATTTCTATTGAAAAACTTGAGTTAGCTAAACACTTCAATGATCAGCACCTTCTAAGAGTGACTGGGAAACCAGTGTAGCTCGTCATTAGAGTAATAAAACTGTTGTTACCTTGAATGATCGCTGTAACATGAACAAGTGAGAACAGAGCTCTTCATAGCGGTTAGCAGGAGATGGCTTTGCCTTTATCTTCATTGATTTTGCTATATTGGTCATCCTTGCATGAGCCCTTTTTGTTGCACTGAATACTGACAGAGCCTCAGCAGTTTGAAATGTATCTTTGATATCAAATAGACACACTATCACAGTTATAGTTAAACGTCACTAATAAATTTATATAATAATAATATTTCTTATAATATTCAAACAAGTACACAGTAAGATTACATCACCTAGACAGGCAAATGGAAGGCTGAATCATCATTATGGGGCTAGCAGTTATCGAACCCAAATCTTTCCATTCAGCAATCTCCCGGACCCAATATACATGTTTGCAGACCAATTTGGAGCTCTGTCATTTTAACATTAATACATTCTTACTTTTTAGGTGTGTTAATCAGTGCTTTTTATCTAGAAAAAGATCTGCCGGAACGCATCTGTATTGTCAAAAGAATTGATGCTAAAATAAGCTAAAAAATAAAATAAATTTGATAGGATACAATGATCACAAGCTATACACTTACTTATGAAATAACTATAGAATGCAAAAAATTGAAATGATAAAGTTTTATATAAAATTCAAGATTTTTTTCACAATTACTATTTTTAGTTTTAGTCATTAAAAAAATGTGCTGGAATGCCGTTCCGGTGCATTCCGCCAGAAAAAAGCACTGGTGTAAATTGTTTTAGAGATGTATTTCGACTGATTAGGTGGTAAATGACCTGAGAATGTCTGAATTCACTTAACATCAAAATTTTTGTTAATGCTGGAATTCTCAAATCATGCACTGATAACTGTAAAATGGTGCATTTTATGCTTTTTCTTAATTAGCAACCCTCTCTTTTTATATATTATTTGTTCCAGCCTAGTCGAAGTTTAATTTTCTTCAGTTTCTGACATGCACTCAAGATAACTGACACACTATTTTTCAATATATGCGGGCGATCGTTTTTTGGCTCCCCTTCTCTCGGTGGATCTCTCATACTGGTATGGCATTGCATTGAGGGATCAGCTCCCAGGTACTTGTGGGAACTATGCTGTTCTACATTAGATGTCCAATGCTGAGGCTCCCTTAGTTCTTCTTTTCTGGCCGAGCTTCTTGTCAATTACTCTTGGACTTCCACAAGGTAACACCAAATCTTCTCCCTTGCTGGTGCTGCAACCTGGAATGGGCTCCCTGTCGCCCTTCGCCTTGTGCCCAAGGGCCACTCCACCATGTTCTGTACCAACCTTAAGGCCGTCTTACCTATTCCTATTTACCCGGGGTTGGGTTGGGTTGGGAGCGCTCCTGAGTAGACGTTCTTGAATGGGCACAATATAAATTCTTCATATAAACAAATTAATAAACCCATTTACAATATGAATTACTTGTCAGAGACACACCAACCAATCCCATCTCGGTTGTATTTAGGTGTTTTTTTACAGTACAGCTTATTTAATAGTCAATACAAGTATGAAAAGTTGGAAGCGAGCAAATTTCTCTTCACACATTTATGACAGTATAGACTAACACTACTTTGAAATATTGGAATCCTACGTGCATTTGATCTTTTGAAACTTCTTACTGAGAACTTAACTCTTTCATTGACTTACATACACACATGGAAATATGAATCTTGCCTGTTTACTGCATTACTTAAGAACTGTTACCTGAATGTTTTTCTAAATGTTTTGAAATGTTAGCAAAAGAGATATTACCAGACAACGATGTCACAGCAGACAGCCTAGCTTCTTCTTTTTGAACAGATGGTGATTTTACGATGCAGAAATGAGCTTCAGAGGAGGGTGAAGTATTGTTTCCATTTGAGGATGACATTGCACTTGATCTGGCTGCTGAAGCTGTTGGCATTGAAGACAGTGTGGGATCAGAAACATTCCAGTTTGGTGGTAGTGTTTCGGATACTGCCCGGAGTATAGCTGATGGCTTGGCAAATGTTAATGGTCCAAAATTTTTAGTTTTGGTTTTTGATGCAACCACTTGTGTTGTTGAACATTCTTCTGCTGAACAGGCTCTTGTTGAAGATACTGCTGATGATGATGATGATCGTGAGGCAGAGAATATTGGTCCAGTGATTGCTCTGCCAGGTAATGATGGAACTGATGCCACAGCAGAGACTTCACATGGAGCTGTTATGGCAGTATTTGTAGATGATGGTTTGGCATAGGTTCCTGGTCCAGTATTTGCATTTTTTTTGGATGGCATTTCAAAGGGTGTTTTAGCTGAACCATCAACAGCATCAGATGTCCTAAGTAGCTTTTCTGCTGCAACTCCTGTTACCGGTCGTAACGGTTTGGAAAAAGATGCTGCTTGATGGGCCAACATAGCAAGTGCAACTGGTTCTGAGCTTGCTGCTGACGTAGAAGATCGTTCACCTGTCAATGGTACTGCACGTGCTGGTTTAGCATATGTTGCTGGCGCACAAGTTGGTCTTGTCGGTGATGGTCTTTGTAGAGTTGGCGAGGAGGCAGAGGATTCTCCAGGAGGGGAAGACTTAGGTGAGGGCTTTGGTCTGGATGGGGTTGCTGGTCCACGCGCTTTCTTAGCAGCAACTTTTGGTTCTAAAGCGTCTGATGTGGGCTGAGTTACCTTTAGTTCAGGAGATGCAAGATGAACTGAATTTGATTGAGGATGTAGCTGCTGTGATGGTTCTTGCTGAGAAGCTGTCACAGGAGTTAATTCTTCTTTAGAGGATGATGAAGAAATTGATTCTGGTATGGATGATCTCTCAGGTTCTGATTCTGAATTACAAGGAGTTGATTCTAGTGGCATTGATTTTATTTCAGAGGCAGCTGAAGAGGATGACACTGCTGCTTCTGCTGCTGCAGCAGCTGATGAGCCAGGCAAACACATAATAGTAGGGTCCGCACATGTCAAGTCTTTGTCCTCTGTCTCGTCATCTCTTTCAGTGACTGGCTGCAATGACTTCTTTTCTTCCTCTTCAATATTGTCTTCCTCATTGTCGCTCTCACTTATGTCGCTGTTGCTTTCATCTGAGAAAGAAAATTCAATTAGTTTGCAAGAAAGAGACAACTAACAGAAACCCAGGGATATGATCGCCTGTAAATTAAAATTATTGCTCAATTATTTTGCTTAATTGTTCATCTGTTGTCAATAGTTTAATCATTTTTAATGACTAACAACTTATCTTTGTTATCACTAATCTTTTATGCTGGGTAACCAATTATCTTAACACATAACTTCGCAATAGATGTCACTTGAAAGTAGAAACCAAAGCAAATCTCAAATGAAAAAACAAATAAATTTAAGTTGGCTTCTACATACATCAATAAAAAAACAATAGAACATAAATAATTTCTTTCTTATAGTGCCACCCTCTTCCTTGTTCTCCATCCCTTCATGAGTCATTATTTGCCATCCTCAATGCAGTCCAGATGTTTGTGGATGCCCAATGACTGAAGCTGCATTTGCCTGGCAGTACAAAGTGTTTGCTTGGAGTCCCTTTATATGCAATCAAGCTTATAGTCATTTATTAATACCAGCACATGTATATGGATGTTTAAAACATTATCTAATGTGTTTCACTGCTTCATGTGGTGTAAGTGAGTCCAGCTAGAAAATTAATAAGACGATCTGGTGTTCTGTTGGTGCAGTACATGACTGCTGTAACATGAACAAAGGACCAGAAACAGCATACAGATGGAACATTTTACTTACTTAATTTTACTACTATTCACTGGTATATAAACATACAGAATTATCAATTGCTTTTATTCTCTTCTGAATTTGGTTATTGTATGCAATCAAGTAGATTCCATAGATCAGAGAAACACTCACCTGATTTCTTCCTTTTACATATATCTTCACATGAATTAATTAGATGGGTCATCCAGCTGTAACAATCAACATAAGACTAAAGTTTTGGATCTCTTCTTCAGACAGATCCCGAAGAAAATGCTTCTAGATGTAAAAGATTTTGTTCACAGCATCAGTATTGCAGCAATTGCAACTATATAATGCCGTTTTGGGGAGTAACCAATGTCAGGGAACTTGTCAAAAATATGAAATTAAGCAGGGGCGGCGATCCCGAGGGGTCGAGGGGGACAAGTCCCCCACCTTTTACAAACAGAGGACAAGTTTCATGTGTGTCCCCCACATTTCCTACCCATCTCATTGGGTGTCCCCCATCTGTCAAACGAGGTCGCTGCCTCTAAAATTTAGTGAAATTAAGTGAAACATATAAGAACTTGTTCCCATTTTCAGAACTTGTTCCACTTTTACATAAACGACACTGATTGAACAGTTGTCATAAATCTCATCGGAAAAATTGGCAAACATTATACTGCAATGTTTACAGTTATAGATAGGCAAAAGTTATGATAAAGCCAATTTAGAAACTGATCAATTCTGTGTTCTATTTGTTGCCTGCTTATGTCAAACCCGGATATCTCACACTCCAATAGGATTTATTGCTAGTAATATTACTTGTCAGAACCCTTCTGACTATTTCATTTGAGCAAACTATTGTACATGTAGAACATCATATGCATGATATGACAGTTATAATAATGGTTTGGACAATGGAAATCCACAAATATAATTATTCATGATATGAACACACATTAAGCAATACTGAGAAAACCAATTAGGCCTACATAAAATATATTTGCATGAATAGTAAAGTAAAAATCAAGATCTAGAGTCAGCATTAAAATGACTGCGGATTATTGCTTTTCCACAGTTCGTCTAAACTTTGTCACTTCTACGCTGACAATTAAGAATGATTTCCCATTCCATTCGGGGTTTCGATGCGATTAATGGGCAGAATTTATTTTTACTTGGTTCGATGCACCGTTTTTTACTATACGATCAAAAAAACAAAATAAATCTTGTATGTTCAAGCTGTAATTACAAGATCTAATTCAAATGAAAGTTTATGCTATGAACTATTTTAAATAAATAGCTAAAATAAATAGCTGGAGATATAAATGCCTTTACATAAAATTTACTTTTTAAAACACATTGCTTAGAAGAATACCGACTATCTACCATTTCTGGATACAGTGACTCATAATTTCATTACTTTGCATTGATTTTCAATGATTAAGATTACTGCTGGAGGTCACAAAAACATGTTACTATTTTTGTATTAATGAAAATTGAAAATGTTTTTGGTAAATAATTACTTCGTTTGGTATCTGTATTGGTAGTCCAGGAATGCAACAATTCCGATTAATCAGTCAAAGGCAAAATCAGTTGAAAACCTATTTCCGGACTAAGATTTGGTACAACCCTACTGATGTCTGTCTTCCTAACTACCTTCCAGAAGCAGTATATCATACACCTAATACCATCGCCCTGATACCAGCCGGGATGACCATCAATCTGCTATGACTAAAGGCTTCAAACACAATTCCTCCTCAATGGCCTCCATGGCCAATTAAGAAATTGGCCTATCCTTACAACCTTATCCTTATATATCTCACTTCTCCCATGCTTGTTCCTTAACCATCTTTGTTCACAACCCTATCTTTGAGGACCACATAACCCAGTTATCTGGCACCTACTATATACACATTTACAAAATTTGTCAATTGCACCCAATGCTTGACTACAACAATGCTTGGTAATGGTTACAAGACCCCATGCACAATAGCCTTCTTAATTGTTCTTTCCAAGCTTAACTACTGTAATACCCTTTTCTACAACATCAACTCTTCTCTAATGAAATGCCCGTATAATCACCAAATTTCCAAAACGCCACATCGACCCCAGTTCTCAAATAACTTCATTGGCTACAAGTTCTTCAGCAAATCCATTAAAAAAATTGTTATCTTGTATCTCTCAATCCCCCTACATTCACCAACCAACCGCCCAGGTCCATTCGCTCATCATCAACTCTGTCTCTATCTCGGCTTCCAGTCTCATCCTCTTTGAAACTCTGCAACTGCTCCTTAGTCTATGCAGTACCAGCTCTTTGGCATGGACTCCCATCCTGCTTATCTTGCCTACTAATTGTACCTCCCTTCCACTTCAACTCTCCTCTACCACCATAGCATTTTAGCTGTCTCCTCAATTTGACCCCCCCCCCTCCACGTATTCTGATCTGTCAATGGAACAAACAGAGAAGCCTGGCTATTATACAAACTCGATTTTATATAGCAACGGCGAATAAGCTGGTCTCCCTGATGTGACTTTTGTGGGTGCTGAGAAATTTAGAAAGCTTATACTTTACATTACATCACGAAGAACAAGTCTGTTGGTACTCTGGTACAAAAATGTAAATAATAGGTCTTACAAACTCTGACTAACTTGGACATGTCTTTATCATCTTTTGTCGCAAATAAAACGGTTCCAAACGACTCATGGCTAATTTTGAAGGCACTGAAATGAAAACAAATGAATATCGGTTTTTACAGCATGTTCTCCTTGCAACATGAAGTTCTTATGTAACAGAACTAGGCCAACAGCAAAGGACACAAGCCTAAGAGTCAACATCACTTATCATTTTCTTTATTAACTGAAATTTTACATTATTGCCCTTCTTCCAACATTTTTGCTCAGAAGTGCACACATGCCTCAGCGATGCAACTGCATTTGCACTGCAGAGCAATTGTGTGTGAAGGACTTGCTCAAAATCCCTACCCAGTGACTCCTCGGACGAGAGTCGAACCCGCACACCAAGCGCACACTGAGCGTAACCGATCTAACCAATTGGCCACTGATTAATAAGTATTAATAAAATTTACAATAATCAACCTTTGATGCAAAAATATGGTCCACCGGGAGAAGAAAAGTGGAACTTACAGAATTAAATCGGAAACTTTAATGTATATTTAGGGGAGGACTTGTCTCCTGTTTTAAATGAAACATATTATAATATTAACATGTGGTGATTGGTGAAGCCTTATAAAAACACAGGAAAACGCCAATAAGTGCTCAGCATTAACAAGTATCCTCATGTAAGAAAAATTACTATTTCTTTTTCTTAGAACTGAAATATTAGCCGATATCAGAAATTGCCGTAATTATGAAAAACACGAGTGTTTGTTTTCATGACTTCCTGCTTCAGAATATGTTTAAACTGGCTACATACTATTTCCTGGACGTTTCTCTTGCTACAGAGACGACAAAGGCCGGCAAGTGATACAACCTTCGCGCAACAACATCCTACAAACATTTCCATCTGTAAGCATCCCAATTGAAACCAATAATCGTGCTGCTAAAAACGGCTTCCATTACACCAATATCAAAACTTCCCAATTATCAATATTATTATGAATAATTACCAGCAAAAATATGCCTCCATTATATCATAATATTATCACTACTGCTCTTAGGTTGACCCAGTTGCAGATTTCTGATGATTAAAAAAACTATTTGTTGATGACACTGTGATCCATTCAATTACAAACATCATGACCCCACAGTCATGACAGTTTGCCTGCTGGCTAAAATTCTTATTCTATTGGTGAGTTATCCTTTGTTAGGCTGATCATGCCAGGTCAGGAAGTCAAGCTTGATATTCCAATGGTCGTGGGTTAAAATCCATCTATACTGAAGATATTAATACTCCACGGTTTCTGTTTCACTACTGCCATTAGGCAATTGGAGAAAAGGCACTTGGTGAATAGAAATTTGGTGAATAGGCATTTGGTGAATAGACACTTGATGAATAAGCCCTTGGAGAATAGGCACTTGATGAATAGGCATTTGGTGAATAGGCACTTGATGAATAGGCACTTGGACAATAGGCACTTTGAGAATAGGCACTTGGTGAATGAAAATTTGGTGAATAGGCATTTGGTGAATAGACACTTGATGAATAAGCCCTTGGAGAATAGGCACTTGATGAATAGGCATTTGGAGAATAGGCACTTGATGAATAGGCATTTGCTGAATAGGCACTTGATGAATAGGCACTTGGACAATAGGCACTTTGAGAATAGGCACTTGGTGAATGAAAATTTGGTGAATAGGCATTTGGTGAATACGCATTTGGTGAATAGACACTTGATGAATAAGCACTTGATGAATAGGCACTTGGACAATAGGCACTTTGAGAATAGGCACTTGGTGAATGAAAATTTGGTGAATAGGCATTTGGTGAATACGCATTTGGTGAATAGACACTTGATGAATAGGCATTTGGTGAATAGGCACTTTGAGAATAGGCACTTGGTGAATGAAAATTTGGTGAATAGGCATTTGGTGAATACGCATTTGGTGAATAGACACTTGATGAATAGGCACTCGATGAATAGGCACTTGGACAATAGGCACTTTGAGAATAGGCACTTGGTGAATGAAAATTTGGTGAATAGGCATTTGGTGAATATGCATTTGGTGAATAGACACTTGATGAATAGGCATTTGGTGAATAGGCACTTGATGAATAGGCACTTGGACAATAGGCACTTTGAGAATAGGCACTTGGTGAATGAAAATTTGGTGAATAGGCATTTGGTGAATAGGCACTTGATGAATAGGCACTTGGACAATAGGCACTTTGAGAATAGGCACTTGGTGAATGCAAATTTGGTGAATAGGCATTTGGTGAATAGGCATTTGGTGAATAGACACTTGATGAATAGGCATTTGGTGAATAGGCACTTGATGAATAGGCACTTGGACAATAGGCACTTTGAGAATAGGCACTTGGTGAATGAAAATTTGGTGAATAGGCATTTGGTGAATAGGCACTTGATGAATAGGCACTTGGACAATAGGCACTTTGAGAATAGGCACTTGGTGAATGCAAATTTGGTGAATAGGCATTTGGTGAATAGGCATTTGGTGAATAGACACTTGATGAATAGGCATTTGGTGAATAGGCACTTGATGAATAGGCACTTGGACAATAGGCACTTTGAGAATAGGCACTTGGTGAATGAAAATTTGGTGAATAGGCATTTGGTGAATAGGCATTTGGTGAATAGACACTTGATGAATAGGCATTTGGTGAATAGGCATTTGGTGAATAGACACTTGATGAATAGGCATTTGGTGAATAGGCACTTGATGAATGAAAATTTGGTGAATAGGCACTTGGTGAATGCAAATTTGGTGAATAGGCATTTGGTGAATAGGCATTTGGTGAATAGACACTTGATGAATAGGCATTTGGTGAATAGGCACTTGATGAATAGGCACTTGGACAATAGGCACTTGATGAATAGGCATTTGGTGAATGGGCACTTGATGAATAGGCACTTGGACAATAGGCACTTTGAGAATAGGCACTTGGTGAATGAAAATTTGGTGAATAGGCAGTTGCTTAATAGGTATATGGTGTTCGTACTTGCTAATTCGTACATGTCATGCATTTGCAGACGTTTGATTAAAGAATATACTTACTTACTTACCTGGTCACCCACCTCCATATGCCAAGGATTAGAAATGGAAGTCAGTAACATTTGACACCCATGACTGCCTCTTAGCTACTCATCTTTTTATGTTGCAATGACACACAGAATTATTCCAGGCTGGTTAATCATTGGTACAGCACAAATCACTTATGACTAGAGAAATAAGCATTTAGCAAAAATTGATAAAGACAACAGTACTTGGCCTTTTATAGCTCTTGATTATATATTTTATAGTATAGGGCCTACATGGAAATCACTGTTTATAATAACATGTATCATGTAATGTATCACATGGTACAGTTACATACTAATTGGATGTGCTATTGTCTACTTATATAGAAATCTTTTAGCCTACAAACATGGAAAAGGTTTTGTGAGATTTGGTGTTCAGTCAGCTAGAGTAGTGACTGCCGGACTATTCTCTTTAATGACAATTGGTTTCCCATACCGTTTAGTACATGCTCGTCATTAAAAGCTTAAACCATCCAATTGCAGAAACATTGTACTAGATTATTCAGTCTCCTAACTATTATTCAACCTATGGAAAATGGAAAGTGCTTCCAAATTACCACCTCTTCATTGCTCTTCTAAATAAAAATCAACTGTGTGATGGGTCGACTGACAGTCTGACATAGACAAGCACTTCAATGACATATGCATCTATATGCCAAGCAACTAAGTACACTTACTCGTGGGTCCTTGTAACAGTAGAGGCTTTTGTCTTTCAGCATAAACCAATAATTCCTCCAGCTGTTTGGTCCAAACCCTGATTTCTCCTTCTTGCTCCACATCCATCCTTCATATTCACCATTTCCAAGGTCCTTGCAAGAAATGCTCCGTCTGGAGTCTATTTTAAAATTAAGACAATGGGACATATCTTTTGTAATGTAGACAAATATAAAAGTTGTTTCTCATACATTTTCAAAAGCACTGCTTTGATGTCTAATCTGGAGATGACTTATGATCTATCTTTCTTTAAATTTGATTGTAGTGTGATGTTGGTCATATAAAATGTAAGTAAAACATTTAAAAACCACTTAAGATTTTAAAAGAAAACAATTATTATCAGAAAAATAATAGTTTTTCAATCCAAAAGAGCACACCAATGAGAAGGCTGTACTTGCTTCTTTTCCATCAGATCAGAATTCCTTGAGGCTGTCTGTTTTTTTTCAAACTTCTGAACTTTCCAGCCGATCTCTGGCAAATGGTAAGGCGACCCCCTTGGGGGTTGTGACTAACAGGTTGCCTTAATTGTTTGAAGTTGTTTAACTTCCCACACCTGAAACTATATCATCGATAGAAATGTAATGCTAGACACGAAGAAATTGAATAGAGTAATTTTCAAAATTACTCAGATAAAAGTCAAGAACTTCACCTTTTTTTCCAGTTTTTCTGTTTCCTCTGATCACTGAAGTGTGCTCTACAGAAACCTACACAAGAGATGGCACAAGTATAATGTTATTTAATAAAACAGGAATCTTGCCATGATTATGATATTGGTGACTGAGGCAGTGGTTGGTGTTATCTGTGATGGTAATAGTATAGCTGCGTTGATGATGATAGCAATGATAATAATATATAATCATTCTTTATCAAATTAATGCTAACAGACTGCGGTATGATTGCATGATTAAAAATTTGATATGAATGGATGATCACAAGTTATAACAGGAGTCGAATTCAATTGTACAGCGGGCATGCAAGGTTTCGTCATGTCCTACCTCTAACTTGACCAATGCCGCAATCCAGCGAATGGAGGACTAGTTAACCTTATGGGCAAATGGGAATCAATCTCGCTTCCTACTGACCTTCACGATATTTACGCCATTATTCAATGCCAACTCCATCATGATGATCATCCTGACTGTGACGATGGTTGGTGTTAGAGGTGATGGTGAATGATGAGTTGGTGATAGCGGTGATGGTGATGATAAGATAATAAAGGGAAATTCCTACCTTCTTACCACTTGAAGCCTCAGGTAAACAGCTAGCACTCCCAGCCATGAGGACAGTTATGTGCCTGAAATAGAATTTTATCCAAATTAAATGCTTAATTATTTTGTGAATTGTATGCAATGACCTATCACAACTTAAAGATGGAATGTTCTGTTTCTGATCTATGCAGCAGTAGAATAAATTGATTAATGCTGAAGTCAAAGCAGATCCAATCAAAAGCAATTCATTCATGGCCCTCTAGCCATTTTTCTCTTTGGAACCCATGCAGTTGGTTGGTTTGAGAAAACTTCTATCCAAAATGTCAAGATAAAATTGGAGTTCGCAATATAGTAACTCACAGTAATTATTGGTTATAGTAGCTCACAGTATTGGTTATAGTAGCTCACAGTAATTATTTGTTATAGAAGCTCAGAGTAGTTTTTGGTTATAGTAGCTTACAGTTATTATTGGTTATAGTCACGGCTTGCCGGTATTGCATTCCGTTATGGCATACCATTTCATACCATCCCACTTCAAGCCCTGGTTATAGTAGCTCACAAAAATTATTAGTTGAAAGTTCTGAAAGGGGAACTAATGTGGATATGAAATCGAGTTCACCTTACATGTTTGGGAATGAACCGGAAACTTCTAAGTCAAAATTATGATCTACCATCACCACATCCCAGAAAGTGATATCTGCTTAAACTAGAACTTCATTATATTACTGGTAGGCCCACATATCGTTTCCTTTATAGCCCTACAGATTCGTGGTAACACCATCACAATGAGCCACAACAAGACAGCTGATGCAGGTCTTCATTTTATATGATAAACGGTCAGTTAAAAACAACCACTAAATGAACATAGGTCTGTTTAGGCCTACACAAGTATACGCACAATGTGTATTCATACAAGACCTGGCCCTAAGTGTAAGTTGATCAAGTCTCATAATTAAATAATATAACAATATCTTGTCCAGCCTGTTCAATGTGAGATAAAATAGTCTTCTCTGAACCACTGCTACCATGCTCTTATCAACTTCTAACTGTAATATGCCAGTATGAATGCTACATGTATAATCCTAATAAATATATAATTTAATGGCTAGACATATTCCCAGGGCTGTACAGTCCGACTTAATAACCTAGGCTTTTTTATTTTGTTAACCCTTTAGCAACCAGCCAGATCGGTTTCCCCATTTCGGTACGAGCTAGTCATTAAACAATAAAATGACCTAAACAAAGGTCAAAAATATTAGTTGTTGGTTTTTCCTTTATAAAGTCAAAGTTCAAAATTTATTGGAATTGTGATATGAGACGTTCTTTGCTCGCAGGATTTGTTGTTAGTAAGTTAGTGATTGAGATTTTCATCATGTACTTCTCAGTTGTAATTTTATGTCTGGCGTGCGACTGTGCAGATATTTTGTCAAAAGCCCAAAAAACTACAACCTTTTCTGAAAAACCTAGGTTTATCTCACCCCTTCCCATACCTAATATATAAGTCTTATGTAGCTGCTACATTCTATGAGATAGCCTGCAGCTCTAGTTTTGTACATTCTCCATTCCTCTACTTTCTTGTCATTCACCTATTATAACCTCAGTAGATTTATCACTTCTCAGCATTTCCATTCAAAACTAGACCACAAGAAATCTTTACCCCATCCATTCAATATGCCAACTCCTACGGAGCCCCTAAAGGGACATGAAAGAAGAATATTTTATCTCGTTCGTGCGCACGAGATAACAACTCGTTCCCTCGACTTAATAAGTCGTGCGCACGACTTGTTAGACAAATAGCAGCAGGCCGACTTTTCTGTGACGTAAACAAACTTCTATTTTGGTATTTGTGGCGAAACACTTAGCTCTATAAACGAAACAATGTCTAAGATAGAGTGATTCGGGCATTCCATTCTAAACTTAAATCCCACCTTTTCAAGAACTCTTACCCAGACTCATTACTTGATATGCCATCTGTCACTCCTCGACGAAAGCGATGCCCTCCTTAACAGCTACTCTGCCTCTCTGCTGACCTTCTGGAAACCGAACTTTGACCTCCCACGGACTATCATTTGGACAACCCTTCGATTTGACGCAGCGCTCGTGAATAAGCCGGTGCCCTGCGCATAGCTTTCAAGTGGCGCTTTAGAAGTCTGGAGATGACGATTACTACTACTAGGGGTGTGATAATATGTGGTGTGAAAGGCTTTGTCCTATAGGGAAGGCATTTAAAGCTACAATGTTATTTGTGATGCCGCTTGTACGCTGAGCGTGTGGCAGACTGGGGTTATCACTCTGCAGGCGAATATGAAAGCGAAAATGAAAATGATGTTCAGAACTTCAGATTGACAGAGCTAAAATACTGACAATATCAGATAAAGTTATCCCCGCGTTTTTTCGTATGAGTTGTTGGAATTTGGGACGCTAAAACGACAAATCGCCGCTGACCCATTTCAAACTACTTCGTTGCCAATTGTTGCAGCGACGCCATCATATCCCCGAAAAAGAAGTTTGCTTACGTCACAAAGTCGGTCTGCCATTGGTCACATAAGTCGTGCGCACGACTTATTAAGTCGAGGGAACGAGTTTGTATCTCGTGCGCACGAGTTAAAACATTCTTCTTTCATATCCCTTTAGAGGCTCCGTAAATTCCCACTCATCAATATCTATGCCCTATGCATAGGCCTACTTCTGTGGCCTATACTGGCAACCAGAATTTGTTCTTCGTATGGCAACTGCACAAAAACCTACTTGACTTGATCCACGTTTAGTGCCAGTTGTGTCATAGAAATATACTGTAGGCCTATAAATTCTATAGTCGATGATATCTCATGCTTAATATAAAGTGTGGAGACTTCTGAACAGCAAGTGTACCTACTCATTAGTTATAGGCCTAATCGTTTTATTGCTGTTTGCTCTAAAATATCTGTCTGACGAGGGACAACTTAAGACAGTCTCTCATCCTGTTTCGCTTTTTTTCAAAACTTGCTTTTTCTCGCGAGGAATTGCGTACTGGGAGCTCCTCAGAACGGTTCACCTACTAGATCTACATGTATATATGCGCTTTACAATACTTAATTATAATACAATGCAAAAAATTAGTCATGGGCAACTTTCGACAACAGTTGTTACAGTGGGATCATCGATTTTCCTTCAAAAGTTTTGTTCAAATGCGTTTCTAAACTGCATCCGCAGCCGATCATGACGAGCTAAAAGTCACAGCAATTCAACAACCAATCCACGCGCAGTAAACGGAATAAAATTGAGTTAACTTATAACTACTCAATAAAAGTAGTTAGGGGAGAGTGGGGCAAAACGCCCATGGGAGGTAAGACGCCGATGAGCATTTTTTCAGTCATCTAATATACCGAACCCAAATTTTAGTTTGAATCACTTTGTTAAATGCATTTCCGGTTGAAAGACAGCTTTCTTTCGTGTTCCCTATGAACAAATCACTCGTTATCAACAAAAGTCTAATTTTGCAAAAGTTTATGTAAGCATTCACTGTTTTTATTGTTTTAATATAAACTATATGGGTTTACTGTTATCCAAAGATGTTTGTTTTCTTGGATAACTTCACATTTAGAAATGTTACAGTGGGATTAAACCAGTCATTGAAGTAGTCGTATTTAACGTATAGTATGGAATGTAGTTACACGTGTTGGAGAGGTAAGATGCCCATGGGCGTCTTGCCCCATGTGACTGGGCGTCTTGCTCCATGTGACTGGGCATCTTGCCCCATTTGCGACTGGGCGTTTTGCCTTATCTGACCCACCTCTCATGTACACCAAAGGTGCCCCACAACTTTGACACAATTGCAATATTTTTGATAATCTGCGATTTGAAAGCATATATTGCACTAAAACTGTCTTCACTACAGAAAGTGATACTATATCTATATAAATAAAGAAAATATTCTGTGTATTTGTGTGTATCTGTCTGTTCGGCTATGCAGTTGCACAGTTTTAGAGCTATTGACTCGAAACCTTCGCCGTTGTCTCGGGGAACATCTGGGACACTATGTTTCTTAACCCGGGCAACGCCGGGTACCTCAGTTAGTTATTATATAAGAAAAAGGCAAAGACATGAGAGTACGAAACACTGGAGATTGGTCTCCAGGACCAGAAACCTGTCTCAGGACTGCAACAACTACCCCAAGGAGTCCATGGACATGAAAGCAAAATTTCCTCTCAGCTGCAGGTACGTGTCGACGAAACACCTGCTGCTCACCAAGGAAGTCTTGCTGCTGATCCCGTCAGACATTCATCCTCCAGAGCATTAGAGGCACCAGAAGCAAGACAGGCAAGAATGGCTGCTGATGCTGAAAGACAAGCAGCCTACCGGGCTTCGGAGTCCCCTCCCCCAGGTGAGACAGACCAGACAAGCTACAAATGCGGCCAGATAGGCTGTGCATCCCCCAGGTCACTCGGACCAGGCAGGTTGCAAATGCTGCCAAGCAGGCGACCTCTAAGGCTGCACAGTCCCATCAGGCTAATCATCAGCATGATTTTGCGAATAAACTACTATACTCACAGGTTCCGAGGTACTACACTTGACAAACCAACAAAACCGCGCAAAGACGAAAGACAGGCACACCTGTGGAATGACGTCCAGGGTCAAGGCCATTTTCATTCTACATATTTCTTAACCCGGGCAACGCCGGGTAACCCCAGCTAGTTATTATATAAGAGAAAGAGAAAGAGAGGACAGTACGAGACATTGGAGACTGATTTTTGCAAAAATCAGGCTGGGCGAAATTGGTAAGAATAAAGCAGAACAAATATAAGGCCTATAAAGTGCAACGAAAAACTCTTTCTAAGCATCTAAAAGTATGTAATATGTTCAGTAGGGCAAAGTGCCCAGGTATGCACGTTTTGCCCCGTACAGGGAGCAAGATGTCCATTCTGGCCAAAATAATTAAAGACAATTTTTAGCTCAAATTTGCATTTATTTACGTTTTTTAATTTGGTGATTTTGTAGCATCAGAGATGTTATTGATGATCATAAATGTTTATCAGCCGTCACCATGTTTTGCTCTCTAAACACAAATTTCCTCAGAGTGGGCGTTTTGCCCCACCTTCCCCTATAACTACTTTTTAAAACTAGGCCTACTTCTTAAAAACTAGTTATAACTACTAGGCAACTACTTCTATAGTAGTTATAACTACTAGTTAATTACTACAGTAGTTAAAAGTGTCCATCACCGCTTTTAGCTTACTATGCATTGTTTTATTAACTGTTCTAACTTCTAACACTCATTGAAAAGACATTTAACATCATGTAGCTAGCGCAGAGAGAACGCCTCGAGTAGATTTCTTAAAGAGGCGATAGGCCTATATCAAGTTTAATTTCGTTGCTTAATCATACTGTGGTTTGTCAGTTTGAATTGAATAAACAATAATTTATTACTTGATTAGTATATTAATCGTTGTGCAATCCAAATTTCACCGACACCGGTCTACAGACATTTTGTCATCCGAGAACTCCCGAGAAAATCCGAGCAGTGGGTTTGACTATGAAATGGCGTCGACCGTCTGCCATGTAAGAATTAAGAGTATCTAATACTGCCTAATAGTCTATCATCAATCTACCATGGATCGAGGAAGGGTGTCTGCCATTGATTTACCATGCCAGAAGAATGGCTACCATTGATCCGCCACACCTTAGGCGCCGATGTAGGAGACTAAATTAACTCCCCGTATAAATTAACTCCCGGAGTGTATTGTACCTAGGATATATTGACTCAGCAGTTAATTGTTTCTAGGATAAACACACTCCCTCTGCGAATAAACACTCCCGGGGAGTTAATTCAACCTAGGACAAACTGACTCCCGGTGAGTTAATTCTTCCTAGGACAAACTGACTCCCGGTGAGTTAATTCTTCCTAGGATAAATTGATCCACATATGTAACGCAATAGGGGAGCTAATTCTTCCAAGGACAAACTGACTCCCGGGGAGTTAATTCTTCCTAGGACAAACGGACTCCCGGGGAATTAATTCTTCCTGTGGCGTTCTGCCGCCCGAGCGCCTGCCTAGCGCTAACGGACGGTGTCGACCCCAGCTCGCTGACACGCCTGGAGTCGCCCGAGTCACTCTCTATATCTACCAGGATGTTCACTATCACCAGGCAAGATTAGGGACGGGTTTCTTCTCCAAGAAAGGTAACACGGCTCGAATTAGTAACGAGGTCTGACTCTGCCTATTCCGCGGTCGCCGGATGGGCAACGTTCTGAGGATGGCCGTACTCAAAACAGGGTTCATAATCATACCGGCAGGAGTCTTCCTCGCCTTGCATACCTTCCAAGCTGCTAGCCTCGTCTTCCTCTACCTGATGTCGTACCGTTCAGCATCTTGTGACTCTGAAACTATCGCCATTTAGGGACACCAAACGTTCTCTTAAGTTACGAGGTTCAGACATATTTGAAACAAGTCCATAAGCCATTTCGGCCGATACAATTATCGGTAGCTAAATCCAACGTCTTATACTCTTAGACATTACTGTCCCCAACTCTCTAACCTCTGTCGTCCTAGACACACCGGTCTCACAGCTCTTCGTCATATCATGCTAGACACTTAGCTATCAAGTCTTCTGCTCAACACGTATCTCTCGATCTATTTCCGTGTATGGCATAAACGGCCGCACACGTATATTTTGTCATGCACATTTGACTGATTAAGTTCCCGTCCTCTGTGTTAGCAGTTACCCACCAACACTGATATATTCTGCTTCGATAAAAATGACACTGGCATGGTATTCACGGACACTGATAGCGAAGGTCTTCTGTCTATAACCTTCGCTATCTGCACACAGATCTTCGATCCGACCTACGCACGAGGGGGCCCGACCTCGCACTTTAGTCAGCTCTCAGAACTGTGTGTGACGACAAACAACCATGTATTCACCTGGGTACCCGATTACCCAAACGTACTCGTGTCGATCACTTCGATCAGACACGCAAATAGATACTCTTCGGGAAAACGGGAGGAGTATCTATGACCAACGTAGGTAGCCAACAGTAATATTTACGCATCGATCAATTCTTGGTCTGCTTACTATCTTTACCCTGGGTTTCCGACTGCCCAGACTTTTACGTCGGCCTCTTGGCCCATTTCCGTGTGTGGCATACCGGCCTCACACGCATAAATTATCATGCACACGATTGACCGTTATCTGCGTTGGCAGTTGTCCGCCAACACCGTAATATATTCTGATACTCGGAAAACCTGGAGGAGTAACTATGACCAACGTAGGTACCAAACAAGAGTATCTATCGAACGACTATAAAGCCATCAAGAAGAGTTACTTGACTAGTAACCTGAAGGTATCAATCGGCACCAGTGTTTTCTCGTTTGTCACGTGCTCTTCTAACGTGTTCACCCTCCACGTGTAATTCCAGCGGGTCCTTCGGGAATTTCCCCGATATTTCTATCGAACGTATTCAATGGGGAACTTTCCCCGTATGTGCCAACTCTCCACCTGCAGCTCTCTCGGTTTGTACGGCTGCTACTGCGGGAATCTACTCGACTTGTATCTCTTGCGGCCACCCGACTTTTCATGTCTCCGCCAACCTGGGGAAAACGGGAGGAGTATCTATGACCGAACTAGGTAGCCAACAAGTATATTTCTCGGCCGGCTTGCATCTGTCATATACTTTAATATCCGATCACCCAGACTCTCACATGTCTTTAACTCTCATTGACTGCATTTATTCATCCCATCGTAGGAACATATTTGTATTCGTCACCTAGAGATCTGACCAACGGTAATGCACCAACTCTCGTTTCTCAGACTCGATTCTCTCACAGGCAACTGAGGTAAGTGTCATCACGTTACCTCTATGTTTCACACAGACCTGTTTTATTATAATCACTTTCTCTGAAGCAATTGTACTCTGTCTCTTATACACTGGAACGAACCACTGGCAGATCTTTCGAGGAAGTCCTCGAAAAGAGATTATGTAGTTAGATCTACAAGAAGAAATTAGTAGACGCCTCGCGGGGAAACCGCGAGCCAAGATATTGCAACTAGACACACAAGTGAATAGATTTCTGGAAAACGAGAGGAGTAAGTGTGACCGACCTAAGTAGCCAACAAGAAGATTTACCGAAAGATCGCAAGACAATAAAGAAGACATACTGCGGGGACACCGCAAGTACAGATATTACGTTTAGTAACTCAAGTAAAGATACGCGGGGAAACCGCGACCTAAGACATTGCGATCAGACACGCAAATCAACAGATTGCTGGTAAACGGGAGGAGTAAGTATGACCACGCTAGGTAGCCAAGTATAGATATTTACGGAAAACCGTAAATAGAAAAGAATATGCAGAGACGCCCACAATTGATCAGGTTTTCGGCACCAAAGGGAACATTCCCTGTATCGAACGCACCAATGGGGTCACCCTCCCCGTATTTATCATGTTTTCCAGTATTTGTCAACGGCTTCTCCGGTAGCTCTCAGTCAGTTTCCAACGGCTTCACGGGTCCGCCCTCCCCGTCTTTTAACCAACGTGTACACTGGGGAATTCTTCCCGTAAATTGTCTCAACAGTCGCTATAATCTGTCTCGATGTAGCGTTCGGTTGCTCGGGGCTTTACCCGATCTCTATTTCTCACGGCCACCGACGGGGTCACGTATCCGACAACCGGCTGGTATTCTCGAGGAGTAACTATGACCGATCTAGGTAGCCAACAAGACTATTTCTCGGCCACCAGAACTCCCACGGTCTGCACGGTCGGGGATTCTTCCCAGTCTATCTCTCTGTCAGGTCTGTAAGCACTCTCGAACGGCACCCAGACCTGTGAGCATTTCTCACGATCGGTCTTTCTCTGTCAGCCTGTTGACTCCTACGATCAGGGCACGGTCCGTCTTGCGATCGACGGCAGAGGGGCCCACCCCACCAGATCAGCGAAAAGCAGCACCGGCCTGACCGCGAGAGCGGCTGTCACTAGAGGTCGTATTTATATGGCAACACTCAACGATCCCTGGAGCGGTACGAGAACCACTCTACGTATGAAGCAGTACGAACCACTGCTCCACATATATAGCGATGCACCGCATGTCAGGCTATACTCAAGCCAATTCATGCGTCTGCAAGCTATGCACTCGATTAAAAACCGCCGATCGGTCTTCCTTCCTATACGCAACACTGTAAAAAAATAGACGTAAAATAACACTATGGCGAGCCGATTATTTAAATAAATCATTCATTCCAGCCTTGTGGCCTGTCCGCCACATTCCTAGGACAAACTGACTCCCGGTGAGTTAACTCAACCTAGGACAAACTGACTCCCGGTGAGTTAATTCTTCCAAGGACAAACTGACTCCCGGTGAGTTAATTCTTCCTAGGACAAACTGACTCCCGGTGAGTTAACTCAACCTAGGACAAACTGACTCCCGGTGAGTTAATTCTTCCTAGGACAAACTGACTCCCGGGGAGTTAATTCTACCTAGGATAAATTGATCCACATATGTAATGCAAGAGGGGAGTTAATTCTTCCTAGGTCAAACTGACTACCGGGGAGTTAATTCTTCCTGGGATAAATTGATCCACATATGTAATGCAATAAGGGAGTTAATTCTACCTAGGACAAACTGACTCACAGGGAGTTAATTTTTCCTAGAACAAACTGACTTCCGGTGAGTTAACTCAACCTAGGACAAACTGACTCCCGGTGAGTTAACTCAACCTAGGACAAACTGACTCCGGTGAGCTAATTCTTCCTAGGACAAACTGACTCCCGGGGAGTTAATTCTACCTAGGATAAATTGATCCACATATGTAATGCAATAGGGGAGTTAATTCTTCCTAGGACAAACTGACTCCCGGGGAGTTAATTCTTCCTAGGATAAATTGATCCACATATGTAATGCAATAAGGGAGTTAATTCTACCTAGGACAAACTGACTCACGGGGAGTTAATTCTTCCTAGGATAAATAGACTCATTCAAAAAGGAATGAACAATGAAAACACTGTAGAAGTGTTCAATACTTCTGAAACATTGGAGGGGATAATAAGGAGATCCACCGGAAATTTTGTAAGGAACCGCTCCCCTATAAGTCTCCGTCCCTGATTGACAAAAATGTGTGACACAGCCTATACCTACCTTGATTTCAGAACATCTGCGAATTTTTGTTCAACGCAATGATGCTGTGCAGAAACAAAACAGCTGCATCGATATAATTTGATGGCCTTTTAGCGATGAACTTGCGCCTGACCCGTCTTGGTTTCGATAAACTATCACAGCAACTTCAGATTAGTCACACTTCTATCGCAGTTAGGACGAACACGTGTAAACCCATTAATCTCTGAGTGTGCTGCAAATTCTAGGATTTTTAGAAAAGGCCATAACGGTCTTAACATCTACATGTAGGCCTCCATCCTATAGCTACGTGATTCTGAATCGCATGCTTTGCCTTCCTAACGATCTGTTGAAACGCATAATGAATGCATGATCGTTCCCTTAGGGGCGTAGCTAAGGGCCTACAGGCCTATCGCTCAAAGCTACAGGCATAATAAAAACTAAACAAACGCAATAAAGTGCGTCCCCGGATGCGACCAGCTGTTAATGCAGTTTGTCTGATCCATCACAATTAGCAAAATATTGAATCCCAAGGCCCAGTTAGCCATGCACGCGGGCTTTGCTAGACAACATGATAGCCGATAGGGGCCACGACTCGACCATTGATTTCGTTCATAGCAATCGTGTTTTGGCGTAAAGTTGATTGCCCGGTAAGTTAATTAGGCATAGTCCTCTGAGTAGCCTACACGTACGGCTTCAACCAAATTCACTGGACCCTTAGCCGGCCCACATAATGCCAACATTGGCAAATGTTTGCTACCAATAGGCCCAATGAATGAGACTGCAAGAGAATGAAAGATTTGCAGCATATTTAACAGATTATAAGTTTTTTTAATATTAGGTCTTATCTATAGTCTTGCATAGAGTTGTCATAGGTCAACCGTGCACCGTCGAGATCGAAGTCTCGAGCTCTAAATATATAGCTCTTGTAGAAATATAAGTTATAGGCTTACATTTCTAAATAATTGTGGGCCTATTGAAGTTAACGCCATCCATCTAGGACAAGGAATGTCAAATAAGTGTATTAACAGCTGAATAGACAAACAGTAGGCCTACATAGACCTATATAATATAAGCTTATAGCGCTCGCCAAATGAGACACTCGCGATCAGAGCCAATTTCAGGGCTGAAGCAGAGCACCCGCTGACTGAAAAATTCAATCTCAGGCGTAGAGTGGTTACAGTAGGCTATCAAATTATAATAATTATAACAGGGCTGAACTGTATCGTCCAGTCTCTGATCTCCTTCCGTAGAGAGCGCTGCGCTTTTCTGCTAAGGATCAGCTTCGGGCCTGTAGAACGCGCTCGACGCTAAAGCTGCGTCGAGTTTTCTGACATTTCTCAGTGGTCGGTCCATCTACCATGGAATTGTTGCAACGACATTTTTACTTTTTATAATCTGTTAAGGTCATTTCCTTGTAGCCGTGGCTGGACTGAGTGCACCTCTGAGTATTTCGTTAAAGGGGTACTATAATAATTATAAATATTCTCGCAACGAATGAATGAGTACAATTATTCAGAAGATGACGCTAGTAGCTCAACTCCAATACCTGTTGGATCTTCCCGACTAGATCTTAAATCCATAATCTGTTTCCTAGACGGGACAGATCTGTAATCGTACTTCGCTGTTGTTGTTAGTTTACATTAGTTACGACAAAAGTATTTTAAATGGCGGCTTTGGACAAATTGGAAGAATTGAATCTAACGCAAGATGAAATCAAGCGTTTTACTGATGCTATGCAAAAGCCAGAGTTTAAGGCGCTTCTCTTTGAATATGCACAAGAGATTTCAGACCCAGAGAATAGGGCTCGTTACGAGATGGAGATCCGAGAGATGGAAAACGAACGGGGAATGGATGTGAAGTTCGTCAATCCAGAACCAGGTTATGTGATCAAGACAAGCATAAGTGGAGATAGAAAGGCATTTATTAACGTCTGTAAGAATCAGCATATCGGAAAACCGTCTTCGACCAAACAGATTGGGGGCGACGGCCGACCTGGGTTGTGTTGGTCTTTGCCGCACAGCTTTATACCTCCACGTGAGGATGTTTCAAAGACAGGGGCCAGATGCACCGTTTTCGATTTTGTTGTTCACCCAGATACTTATCGGTTGGCCGAAACCAACCCACGGTTCAAGAGTATGGTCAATGATACAGCATTAGAAGGCATTAAGAAAATGTTTGACGTTGATGTAGATGCCAAGAATTTGAGGTTTCCGAAAATAAAATACAAAGGTAATCCCGCATCAAGTGTTATTCGTACCAAGCTGTCAGAGAGCACAGAGACTGTATGCACAGATAATCTGCCAGGCAGGTTTGAATATCCTTATGACAGCAAAACGAGCGAAGAAAAATCCAAGGAGATAATGGAACGCAATGAAAAAGCCCAAGCCTTAAAAGCTGAGAAAGAGCAAAAAGAAAACAAGCAACCTCATGAGAAGGAGTTTGTCAAGCCCAAATATATAATCAAATATCAGTCCAACCTTGACATACAGGACTTCATGAATGTCGCCGATGCTCGGAATGCAGCTCTGCCCAAGAACTTGATCATAGAAGTTGATCTTCCAATGCTGCAATCTGCCAATCCAATATCATTGGATGTTTTTGAAAAACGATTGTCACTTGTGTCACACAAACCGGCCAAGTACAGGCTTGATATCGATCTTGCTTATCCAGTGGATGAAAATGAAGGTTCAGCCAAGTTTGACAAGAATAAAAAGAAATTAATTGTGACTCTGCCTGTTGTTCGTGATAAAAATATTCCAAAACTGCCATTTGATGGAAAAACCTTTGAGGATGACATAAACCAGGATGAGCTCAAGAACAATAACAGTGAGGGAGAGAGCAATGGAGTAGGATTGATGTATAAAGCAGAACAGCTTAGGCCTCTAATTGAAGTCATTTCAGAGAAGGAACTGGAACCTGCTGTTGAATGGCCATTTGCAAACGATAATGCCCATTATGGCCAAAATTTTTAAAGACAATTTGTTTCCTGTCACAACGAAACCAGTCACAAGTACGAAACATTTTTTTCTCTGTTAATTGCACCATCTTGTAGATGCAAGATTTACCTTTCCAAAACCGTTTTCCGCTTGTTTATGTCTCACATACAGACAAAGTTATAGAACTTCAAGAACGATGGGTTACGTAAATCGTTCTTTGAGAAAACTGCGTACAAAGTTTGGTCAAATTATTTTTATAATCTCCTTAGCAACGGACATTGTTTTTGAACTGATTTAAGTGAAATTTGACACAATTGTAGTTGCTGCAATTGAAAATGCACTGTCCAAATATGGTGTAGATATCTCAACGAAGAAAAAAGTTATTAAAGTTATTCCAGTTTACCAACGAGAAATTATTGACACTAAAATGTCAATTTAATTAGAAAAGTCTTCGATTCTAAGAGAGGCTAAACTGCTATTTTCTGCTGAGGAATTAAATATTGCAATACAACAATAGATAAAATTAACATTCAAATAATCAGAAAAATAAAATAAAATGACAGTTTATTCCTGTCACACTATGTTTTCGGCGTCAACTGGAAAAGACACGGGTCTTCTCCCACCACCAACTAGAGTTTAAGATGTACCAGGAACAGATGATCCTGAATCACCACAGGATGATGTGCTTCCTTTGTGTTCTGGGTCCCCTGTGGAAACATGATATAACCCTTCAGTCGACCATCTGCAAGTGTTAAAAGGTCTTGTGCATCATGTCGTCCAGTTTGGCGTGAAGGCTATCGGTGGCTCTGGATCGTCAACGGATGTAGTAGCTTCATTTTAACGACACTGTTTGATAAAAAAAGGTTAGTGCTGTCGCCCTCCTCCTTTATCCAGGTTTGGGACTGGCACTGTCAGAGAACAAGCAGTGGCGAAGTTAAAAAGGAATTGATGTATTTTTTTCCAGTCTTCTTTTCGGCTCTGTTTTGTCCAAGGCGTCGTCTTCGAGTTCATGTGTAGCAACAGGCATTCACATTCGTCCATGGATCTACAACAAAAAGACAAATCTTATGGTATACAGTCTAATACTAACAGACGTTTAAGAGCAAAATATAACAATCCGACAAAAATTAATGACTTTAATTTATCGAGAGAACATCATTGGTCTTCTATTTATACCATTGAATCTGTAAAGATTGAGATTTTCATTTCAACGAGGGGCAGCAGTGAACTAATCGAAACCTACAAGATTATGATTTGAAAGAAGGCAGTGCAGCTACAGGATTTTTTAATTAGCAACAAACAAGGCAATTCTGAACATCATATAAAATTTATGTTTAAGACACCCCAAGGAACAATAGGGCAGAAATTCTTCAGTTCAACAGTTCTCGAATGATTTGGATGATGGACACTATCTCGGTTTTGAAGAGGAAGATAGGAGAGATAGACACAGGTTAACTTGCAGTGCTTCTAACGTCTGAGCCATTTAAACTCATGTTATGTCATATGATACAATACAACTGCAGTGCAATTGAGCATGATGGACTTGCTCAAGGTCAGTAAGCAGTAACTTCCTTGGACAAGGTTTGAAACCATGTTACAGGTCAAAAGCCCTAGTCAACCTGTCACTATTTACTTAAGTGCAAATTGTAATCTCATATGCAAACAAAGCTTGGTGCTCCTAATAACAACAAAACACTACTTCAGCATTTCAAATTAACCAAACAACTTACTTTCTTGCTTTTCTCTATAAAATCATAGAAAACTACGCAGTTCAAATCAAACCTTTTTCATGATCCTCGATATTGGCACTATGGTAGATCAACGTGTTGTTGTTTTGGCAAGTCCAACACAAATTAGTCATTGGCTTGCACGTCGTGATGAATGGAACGAGTTGAAGCTAGTACTGTTTGAAGGTCGAAAATCCAGCAACTCGTTTTCCATGTTGTTCCATGCACGTTTTGTATATGCCGTACACTTTGGTCTTGGTGTGGCTCGATGGCAGCAACTTGATATCATCGCGCTTAAATCCAGGAACCCTTCTAGGAATCATCATCGCATGCTCGCTGGCATAATTTGTCAGGAAGCAAATGATATCTTCAATTTCGCTAAACTGAAAGCAGTGGGTGTTCTTACGTCCACCGCTTTGTTTTTCTTTTGGTGTTAAACCTTCTGTTTTATACCACTTGAGAATCCTCGTCAGTCTGTCTTGGCTAATCCCGTGGATGAACTTAAAGGTTGTACGACAGATCTGACGGCTTTCCAAATAATATGATGTTCGCTGGTGTTGACGCACCGCTTGGCTGGATTTCCTGCTCCGACAAGTCTCATCGGACATGTTTATTGTGCAAGAAATTTTGCCGAGTAGCACCAACATTTGATTCCGTGGGACAAGTTCAGCCATTTCCATTCTACGCCTGACCATGTCCTCTGGAGCATACTGGCTACTGCATGGGAGTCCATTATCAAGTTTACATTGACATCTACAAATAAACAACCCATATAAAAATATTTTTTTCTGTTTATCAAATTCATTTCAGTTTGCTTTTATAAAAGCCATGCAACAAAAAAGCAAAGCCAATGCTGAAAGCCCTGCATTCAAAACAAACAGCAATTTACAAGATTTATCAACCGGTAGACTGCAATTACTGATTATGGAAAAGAATCCTGATAAAAAATAAATTGCAATTGAAATACTAGTTATTATTTCCTATCATTAACTTAATCAATTAATGATAAACTTGTACATTGCACAATAAGGATTGTAAAAGATGAAGTAGTGCAAGAGAGGAAATGACACAACTTTTGCATTTATACCTGAATACTTAAAGACAAGCTCAATAATACAGGTTGTAAACCTAACCGTTATGCCTAAGGTCTTATAAAAACGAGCACTGTGAGCAGAGGGTCTAAACCTAGTAGTTGTGCCTGAATATTTATAAAGACAAGCTCAACTAGAACAGGCTAATCTTTACAGTTATGCCTGAGACTTATAATAATAATTAGCTCAATTAGAGCTTAGTTTAAACTGATTTTCGTATAGGAGTTGCAGTGAATCAGAAACAGTACGTGAATGTCTATAAACAAGGATCCTGTGGTGCACAGTATTTAAAAAATAATCGGGGCTTACCTGAATTCAACCGCTTTCTGATATTCAACGGCATTGTCATCAGTTACGAACTCGCTAGATGTTTTAGCGTGCGTCATGACATCTTCGAAATCCGAAACATTCATTTCATTTTCTTCTTGGTCACCTGAATCGTTGTCGGCATCAGATTCTGTCCGAAAGTCATCATCACTAACAACCTCGCTTTCATCGCGATCGTCATCGCGATCGACGATCAAATACTCGTGTAACAATTCGTGCACTTTTGCTCGATCCGACCCTTTAGCATTAATCAAATTCGCGATAATCTCTTCCATTTTCGAGAATTAAGTATGTCAAAATCAACAAACTAGATTGCATTCCGTGTGTGCGTGACATTTAAAGAGACCGGGTCAAACCGAGTGCGCATAGCTGACCTTAAAACCATCAGCCAACCACAGTTCACGATTATATCACGTGATCAAATCACGCGCTTCGGTTGCTAACCATGTATCGGTTATTGTTCACATAAGTCCAGGGGCTCAGACAGGTAATAAATAGTGGGGGGGGGTCAAGAATATAAAAAAAAATTGGGTTTTGACCCCCCACTTTTACAAGGAGGAGCCCCCAGCATAGGGTCAAAGGGGGACGGGGTCAAAGTACAGCTTGAAGCAACTAACAAAACAAATGATGTTACAGAATGTATTGCATTGAAGTGCTAACTTGATCTGTACTATAATAATTTATTGTACATTGATGCCAGTGACTCGTTACTACTGTAAACTACTAATGTCCCACTAAGGAGCCGCAAATGCATGTCAGATTGTTGTTGACAGTCTTAGTTAGCAGTTATGGGCATAGAGAGAGACAACTATCAACCTGGACCTGTGTACAAAGTCTAAAATGCCCCATACATCGCAACCCGTGACTCAACGCCGGCCACAAACATGTTACCAATGTCATTCTCTCTAACTTCAGCTGCCAAGTCCTTGTGTATATGTAGAATAGCGAGATGATTTAAGCGTGCTGCAGACATAGTAGACCTAGTATATGACTTAAGTCGACGAAGAGCGGAAAAGCTGCGCTCAGCTGTAGAACTGGAAGCTGGAATTGTTAGAAGCAAACGAACAAGTTTATTGACTTCACAGAACATGTCACGAGCATTTCCTAGGCTAATAAGAGCATCAATGACATCCGATAGCTGGGAGAACTTTTTGCTACCATCAGCGTTGACAGCCATCGGCAGCATTTTCAGTTGAATGCCAAGACGAACACCATCCACGTCAGATCCAAAGTGATTTACAACACGTTGAAGTATATTGTCAACATCATTTGACCATGAGTCAGAGGTTGCAGCATGTAGCATTAACTGTTCAGCCGACACGTACATATCAAATGATGGCTGCTGCAATCGTTCAGACACAAAATTTTAAAATTGATGACACAGTCCAAGAAAGTATAGAATTTGACTCTATAAAAGCTTTCAGGATCAGCAAACTGTGCAGGTGGTGCTCCGGAATCCGGAAAACTTGAAGGTCTCCTACTACGTGGCACTTGTGGATGTTCAAGCTACAAATCAATTGCTGACTGTGTGATCTTCAACCAAAAATTGTGAAAAAAGTGTTCACTTCTCATGCCTGTAAGTGACGATATGAGAATTTGAGCTGCTGCTTTCGCTGCACTTGCCACCAGAGACTTCTTTTGCAGTAGTCTGCTAAGCTGTTCCGCTTGCTGAAATACTAATGTACCAATCTTCAATCCGCAAAAGGTATCAAACTTGGTAAAGATGTTAGCCAGTCCCGATGCCTTGCTACCTGCTTCTGCCTTGTCTTCTTGTGCTATTTCCTCGAGGCACAGCAGAACTGCTTCATAGTTATCAAGAACCGACTGCATTGCATCTCCTTTGACAGTCCACCTAGTGGGACACAACTGACGCAATGAATGGCAGCCACGTGATGAGGTGCTTGACATGGTTTTTATTGAATCCAGGCCGTGCTCATCACCGACGTTGTCATGCAAGAGACGATTGCGTATTTTCTCAAACATTGCATGACGTTTAGCCGAGGAACGTACAATGGTGTTGAGCTCTTTAACATAGTCTAACGTGTTCCGCACAAGAGGAACTGATCGAGTAGCATCTTGTAGTGCCAAATTTAAGGAATGTGCACAGCAGTGAACATACAAGGCTTTACTACAGTGTTCAAGTAGCTTGGTCTTTACGCCTGAAAACCTGCCAGCCATATTTGCAGCGCCATCATAGCACTGGCCACGGCAGTTTGCAATGCTGAGGTCTAGCCGTACGAGTGCATCTAAGATTAACTTGACTAAAGTTTCAGAATCAGTTTTGCCAGTTTCGTAGTATCCAATGAAGTCTTCGTATACTTTAAAATCATCATCAACATGGCGCAAACATATACTCACCTGCTCTTTCACACCGACGTCTGTAGTTTCGTCAACTATTAGTGCAAACCAATCATGTTTGTGAATACTTGCACTGATTTTGCGTAAAACACTGTGAGCCAACAACTTAATAATTTCATTCACAATATCTGGCGATAACATTTTTGTTGTTCGGTTCAACCAATTTTTCAGATCAGGAATGTCTTTGCTCCTTAATTTAATTAGTTCCATAAGATTTCCACCTGCAGTGTGTGAACGACCAAACAATGCCTGACCTTGTTGAGCTAAATATTTGATTGAATCAATTGTTTTCAGCATGGCATTTCTTGCCTGCTGCTGCTTCATTGGAAGATCACTGTTCAGCCGACTGCCAATATTTTCTTGTTGTCTGAATGCTTTCCACTTAAGTGTTGCTTCTCTATGTGTAACACTGCTGTGGTGTTCATCAAACCGTTGTGTCGCCTTCTTCCAGTTGCAGAAGCCAGACTCAATAAATGTCAGTTCCGTGCTCTTGGAGAACGTGAGCATATTCATCTGCTTTGCCATTTTACAAGTGTGGCATGTTGCTTTGTTAAGAGTCTAGATTCCATTCTAACCATGGCCAAGTCTTGTACCACTGCGAATGGAAACTTCGATGTTTGCCAGATATTACTGTTGAAGGATACGATGACAATATAGGCTGATGGGGATCTAGGTACGTCTGTTTCGCGTTGAGATAATATTGGTTATTGCTGCTGGAGTTTTCAGGTTCAGCGATTAGTGAATCTGTAATGTAACGGACACCAAACAAACAGACTATACACTAATGCAAGTATTAATTCATTTCATAAAATTGCACAACATTAGCTGAAAAATATACATACTCGACCCCCTGTCCACGTCCACATCCACATCCCATGAATTACACATTGACAGCTAAGCTAACTACGTATGTCAATGAATTTTCTTTGATCTGATTATTACCGTATCGAAATCTTTTGTTAAATTTTTGTCGCGTTGTCAGCTGCGTGACACAATGCAGCGGAAAAATAAGTTTCACAACGCAGAATTGCTATGATAAGTACAACCATCAAGCTATCTTTAACTACAAAGCAAGACAGGTCTATTTCAGAAAATATGAAGAAACGTTGTTATCAGAAGAAATGATAACGCAATGAAATGTATGAGTGTAACGAGAACTGAATGACAAACACATACCTGAAATTGTGTTTCCCAAACAAATTGATTCCTCTGGCGAATTTGAGTGATGTGGCAAATCAGATGAAGAAGTTACAAAGCCTGTAGGAAGCAATGAAGCAGTGGCACTGACACTGGAAGGTAATGAGGATCTGTTTGCTACTTCGAGTGGCAGATTGTTTGTGCTGCTATGTGTTACTGCTGGCACTAAGCCGACATAGTGATTCAGTGTCTTGGACATGCTCATGTCGGCCTTTATAATTCCAAGCATAATCTTCGGCTTCTCATTGATTTGAGAATTACTTGATGGCACTGGCATTGATGTATCACCAAAGTCCTGAATTGGTTGCAGTGTATCACCTGAGATGACTATAACCTCACGGCAATACAGTAATGTTGCAGCAGACACCATAACCCCATCGCCCCAGATGCCACTTTCCCCATGTAGTTAACGTATTCATCCAATGAAACCAGCTTTGGTCCAGTGGATGTCATCATCTCAAACCCTGCAAAACACGAATGTATGCTTTAATGCTTCTTTGATTTTCATTCACCAATACAAATTGCATATGACACCAAACCAAATGGTAACCAACTGCAAAGTAAAGCCTTAATGCTTCTTTTTGTCATAAAAGCCTAAACATTCTATGAATTTTAAAGTGATCTGTTCATAACATTCTAAAAGACATCCAGAAATAGGCCAAACTTAATTGCAGCGGATTGCAGTGATGTAATCTGTATTCACCAAAACTGTACCAAGTGTACCTGTATTATGAATAGCCATTGAAACACACTATCATGTATGATTGAACAATTTATGCATTACTAAGCAGCACCATGTGAAATTCAAAGTTTGATGTCGCTATACCATACCATTATTTGTAACTGTAAGGAAGGCAATATAAAATAATAAATTCATTAACCTGCATCAGAGTGGAACGTTGAGGGGTTTGACTTCACAAATTGCACTAATTGCTGTCGTACGAAGTCTGCTGTGATTGGTCCTGCATCAGTGTGTATATTGGCAGTCATTGTTAGTTGTTGGGCAATAGCATGGAATAGGCAATCTCCATTTACAACAGTCGAGTGAATTGTATATCCAGGAAAAGGTGGCGAGCGTCTGTTGATCTTTAAAACAAACACATTTAGGTCATATACAAATTGTTTAAAATTTGTATATGACCTAAATGTGTTTGTAAGCCCCCGGCCCCTTATCTCCCCTAATTAAAAACGTTACAATTAATTAGCATTATAAAATTTACATTATTGTTTGTCTGATCACCTTGAACTTTGAGACAACTTCGTCTTCTTGAACTTTCGAAATTGAATGGTGCTTGTTTCCACCTCTTCACAGGTGGACCACTTTAGTGACCCGACATTGCTTTTCGAATTCACAACGGGTAATTGGGTAACTAAAACTAATGTACTGTGTTCGCTTGAAATTTCAAATCGACTATACCATATTTTATAATATGTTTCCGTATCACTCCCTCTGCCGCGCACGGTAGTTGTGACTTGTGACGTCACGGCCACGGCCGAGTTTTTTAAGTAATAAATAAGTAAAATATTTATACATCATTAGGCCTAACAGTGACAGTCCTAACTATCGTTGATGAAAAAGTTTAATTTGAATTAGAACTATGACCCTCGCCTGTGACATTGGGATAGGATTAGGGATAGGCACAATTTTAATTCCTTTTCTTTTGGAGTAATGCAGACTTATGCAGTCTTGTCATACTTGTTTACATTAGCAATGTAAACCTACCTAAAACCGCGGTCGCTGTTCCTGTTGGTTTATATGAAAACGAAAGCAGTTGCTGCTTCATCTTGCTCTTTTTGGCTGGAGGTTTTTCATAGTTACCAAACATAGTTACCAAACATTTTTTTCACCAAATTCACGTTCCCTACTTATAACATTAGCAGTAAGAAGAAAACAATTTTTTTCATCTCACACAAATCAATATACAAATGACGTAATCTTATTAGGTTGTTTAACGTCATTATGAAAATAAATAAGTAAGAAGTATAGTGCAGCTCAAAATGAATTGCTTTGTTGTGCTGCTTGGCCTACAACTTATCATTCAACTGTGACATAATGGATAAAAAAAAACACGCAGACAGTTCAACTGTCTGCGTGTTTTTTTGACCCATTATGTTATCTATTCCAGCTTTAAATTGACAGTGAAAGCATGTTGAAAGTAATGCTTCAGTCTCAACACTCAATCAAACAAGCACAACAAAAAGTGGGGGGTCAAACAGTGGTGTGACCCCCTCACCAAAAAAGTGGGGGGTCCGTTGACCTCTTGACCCCTGGAATCGAAGCCACTGCATAAGTCGACCTCTTTCTGGGCAATCTGTGTGCGTAATAAATAGGCTAAGGTCATATGTTATTAATAGAACAGGAAAAGGAGATATTCTGCTTCAAAACGAGACCATGAAGGCGGGAAATCTCGAACCATAACCTAATTAAATATGTCAACAAAGATAGCGAAATTTGAACCGAAATTATGATTTTCCGTCTCGTAACATTATAGGGCTTTGGTAAAAATCTATTTTGAAGCCGTTATGAAAATACAAACAAAAGTTTTATATATTATTTGTATTAAATATTTTTTTTAATCGTTTCTGCATTAATATCAATTACGACCGGTTTGAGGTTTCACGTCATTTTTGGTCATTTTAAGCCTGATTGTATCCAGCGACATGCGACTGTATTCGTAATATTTTTCCACATTTTAAGCTCAAATTTGAATTTAATTACGTTTTTAATTTGGTGATTTTGTAGCATCAGAGAAGATGTTATTGATGATCACAAATGTTTATCAGCCGTCACCATGTTTTGCTCTCTAAACACAAATTTCCTTAGAGCGGGCGTTTTGCCCCACCTTCCCCTATAACTACTTTTTAAAACTAGGCCTACTTCTTAAAAACTAGTTATAACTACTAGGCAACTACTTCTATAGTAGTTATAACTACTAGTTAATTACTACAGTAGTTAAAAGTGTCCATCACCGCTTTTAGCTTACTATGCATTGTTTTGTTAACTGCTCTAACTTCTAACACTCATTGAAAAGACATTTAACATCATGTAGCTAGCGCAGAGAGAACGCCTCGAGTAGATTTCTTGAAGAGGCGATAGGCCTATATCAAGTTTAATTTCGTTGCTTAATCATACTGCGGTTTGTCAGTTTGAATTGAATAAACAATAATTTATTATTTGATTAGTATATTAATCGTTGTGCAATCCAAATTTCATCGACACCGGTCTACATACATTTTGTCATCCGAGAACTCCCGAGAAAATCCGAGCAGTGGGTTTGACTATGAAATGGCGTCGACCGTCTGCCATGTAAGAATTAAGAGTATCTAATACTGCCTAATAGTCTATCATCAATCTACCATAGATCGAGGAAGGGTGTCTGCCATTGATTTACCATGCCAGAAGATTGGCTACCATTGATCCGCCACACCTTAGGCGCCGATGTAGGAGACTAAATTAACTCCCCGCATAAATTAACTCCCGGAGTGTATTGTACCTAGGATATATTGACTCAGCAGTTAATTGTTTCTAGGATAAACACACTCCCCCTGCGAATAAACACTCTCGGGGAGTTCATTCAACCTAGGACAAACTGACTCCCGGTGAGTTAATACTTCCTAGGACAAACTGACTCCCGGTGAGTTAATTCTTCCTAGGACAAACTGACTCCCGGTGAGTTAATTCTTCCTAGGACAAACCGACTCCCGGTGAGTTAACTCAACCTAGGACAAACTGACTCCCGGTGAGTTAATTCTTCCTAGGACAAACTGACTCCCGGGGAGTTAATTCTACCTAGGATAAATTGATCCACATATGTAATGCAATAGGGGAGTTAATTCTTCCTAGGACAAACTGACTCCCGGGGAGTTAATTCTGTGGCGGACAGGCCACAAGGCTTGAATGAATAATTTATTTAAATAATCGGCTCGCCATAGTGTTATTTTACGTCTATTTTTTTACAGTGTTGCGCATAGGAAGGAAGACCGATCGGCGGTTTTTAATTGAGTGCATAGCTTGCAGACGCATGAATTGGCTTGAGTATAGCCTGACATGCGGTGCATCGCTATATATGTGGAGCAGTGGTTCGTACTGCTTCATCGTAGAGTGGTTCTCGTACCGCTCCAGGGATCGTTGAGTGTTGCCATATAAATACGACCTCTAGTGACAGCCGCTCTCGCGGTCAGGCTGGTGCTGCTTTTCGCTGATCTGGTGGGGTGGGCCCCTCTGCCGTCGATCGCAAGACGGACCGTGCCCTGATCGTAGGAGTCAACAGGCTGACAGAGAAAGACCGATCGTGAGAAATGCTCACAAGTCTGGTTACCGTTCGAGATTGCGTAAAGACCCGATCGAGGGAAATAAATGAATGAATGACAGGTCTGTTCGGAAATACGGGGAAGATGGTGACCCCGTTGGTGGCCGTGAGTGATACAGACTGGGTGAGTCCCAGAATGGACCGACGCATATATCGAGAGAGACCTCGGCGGCCGACCGAGAGATAGCCTGGGAAAAATCCCCGACCGTGCAGACCGTGGGAGTTCTGGTGGCCGAGAAATAGTCTTGTTGGCTACCTAGATCGGTCATAGTTACACCTCGAGAATACCAGCCGGTTGTCGGATACGTGACCCCGTCGGTGGTCGTGAGAAATAGAGATCGGGTAAAGCCCCGAGCAACCGAACGCTACATCGAGACAGATTTATGGCGACTGTTGAGACAATTTACGGGAAGAATTCCCCAGTGTACACGTTGGTTAAAAGACGGGGAGGGCGGACCCGTGAAGCCGTTGGAAACAGACTGAGAGCTACCGGAGAAGCCGTTGACAAATACTGGAAAACATGAATACATTCGATAAATACGGGGAGGGTGACCCCATTGTTGCGTTAGATACAGGGAAAGTTCCCTTTGGTGCCGAAAACCTGATCAATTGTGGGCGTCTCTGCATATTCTTTTCTATTTACGGTTTTCCGTAAATATCTATACTTGGCTACCTAGCGTGGTCATACTTACTCCTCCCGTTTACCAGCAATCTGTTGATTTGCGTGTCTGATCGCAATGTCTTAGGTCGCGGTTTCCCCGCGTATCTTTACTTGAGTTACTAAACGTAATATCTGTACTTGCGGTGTCCCCGCAGTATGTCTTCTTTATTGTCTTGCGATCTTTCGGTAAATCTTCTTGTTGGCTACTTAGGTCGGTCACACTTACTCCTCTCGTTTTCCAGAAATCTATTCACTTGTGTGTCTAGTTGCAATATCTTGGCTCGCGGTTTCCCCGCGAGGCGTCTACTAATTTCTTCTTGTAGATCTAACTACATAATCTCTTTTCGAGGACTTCCTCGAAAGATCTGCCAGTGGTTCGTTCCAGTGTATAAGAGACAGAGTACAATTGCTTCAGAGAAAGTGATTATAATAAAACAGGTCTGTGTGAAACATAGAGGTAACGTGATGACACTTACCTCAGTTGCCTGTGAGAGAATCGAGTCTGAGAAACGAGAGTTGGTGCATTACCGTTGGTCAGATCTCTAGGTGACGAATACAAATATGTTCCTACGATGGGATGAATAAATGCAGTCAATGAGAGTTAAAGACATGTGAGAGTCTGGGTGATCGGATATTAAAGTATATGACAGATGCAAGCCGGCCGAGAAATATACTTGTTGGCTACCTAGTTCGGTCATAGATACTCCTCCCGTTTTCCCCAGGTTGGCGGAGACATGAAAAGTCGGGTGGCCGCAAGAGATACAAGTCGAGTAGATTCCCGCAGTAGCAGCCGTACAAACCGAGAGAGCTGCAGGTGGAGAGTTGGCACATACGGGGAAAGTTCCCCATTGAATACGTTCGATAGAAATATCGGGGAAATTCCCGAAGGACCCGCTGGAATTACACGTGGAGGGTGAACACGTTAGAAGAGCACGTGACAAACGAGAAAACACTGGTGCCGATTGATACCTTCAGGTTACTAGTCAAGTAACTCTTCTTGATGGCTTTATAGTCGTTCGATAGATACTCTTGTTTGGTACCTACGTTGGTCATAGTTACTCCTCCAGGTTTTCCGAGTATCAGAATATATTACGGTGTTGGCGGACAACTGCCAACGCAGATAACGGTCAATCGTGTGCATGATAATTTATGCGTGTGAGGCCGGTATGCCACACACGGAAATGGGCCAAGAGGCCGACGTAAAAGTCTGGGCAGTCGGAAACCCAGGGTAAAGATAGTAAGCAGACCAAGAATTGATCGATGCGTAAATATTACTGTTGGCTACCTACGTTGGTCATAGATACTCCTCCCGTTTTCCCGAAGAGTATCTATTTGCGTGTCTGATCGAAGTGATCGACACGAGTACGTTTGGGTAATCGGGTACCCAGGTGAATACATGGTTGTTTGTCGTCACACACAGTTCTGAGAGCTGACTAAAGTGCGAGGTCGGGCCCCCTCGTGCGTAGGTCGGATCGAAGATCTGTGTGCAGATAGCGAAGGTTATAGACAGAAGACCTTCGCTATCAGTGTCCGTGAATACCATGCCAGTGTCATTTTTATCGAAGCAGAATATATCAGTGTTGGTGGGTAACTGCTAACACAGAGGACGGGAACTTAATCAGTCAAATGTGCATGACAAAATATACGTGTGCGGCCGTTTATGCCATACACGGAAATAGATCGAGAGATACGTGTTGAGCAGAAGACTTGATAGCTAAGTGTCTAGCATGATATGACGAAGAGCTGTGAGACCGGTGTGTCTAGGACGACAGAGGTTAGAGAGTTGGGGACAGTAATGTCTAAGAGTATAAGACGTTGGATTTAGCTACCGATAATTGTATCGGCCGAAATGGCTTATGGACTTGTTTCAAATATGTCTGAACCTCGTAACTTAAGAGAACGTTTGGTGTCCCTAAATGGCGATAGTTTCAGAGTCACAAGATGCTGAACGGTACGACATCAGGTAGAGGAAGACGAGGCTAGCAGCTTGGAAGGTATGCAAGGCGAGGAAGACTCCTGCCGGTATGATTATGAACCCTGTTTTGAGTACGGCCATCCTCAGAACGTTGCCCATCCGGCGACCGCGGAATAGGCAGAGTCAGACCTCGTTACTAATTCGAGCCGTGTTACCTTTCTTGGAGAAGAAACCCGTCCCTAATCTTGCCTGGTGATAGTGAACATCCTGGTAGATATAGAGAGTAACCGTTTGGCATTGAGATTTGGTAAGAAAGTGACTCGGGCGACTCCAGGCGTGTCAGCGAGCTGGGGTCGACACCGTCCGTTAGCGCTAGGCAGGCGCTCGGGCGGCAGAACGCCACAATTCTTCCTAGGATATATTGATCCACATATTTAATGCAATAAGGGAGTTAATTCTACCTAGGACAAACTGACTCACGGGGAGTTAATTCTTCCTAGGATAAATAGACTCATTCAAAAAGGAATGAACAATGAAAACACTGTAGAAGTGTTCAATACTTCTGAAACATTGGAGGGGATATTAAGCAGATCCACCGGAAATTTTGTATGGAACCGCTCCCCTATAAGTCTCCGTCCCTGATTGACAAAAATGTGTGACACAGCCTATACCTACCTTGATTTCAGAACATCTGCGAATTTTTGTTCAACGCAATGATGCTGTGCAGAAACAAAACAGCTGCATCGATATAATTTGATGGCCTTTTAGCGATGAACTTGCGCCTGACCCGTCTTGGTTTCGATAAACTATCACAGCAACTTCAGATTAGTCACACTTCTATCGCAGTTAGGACGAACACGTGTAAACCCATTAATCTCTGAGTGTGCTGCAAATTCTAGGATTTTTAGAAAAGGCCATAACGGTCTTAACATCTACATGTAGGCCTCCATCCTATAGCTACGTGATTCTGAATCGCATGCTTTGCCTTCCTAACGATCTGTTGAAACGCATAATGAATGCATGATCGTTCCCTTAGGGGCGTAGCTAAGGGCCTACAGGCCTATCGCTCAAAGCTACAGGCATAATAAAAACTAAACAAACGCAATAAAGTGCGTCCCCGGATGCGACCAGCTGTTAATGCAGTTTGTCTGATCCATCACAATTAGCAAAATATTGAATCCCAAGGCCCAGTTAGCCATGCACGCGGGCTTTGCTAGACAACATGATAGCCGATAGGGGCCACGACTCGACCATTGATTTCGTTCATAGCAATCGTGTTTTGGCGTAAAGTTGATTGCCCGGTAAGTTAATTAGGCATAGTCCTCTGAGTAGCCTACACGTACGGCTTCAACCAAATTCACTGGACCCTTAGCCGGCCCACATAATGCCAACATTGGCAAATGTTTGCTACCAATAGGCCCAATGAATGAGACTGCAAGAGAATGAAAGATTTGCAGCATATTTAACAGATTATAAGTTTTTTTAATATTAGGTCTTATCTATAGTCTTGCATAGAGTTGTCATAGGTCAACCGTGCACCGTCGAGATCGAAGTCTCGAGCTCTAAATATATAGCTCTTGTAGAAATATAAGTTATAGGCTTACATTTCTAAATAATTGTGGGCCTATTGAAGTTAACGCCATCCATCTAGGACAAGGAATGTCAAATAAGTGTATTAACAGCTGAATAGACAAACAGTAGGCCTACATAGACCTATATAATATAAGCTTATAGCGCTCGCCAAATGAGACACTCGCGATCAGAGCCAATTTCAGGGCTGAAGCAGAGCACCCGCTGACTGAAAAATTCAATCTCAGGCGTAGAGTGGTTACAGTAGGCTATCAAATTATAATAATTATAACAGGGCTGAACTGTATCGTCCAGTCTCTGATCTCCTTCCGTAGAGAGCGCTGCGCTTTTCTGCTAAGGATCAGCTTCGGGCCTGTAGAACGCGCTCGACGCTAAAGCTGCGTCGAGTTTTCTGACATTTCTCAGTGGTCGGTCCATCTACCATGGAATTGTTGCAACGACATTTTTACTTTTTATAATCTGTTAAGGTCATTTCCTTGTAGCCGTGGCTGGACTGAGTGCACCTCTGAGTATTTCGTTAAAGGGGTACTATAATAATTATAAATATTCTCGCAACGAATGAATGAGTACAATTATTCAGAAGATGACGCTAGTAGCTCAACTCCAATACCTGTTGGATCTTCCCGACTAGATCTTAAATCCATAATCTGTTTCCTAGACGGGACAGATCTGTAATCGTACTTCGCTGTTGTTGTTAGTTTACATTAGTTACGACAAAAGTATTTTAAATGGCGGCTTTGGACAAATTGGAAGAATTGAATCTAACGCAAGATGAAATCAAGCGTTTTACTGATGCTATGCAAAAGCCAGAGTTTAAGGCGCTTCTCTTTGAATATGCACAAGAGATTTCAGACCCAGAGAATAGGGCTCGTTACGAGATGGAGATCCGAGAGATGGAAAACGAACGGGGAATGGATGTGAAGTTCGTCAATCCAGAACCAGGTTATGTGATCAAGACAAGCATAAGTGGAGATAGAAAGGCATTTATTAACGTCTGTAAGAATCAGCATATCGGAAAACCGTCTTCGACCAAACAGATTGGGGGCGACGGCCGACCTGGGTTGTGTTGGTCTTTGCCGCACAGCTTTATACCTCCACGTGAGGATGTTTCAAAGACAGGGGCCAGATGCACCGTTTTCGATTTTGTTGTTCACCCAGATACTTATCGGTTGGCCGAAACCAACCCACGGTTCAAGAGTATGGTCAATGATACAGCATTAGAAGGCATTAAGAAAATGTTTGACGTTGATGTAGATGCCAAGAATTTGAGGTTTCCGAAAATAAAATACAAAGGTAATCCCGCATCAAGTGTTATTCGTACCAAGCTGTCAGAGAGCACAGAGACTGTATGCACAGATAATCTGCCAGGCAGGTTTGAATATCCTTATGACAGCAAAACGAGCGAAGAAAAATCCAAGGAGATAATGGAACGCAATGAAAAAGCCCAAGCCTTAAAAGCTGAGAAAGAGCAAAAAGAAAACAAGCAACCTCATGAGAAGGAGTTTGTCAAGCCCAAATATATAATCAAATATCAGTCCAACCTTGACATACAGGACTTCATGAATGTCGCCGATGCTCGGAATGCAGCTCTGCCCAAGAACTTGATCATAGAAGTTGATCTTCCAATGCTGCAATCTGCCAATCCAATATCATTGGATGTTTTTGAAAAACGATTGTCACTTGTGTCACACAAACCGGCCAAGTACAGGCTTGATATCGATCTTGCTTATCCAGTGGATGAAAATGAAGGTTCAGCCAAGTTTGACAAGAATAAAAAGAAATTAATTGTGACTCTGCCTGTTGTTCGTGATAAAAATATTCCAAAACTGCCATTTGATGGAAAAACCTTTGAGGATGACATAAACCAGGATGAGCTCAAGAACAATAACAGTGAGGGAGAGAGCAATGGAGTAGGATTGATGTATAAAGCAGAACAGCTTAGGCCTCTAATTGAAGTCATTTCAGAGAAGGAACTGGAACCTGCTGTTGAATGGCCACTTGCAAACAATAATGGTGAGCAAGCAGCTTTAGCAGCGGCTAATGAAGTTTATCTTAAATATGAAAACTTAGCTCACAACGTCGCCTATTTGTTGCCTGATTTTGAATGCCAGCAAGAAGAGTCATCACTGTTGTTCACTTTTGGGACAAAGAACGTTCGAAAGGAGTCGCTGGTATCAAATGTTTTATCCCACAATGCCATCTCAGTTAAGATGACTTCAGTTGGCAGTGGAGGGTTTCCTGTTTACTACAGTTGTTGTCTGAAGTTTCAAGATGACTCCTACATTGATATGAATAACTGTCAAGCGAATTTCAGTGAGAAGGATGGTGTCAGTCTTCGAGTCACCAAGGATAGCAGTTCTAAGGGTCAATGGCAAAGTTACTCTGTGGGTGTCGATATGGCACAACTTCAGGTAGGTTTCATGTTAATACACTTTTAGACAGAAGATTTGGTACCAAAGTAAACATTTAGTCTGAACTGAATTTCATATTCACCATTGACATCAGTAAACGCAGCTGACAAGCCAGTAACATGTTAAAGCTGCATTGGCCTTCACTAGCTGGATTTAATATTACACAGTTATATTTATTGCTGTTGACGTACTGTGAACAAAGATTTTATATAGAAATTAACTTTTACACTTTTATTTGTGATGGATCACAATATGGTTTGGGACTGTAAAAGTTAGTACCATTTTGTGGAAAATGTGATGACTACCTTATATGATTCTTGTTATTTAAGCACATACTTGAAAATGAAGACTCTGTAAATCTTAATTCATTTAGATCATGAAAGTTTATAATTACATAGCTCATATCATATCTGAAAATGTGTAAAACGCATCTTAGAGAACTAGATATTCAGATGATATTTTACTGACCTCATTAAATTATAAATATCTAACATATAAATCTATAAATGTACCTCTTAGTTATGCAATTAGAAATTTGGCAAGCATTTTACAAGCTTGTAATAATTTAATATGTACATGCATATGCCATTTGAATTCGTTATTTGTGTACCAATATACGTGCATGACTCTGAATGACTGACGGATTTGCTTATAGGAGAGAAATCTTGAAATGAAGACCGAAATCTGTTCAACTAAGTCTGCAGAAACTTCTTTGCAGACCATTTTGTCTTCTGATAATGTCATCGAGTTTGATGTGAGCAAAGTCATTCATCAGAATCCAGTCGTAGTATGCCTAATTATAACCTTAACAAGAACTTGTGAATTATCACCTTCTGAAGCATTTGTATCATCCCTGCAAGTACATGTGTTTGATGATGATGATGATGATGATGATGATGATGATGATGATGGTGGTGGTGGTGTTGGTGGTGATGATGATGATGATGATGATAATGATGATGATGATGATATCTATACCCAAAGGCAGGTCATTGGCTTTACGCCACTTGGGGATGAGACGAGTGAGGCGGTTTCCCGTGGTTTACCTCACAGACAATTATGGGTGAGCAACTTGTCCAAGGTCGCTATGCAGTGACTTGAGGTGGGTTCAAACCTGTGACCTGTGACCCTTCGGTTGCAAGGCACAGAACACATACCGCCACGCTATCACGTCACATGTAGTTTTAATGATGAATTTGTATAGCACCTGTTCAAGAGAAATCAATCAGCATGAATTAAGCATGAGTTAAAGTTTATTAAGAACAACGATGTATCAGTATCAGTAATGTGATTTGAATTAAATTAATGGTCTTGCTGTTGAGTTATAAAATTGTTCCTTTTATTAGCAGATTTACATTTACAATGAGAGTCTAGCTATAGTAAATGTATGACTGCTGGGTATAAAATTACGAAATTGTGCCAACTGGTTTCATATTATTATGAAATTACATTCTGTTGCAACAACTAGTTTTTAATGTTTAAAATTATTGGTTGGTTTGAAAAATGTGTTTATAAAATACAACTCTTTTTGATACTGCCCTCATTCCAAAGTTAAGAACTGCACATACGACCATGCCACAGAACTTCAATGGCCATGAGCTACCATATATGCTCGATTCTATCCGAGGATAAGTCGAAGTGTTATTTTTTGATAAAAATAGGTCCAAAATCGACGGCTTGAGTATAAGTCGAACCCAAAAACTCCAAAAAAGTGATCATTAACGCAATGTCATTGACTAAAGCATTTTTCCGAATTCGCAAAATATAATAAAATTTTATTAGAAAAACGGAAGTAATGTTTAAAATCGAACAAACTGTTCATCGTCATTCTCGTCGTTAACAAATAGACATGAAGGACTAGCTCAACGTCCTTACACAGTCACTGCATTGCACGTTATAGACATTATTATGGATTGAAGCATATATATATATACATGTATGCATGCGTGTGTGCATGTGTGTGGCTGACCACACACAATGTATTTGCACACATGCTTTGTTTTTTGCAGTAAATTTGTGAGGTTTGACTTGGGATAAGTTGAGTTTTTTTGTGACCTCTGTTAATCTTTTAAAAGGCAGGATCTGCTGTCTGCCTTTATTGTTGTGTTTTATTAGTGTATTCTTACTGCTTTACTGTTCTTATTTATGTAGATCTCTGAATCTGTCAAACTGGAAAGCATTTCCACTGAGATGGAAATAGCAGTTGTTCATGAGGAGGGAAGTCTAGACATACATGGGATACTCAAACAGTATTCAACATCTGAGCCCAGTGATGCTTCTCACGGTACTCCAACAATTGGACAAACCACCATCATGGCTTCTGGAGGAGACGCTGAAGATGTTGCTGATAACCTGACTGGTCTCAAGAAGTCTGTTTCATTTAGTGAGGAGGTCGATAGGACTGTTTTCTTAGCAAATCAAAGCATTAGTCAGATGCAAGGCTCTTTGAAAAGCAAGCAAAAGAATGTAAGAAAACGTGGAAAGAGGCTGCAGTTGAAGCACGAGCAAACAAAATGTGATATTTCTGTGGATAGTGGCGGCGATGACCAGTCTGATGATCAGAATATGGGAGATGTTGCCCAGATAAACAGAAACAAAGCAGTGAGTGATACCGCTGTAGTAGCTTCCGAATCGGATGAAATTGAATCGGAGGTGGGTAGGAGTCATGTCAATGGAAACAGAAGCGCTGTACCTTCGGACAGAAATAATTCAGATAGAGGAAAAAACAATGACAACATCGCCGATGAGGATCCTGTTAGCGAAAAGAATTGTAACGAATCTGCTGAAAATGGAGAAGGTCGTGATTGCAAAGCAAGTGAAGGAGAGGCCACTGACGATCATGGTTCCCTCAAAACTACTCAGGAAGATAGAGAAAATGAAAGCCTTACTTCAAATGACTGTTCAATATCGCAGCTGAATACATCAGTTGGCAATGGTGCTTTAGCTGAGAAACCTGCAGAGGTGTTTCAACCTTCTGCAATACCACATTTATGCGAGAGCCAGAAATCTACACCAGCTGCAGTGAACACTGAGAGAAAACCAAATTTGATGGTTGAGATGAAGAATAAGTTTGTATTTGACCTCGATGTGGATTAACGATTGCGCCTTTAAACACAACTGGTCTTTAGTTATTTACCTATGCTAGTTATCTACTCGAGTACTGTCAGGGATCGTTGTTCTAGCATGTGTCTCTTAGTTATTGATTGACTATTATATATAAATTATTTCTTTTACGTAAGTCTATTTTGCATTTACTGTGGAGATAGATACAGAATGAATGCTGATCTTTATTCAAATAAGCTTTGACTTGTTCAAGTGTTCAATATTTGCATTACATTGTTCAATGTCAGTTATCAATTTCAGACCTAACATATTTTATCTAATTTATATGGCACCACTTCCAGATGGCTACTAGGAAGTATTCCCGGGGTGGAGCAGCATATTGTTTAAATTGAGTACGAATGTGTCTGCATCCCATTTGGCAAGAGAAATGAGACACAAAGATGTAAGCTATATATGATGTATTGTATGGTGCAACAAAAGAAAAGCTACATTATTTATGTGTTCAGGCTCAAAACATGTCCACTTGTAAAAGATTTCCTTTATGTGTTTGAGCCACTGTTTATGCCTAATCTGTTGGCTTTCAGCTCCAAAACTCAATGATTTCAACCATCGTGTGATCAATGTACTTGCTCCACCAACAGTCACTGTTGTCCTGACTAAACTTACTATGTATTTACTATGCATTTGCAACGGGACCAGCCATTTCAAAATTTCCTTTCACAAATGTCAAGGTTTTGGAACAATCTAATGATTATGTGGTTGGCCATGTGTAGTCAATGTTAACCTACAATTCCGAGTACAAGTTGGCCTACACCATAAACAGAGACAGAGAGAGACAGAGAGGGGCAGTAACGTATCAAACAGTAGAAGAAACAGAGTGAGGTATTAAACCGAAGATAAAACAGAGAGAGAGAGAGAGAAACATAGAGAGTGACAGAGAGAGAGAGAGAGAGAGAGAGAGAGAGAGAGACATAGAGAGTGACAGAGAGAGAGAGAGATAGAGACATAGAGAGTGACAGAGAGAGAGAGAGAGAGAGACATAGAGAGAGAGAGAGAGAGAGAGATCAGTGACGTATCAAACAGTAGAAGAAACAGAGAGATACCATGCAGTGACATAGCAAACATTGTAAGACGCCGATCTACATTTTACTAACTCTAACTCTAAGACGCCTCCGGATCAGCAGGGATCGGTGTTCCATAAACGTCAAGACGCTGTCAAGCATGACCCCCAGAGCATTGTCATGAGGATAAGGTAGTCTGGTAATAGTGATGATTAAGGCTATTAATTGATGGCCAAGCTGTATCAGCTGTAGTTTGGTTCCAAACCAAATCAGTTGAGTCTTTGAGCAATTGAGCCTAATTAACTTAAATTATGTAATACGTATGCCTATGTTCGGAATGTTCCTGCATGTCCGTATTATTAAGTCTTTGAAACTGGATAACTCAATTGTTAAGCTGGCAGACGCTACTCCGAATATATATATATATATATATATATTATATATATTATATAATATATATATATAATTTTATATATATATCTATCACTTGACTAGACGTTTTCAATTCTAGCATGTCGTTTATAGCCGTGCTGAGGGCCCGGCCCTACACCAATAGAAAATAAAAGTGTGAGGAAAGAGAACTTTTAATAGGCTTCAACCTTTCACACTCTTTTAGCCTTTTAGCCATTTTTCTTCTAAGGCTTAATAGAATTGTCTGTACACAGAACACGGCAAAGAGATAATACAAAGCTCCCAAATGAACACTGTTGGCAGAAATGACAAGTCACGATCGAGGTCCAACTCAGGCAAGACGAGGATCTTATTGTTTGTATAGTTAAGCGCAACTATGCGTCTAGTAGGCTATTTCCAGTTATATCTTGATCACTTTATGAGAGTATTTTGCATCGCTGAACTAACTCGGTAACCTGCTGCGGTTGCATTGCACCTGCTACATTTATAGCCTAAACACAGTTCAACCAAATGAAAGCAAGATTTCCATGCTGGATGTGTTGTTTCAGGTCAAGACTTTATCACCTTTTCAGTTTATTATTATAATCGTGGGCATTGAATCTTCAACAGAATCAAAATCAAAGGAGCGCTGCACAGAAATTGAGTAGCTACTAATACATAGGCCTATAGGTCTACATAAAGGCGCCGTCGCATAAGAGCAGGCCTAATCATTAGTTCGGATTAGGCTAAAAAGAGCGCGCTGCATTAAGTATTACGAGAGCGCGCCATTAAATGGGGTCTCATTTTTATAAATACATGTTCATACAAGCAGACTTGATAGACCTACATATGTAATAGCATTCAATCGCTAATAAAAGCCATAGAGGCTCCTAAATCATTGTATATACATGTAGGCCTACATAAATTCTTTCATCTGTCCAACTTCTACTTAAGCAAGAATTATTTTTATTAATCTAATTTCTATTTCAGCTGAATTCTTTTGGATAGCTTCCGAAATACGATTAGGCCTATGCGAGTAGACCTACATTAACATACAAAAACTCCTCGAAAAAACCCTGGGGCTCTTTCAAAAATTCAAGATGGCGTTCAAAGTGGCGATCATTTTCTATTAACATTAATCGTAATCGTAATCTCCAAATTTCTAAAGCGCCACTTGATAGCTCAGCGCAGGGCACCAGCTTATTCACGAGAGCTGCGTCAAATCGAAAGGGTTGTTCAAAGGCTAGTCCATTAACTTATTATCCCGACATTCCCACCTTCCTTCACATTTTTGTCCAATGCTCTTGGACTAAAGGGACTCTGTGTGGGCAATCGATCTAACTTGCCTCAGAATGTGATTCTGAGATTTCTTTGTCACTGGAAATGAATCGAGTCTCCAGTTTCATGGACTGTACACAACTCTGCATAGATTAGTTGATGACAGAGCATAATATCCAGCACATCTACTTCTTGGGATATGCGACAGTCAAAGTCTGGTGTATAGTTCAACTGCAAGTGAGGCAGAGATTTGAGTCCAAGACGAATATATATATATATATATATATGTATTATGGCGGACATTCCAAGGCGTTAAAGACCTAAAAATGAGGTAGGTTATCAGGCATTTACATCAATGTAACGACTAGTGACTTTGGTTTCCAAGTCACGTTTAGTACGCTTTCCTCTATGTAATAATTCTGTTTGTCTGTGAGTCTCTGTCAGGCGATGCATTTGCACAGTTTTAGAGTTATTCACTCGAAACCTTCACCGTTGGCTCGGGGAACACCTGGGACACGCAATCGAGGGTTCGTGAAACCCGCGGCCGCCATTCTTCTGGTCTCTAATGTCAAAAAACTCTCTCAGGACCTCCCTCAAGGAAAATTTCCATCTCAGTCGCCAGAGGCGTCTCGCCGAAACACATGCAAGTGATATCTACCTGCCGTACCTTTAGTTCTGAAAAATTGCACAATCGGTCAGGTCGGTATGTACTTTGTACGCTCTTGTACACGTTTAGATGTATTGACTCGAAATCGTCGCCATTCGCTCGGGGAACACCTCGGACACCCAGTAGAGGGGTTGGTTAAGTCCGCGGCCGCCGTCTTCCTCCTCTCCCGGGCCAAAAACCTGCCTCAACCCGGGCGAACGCGGATTGCCCCACCTATAGTCGTCAATAAAGTCAATCAAAAGATTGAGAGAGACCCTTGACCTCAGGCAGCACATTTGAATTAATTCATGACGATTGAATCAACGGTATATAAAGTTTGAGGCCATGATCAGTGTCAACTCTAAGCTGCAGTGCGCATGTAGGAGCGCACACGGGCCATGGAGCCACCGCACACAAGAATATAGAGTGTGCGCGCGCAATTTTTTACTAAAGAAAAAAACACACAATAATTATTAAGATTAACTGTAAATCAATATTTAGCCTGGCAGAATAGAAAATTGCAAACAAAATGAAAGCTAATGACAATTATGTACAATACAACGTGTGGATCATATATCTGCTTTACTGTAATGTAACGTAAATGTAAATCTTCCTAAATTTCTTAGCGCCCACACAAGCCACGCCAGGAAGAATTAAGTCTATTCACTGGCCTAATTCTAATTACGTATTCACTGGCTCAAGGCCTAAAGCCATTTTAGACAAGGGACTTTTCTTAGATAATTATCAGAACTTATCACCATTATTGTCTTGATTTAACTATCATCGCATTCAGTTCGGACCTGCGCACAAAATTGTGATCTATATATTTATAAAATGCTACACACACAACATTTCTTGCGCAAACTGTGTCCAAAAAATTAGAGGTAACGTTGGCCATGACTATGCAAGGGATTCACTTGTAGGTCAACGTGCCAACCACATTATAAACCAACGTATCTTCATCTTTCCCACTCTACTCAGCTGCTTCAATCGGGTCACTTTACACGCACGAACAGACAACTGCTCGGTCGGTCAGTCGGTCGGTCGGTATGGAGAGCAAATACTCCTGAACTCTACAAACCAGATCCTGAGTGCATAATTATGCAGCGTTTGCCTATCACTGGCTATCGTAAACCAATCAGTGATAAGGCGGTTAACTGGCGGGTCCATGTGTGCCATGCTTGTACACGCTCTTGCTTTCCTCTTACCTTTGATTAGTTGTGCAGATAACACTCATCTCCGACCCATACGTAACGGCAGACCTCGATCTGCCTATAAACTTGCACACAATTTCATAAATAGGTCGATCGTACAGACTTATATATCTTATATACTAGAGCATATATATGTGCATGCTTAATACAACGATATTTAAACGATCATGTTCGGGCAGTGATCTATACTGTAGTTGGCACGCAGGCTTCACGTCTGGGCCTAGTGTGTGCGTGGAAGTCATCTGGCTTTGAATAGACGAGACCTAACGACGATTTGCGCAACATCATTGATCCTGTTATAGGCCTACGACCTACGATCTGCGAGGTTTATTGCTTGGGTTCATTGGAAGGGAGGACGGGAGACAACAGCCGAAAGTACGCAGCTCAGTATCAATACAATTCTGTCAAGCGTGACTTCCTATAATAGACAATCTATTTTAGGCGCTGGAGTCCCGTGCGGCCCACGCAATGATGCGAGCGTTCAGCGTCTTATCAATATGCAGAGCGCTAAAGAATCAGAATCGTCTTTTCTTCCTCTTTCTTGTCATAGGCGCTCTGTTTTTAAGTCTCGTCGTCATATTCGAGACGACATCGAGAGGACGCCGCGCTGAAAACAGGTGCCTCTCATTCTCCGAAAGCATCGTCGTTCTCCGCCAAAACCAACTCCGACCAAATGAGGGCTTTCAAAAGAAATGCTATTTCTTCACGGGAGAAAGCAATATCGCCCTCAGAGCCCTTGACGTTTCCAACCAGCTGTCCAAAGACGAACCAATTCCTCGAATCCTGCACAGGACATGGAAAGCGGAAGATCCGGCTCCCAATGGATGGACGGATGGAGCGCCCACCTGTTACCAGAAGGATGTACGCGGGTACTACCTATGCGACTGGACTGAGATGGAAATGGATCAGTTCATCGCCAGCGAATACCCAACCTTTCTTCCGACATATAACAGCTACCGATACCATACACAGCGTCTGGAATCCGCTCGTTACTTCATCGTCAATCATTTCGGAGGACTCTACCTCGATCTTGACCACGATTGTAACTTTCCGTTCGGCCAATTCCTGGACAGTTTCTCCATATTCGACGTCGTTCTTGCCGAGCGCAACTCGTTGTCCGTTGGTCTGACGAGCGATTTCATTCTGTCGCGGCCGAGGCAATCCTTCTGGATCCACGTCACAAACAATCTGCCGAATTCGAACAAATGGTACGGTCTGGCATATGACACCGTCATGTATAGCACGGGTCGGATGCATCTGACGAACTGTCACGTGACCTATTCGAATGGACTCATCAGTCGACAGAACTCCAGTCGCATAGCAACCATTCCTCTGGATACGATCACCGGAATTATATCGCAGTCGATGGCTGGGTCTCCGTGGCGCAGCTTCAGGAGACGCGTCTATATTCAGGGCTACAGATGGCGCTACATCATCGGATTTCTAGCGTTCTTCACTTTTCTTTTATTTCGGAATTGTAGACAGTTGAAGCATAGGTAGATAGTAATCGTTTGAAATCATAGGATTATGTGGCGCTATTGGTGCTGAAGTTGACAGTTTCTAAGAAAAACGTTTTGTATCTGTGGCGCGACTTAAAATATCTGGATCGAAGCAGGATTATAGGCAGGTGTTTTGTTCTTTCTCAGGTTTCCTGAATGTATGTCCTCGGTTTTGTATTTAGACGTCTGGACCCACTTAAGTAAGTTCACAGCATAATATGGGCGTAAACTGTGCCATGACTAAACTCATGTGTCTATTGCAAATTGATATATTAGTTGAAAAATCTGTTTTAATCCTAGTTTTTCTTCAGATCTGACCATTTTAGTTCAGGTTCTAATTTCTGTCCAATTGTTGTCAATTCGGTTCCTGTTCAATTTCTCTATGTACTCGATCGTGTTTCCATGTAGCCCATGTTTGCGTGACTTCTTTGGTTACCATCTGAGCCGCATTTTTTATAGTTATGGGCCGTTCATAAATGAGGAGAGGGGTCACACATTTGGGACGATATGTGACGAGGGGTCGGGGTCGGTGAAATATGAGGTCACATAATCACATCAAACATAAAAATGCGTAACCATATTAAAAATGTCACCCAGTTACACAAGTTCAACACAACTAACAGTAATTGTTACTGCAATTTAGCAGCACTAATTATGATTATTGCATTCTTAATTTTTGGATTGTTTTCTTTATACTCGGTGTTAATATTTGGATTTTGGAAGTGAGGCAGCCATACTTTAACACACAAGCAGGAATCAATTATAGACCTCTACCGCCAAGGCGCATCAGGCCACAGAGAGTCGTTGCACATCGGCAACATGAACTAACGGTAGTAATCGCGATCGAAACAATGGAAAGAGCGTGGATTGGATATTATTCCATGAAGGAGCATTTGGCTTCACCGTGGGAGAATGACAAAGCGTAAATTTTGGCTTGTTTCGAGTTATTGTTGTTAAACATTAATTAATAATTGTAATGATTCTGCCAGAGCCTTTCGTCTTTAGGAATGCATAAAATTATAGTAATTATACTTTCTCCATTTCTCTTCGTTCTACTATATTGTTTCAAGTATTTTTCTGGTTATATAAGTACTTCTTTGATAATTTTAAGAAAACTTGCATTACATTCTGGACATCAGAGCTTTATGACGCCATAATTGATGGGGTCATGACATATGTGACGACCTGTGACGAAGGGGAGGGGTAGACATTCGTCCACTATTGCCTGACGTCTTTTATGGACGGCCCCCTAACGGCTGACTTTAGCAAATTTACGGCTGGTTTTCGGCTAGCCGCAGAAGCGGGTGACTATGTTTATCGGCTATAAGTGTATTCGGCAAAGATGAGGCTTGAAAGACAGTTCGTTCAGGGAGTATATCGATCAAAGAGAGTTCCAACAAGGCAATTAATTTTATTGAACATTTGAACAATAGACAGCCATGTAACTGACGTCAACGCGTTGTGCAATAAGTACAAACTAGCAAGCCAGCGTGCAATGGTCATAATCACAACTAATGTAGGCCTGTGCATGTTCTAACTGAATTGTTTCAGGCGACTAGCCGTGGATTAACTCAAAGTGGTTTAAGACTAATCTGTGAAATTTCCAGCGGTTTATCTGCCTGCAGAAAATGTTCGACTCGGCGGCTGACGGCGGCCGTTTGTGGGAATGCCTGCAATGTATGCGTGCATATTTGTATTATGTATATACACATGTACTAACTATACTCGATAGGAGGTTGCATAGGCCTACGCCAATTCCCATTGCAAGCTATTTGGCGTATAGCAGTCCAAACTTAGAGAATTTAAACCGACGACGATTGTATGAAGTATGCCAGAAGACTTGCGGCAGGCAAAAGCGCCCCGACAAATGCGCCCCGACAAATGCGCCCCGACGATTGCGGCCCACATATGCGCCAATTAGCGCTACTATTAACATATACTGACAGATTTACATCCTTTATGAAAACATTAAATAAAACACAAATTAACATACCCAATTTGAAATAATAGTGTGTAGCTTAATGTAACGGTATCATCAATGTTCTTTTACTCTAGCTCATAAAATGTCGAAGCAAAATGGCCCATTTAACTATTATGTTTTAGAAGCTGGATTGATGCATGGGATTCTGTTTAACTATGAGCTGATTCTGATTGATGAATAAGATTTTGTCTAACCCAGCTTTTTGAAAAGTTTTCTATTTAATTTCTGTCTATCCAGAAGCCGGATTGATGAAAATAATTATTCTTCCTCAAATAGCATTTGAATTGATGCAGAGAGTGAGATGATCATGGTTGATGAAAGAGAGATATTTCACCAAGAATACAATGCACTCATATTAGGCCTATGTATCGTATTTAAATTATTACTAATAAGTTAAAACAGTCAATATAATTCGCTCTGTAATAACCATAATGGACATATGAGTATCTACATTGCACGAGATAGTTTTGGGGCGCTAATGTCGGGGCGCTTTTGTCGGTCGGTTTTTGGCTCATATGTCGAGGCGCCTTTGTCGGGACGCAATTGTCGGGGCGCAATTGTCCTGGGCGCTTTTGACGGGCCACTTAGTTAAATATCACTAGATTGAGACATTTACACCTTGCAGTAAGGAAATAGTTGTTGAGCTGCTGCATGTAGGTCACAAGTAGGCCCTAAGATAAAGGTGTGGATAATAGCTTGGCCTACTATAAATCCTCACATGGAGCGATATAAGTACACGCACAGAAGTTTGCGCAATATAACCGGCCAAGTTTGATATAGGGAGTAGGGCCTATGCCGCATCAAGCCAACTATTGCCTTTGGATTAGCGATGCATAACCCTATTTTAAAACGCAAAATTGACATCTGGTGCAGTTTTTAGGCTCAAAGTGCAAGCTTTCCAGTATAGGCCTACACGCCGCTCTAGGTAGGTCTATAGTCGCCCTTTAGGCCTTCCCTATGACGAGGGTCGGCCATTGGGGCTGCACTTTCCATCAATTTTTCTCTCCCCAGATTCAGCTTCCAAAAGGCGTATAAGCAAGGCAATGTCGCTGAATTGTTGGGTTTTAGAATATCTATCTGATTTATAAGGCTATATCCAATTTGTATTTGTTGTTCATGAAATTGCTTGCCTCTTATAAAGTGAAGTGACATGTTAAAATAGGCGGGACACGGTTTAAGAAATTACGTGAGATACGAACAAAAGATACTGTGAGGTTCTGTGCAGTGGCGCGTGTACCTATAGGCGCACTAGGCGCGCGCCTAGGGCCCCCAAATCTCAGGGAGCCCCCAAATGATGAAAAAACATTAAATACAAAATAACATCTCAGAGGCCCTAAATGAATGCAAACATTTCATACAAAATAACATTTCAGAAGTCTCCGAATGAATGAAAACTTTTCATATAAAATAGCAAGTCTCACGTTTGAAATATATTAAATACAGGGCTTAAAGTGTGCCTGGACGGTCATGGACGGCGTCCAGGCACTTATTTTCGAGGCTGGACGCCGTCCTGCCGCTTATTTGACCAGCAGAACCTGGACGCCGTCCATGAGCATCCATGCAACATTGCAATTCCTCTATATGTGTACGTTATTATCAACAGAAAAAAGGGGAGGAAAAACGATACCGGCGCCACTGGCCCCTTATCGATAATTGCACAAAAGAAATAAATTCTCTGCAGGCCTACGCTTTAAATTACAACAAATATTTCACCAACAAATAATTGACGACTAAATAATGGTTGATGGACAAAAGTCCTAACGAACGATAACATATTCTATTTTTCGCCCATTGTACTTGAATAAATAGAAGTTGGATTGATAATAATAATGTCTGCAAATCCAGCTTCTGGTTCATCAAGAGCCATTTTAGTCAAATAGACTTCTATTTATGGAAATATTCGTTGCAATGATCCAACTTTTATTTCAGTAGGCATTATGTTCATCTAAATAGCATCTGTTTTGGAGGAATTACTTTCACCCATCCAACTTCTATTCCGACATCAATAATATCACCAATCCAACTTCCATTTTAACGAACACAGTGGACCATAGTGCACGAACCATTTGTCGTCGACTTAATATGTTGGTGCTCTGCCATTGCAATTTTTAATTCATAACTTTTTGTCACTAGGGCCCGTCCATATGTGACGTCACGCGCCGAGGGGAGTGGTCACAAATTTGTGACGATGTGTGACAGGGAGGAAGAGGGATCGACTAAATGTGCGTTATATTCTGGACATCTGGTTTGAATTTGGGGGGGGTCAGGGCCTTGTGACGTGACGTCATATTTGAGGGGATCATGGCAGTTATGACAACGTGTGACAAAGGGGAAGTGTCAAAAATCGTCCAAAATTGCGTGACGTCATTTATGGACGGCTCCCCTAGCGTGCAGGCACTTCTTTTTTACACTTCAAGCACTGATTAAGTATGACATATTCTCTATTTTTGCGGCTAAGCCTTCACATGACAAGTGTATTGTGGTAATTCATTATTGCTTTATTAATGAAAATTTCAATATCATCTCGGTCAGCTGTGTTGGTAAGACTGCGTGACACTGCGTGGTATGACCTTCTTCGCTTCCAGAAGTTTGATCACTGTTTAGCTGAGTGATTTTTTAAATAAAGTTGCGTATTTCGATATTTGATGTGAAGAAGTTACGTCACATGTCTCAGACTCTACTCTCCTTCGTCACAAATCGTCACAGGTGCATGACCCTCCAATAGGTGCGTGAACGGCCGTGACTTCATTCATGGACGGCCCCTCAAGCCTCAGACTCCGTGTACGAATCCAGAAGGGCCCCAAAAATGTGTGCTCCTAGGGCCCCGTTTTCTGTAAACGCGCCGCTGGTTCTGTGAGGTTTATGACGACTTTATAAAGTATGTAAGTCACCCCTCAACAATTTCAGATTTATAAGACGTCGAATGCAATCATATCACATCAGTTTCATCAGTCAAAATGAAATACGCTGTACCTGTTTTCATTAGTTCTCAAGGACTTTGCAGCTATCAAGGCTAAGAAAGTTTTCATTCATGTAAGAGCCTCGTTATTATTCATGACATCTATTGACGTTTAACCAATATTATTATTGTTCTGATTATGACCGTGATTATGATTACGAGTATGGTATTGTTATTGTTTTTATAATTATTATTTTTATAATTAATACTAATATTATTATGTTAAGTTATTTTTATGTGAAGATTTATAAAGTGCAAGTTAGGCCTACAATATTATAACTAAATGCATACGTAGCTCTTCAATAACTCGGTTATTTGTTGTTAACGAACATTCGACGGAATTATAGGGCCTTACGCTTAAAGTCCCTTTTGTCGAGACTGTGGGCAGCCAATTTCGCTATGGGGATTAATTATACATAGGCCTACTGCTGACGCATAGCCCAACCATTTGTTTGTGCATCATCTGGATCATACACCCTCTGACTAAGCTTTGGGTTTTCACCTATACGGCAAAATTGAAAATATAGATCTACATACGTCGAAAATATACAAAGGACCACGAACTCAGACTGAAACTACTGTTCTTAGTATAAATTCTTAGAGAGCTACTGATTTCACCGGTGCTATATAAATGCTTTATTACATTTCACTACATAACGCAACAGACGACGTATGATACATTTTTAGCTGAGTAGAACCTACACCGACAGCTAAGCCCATAGAACAATAAGCCTAATAGTGGCCGTCAGAATCGTTTTGCCTTTGGTCGATAGATTAAGTTGCACTCTCCATTTCTTCATCTACAACGTGACCACAGGCGTCATCTGTGGGAAATGTTCTAGAACAGAAAGTGTTACGACTGCATCTAAAACTTGCGATTGACATTTCGTTCGGTCTGTTTGTCAGGGTTTTTTGTACTAAGGAATTGATGTTAATCAGAAATATCATGACGTCGGAAAGTCTTGCTTTAACTGATTTACCGTGCGTACAAACATTTGGAGAATTATCGACGGAATAAGAGTCCTTCAGAGAGGACGTGACGGACTGTACCACAAGATATACATATATATATATGTATATATATATACAACTTCTATACAACTGCAGAGCACGAAAGATCAAGTGTGTCGTCGAGACCTTAGCACACAGTTTCTATGGACTGCATTGGCAAGGGTTTGTTTACTCTGGCGTAGGCCTATGCCGGTCTTTCTCCCATAGTTACAAACAAGTCGTCGAATATCCACGTGTCTTTTGTTTTAGGTTATATATAAGTCAAACTCTTTACAAAGCAGAAATAGGCCACAATAAATTTTTGAATCTCAAATAAAACTTCATAAATTTATTTAACTGGTGCATGTACGCATATATTATGTATATGTAAAAACATATGTAAGCCTATGCATGTAGCTTGCATGTGTGTTAATGTATGTATGAAGCCTATGCATGTACGTAGGCATATGCGAGTGTGTATGTGTACCTACTATTTTAATTGCAAAAAATGCGCTACCTAAGTCAACCTATGGCTAAAGCAAACGTCAGAAAGAAAGAGAAGTAAATCAATAAGCGAACAGTGCTCATCTAATAACTAAAGGAGTCACAATGGCGAGCTTTCGGAGGCATGTAGTCCCAACGAACAGATTCCCATCCAGAGTTTATTATAGATGCGATGTCCTCGGTCCATGAACTACACACACGTGGCGTAGAAGAAGAAGAAGAAGAAGAACAACAACAACAACAACAACAACAGGAATAACAACAAGAAGAACAACAAGAAGAACAACAAGAAGAGAAAGAATTATTCACGAGCGCTGCGTAAAATTAAATGGGTTGTCAAAAGCGTTGCCATAGTCAACTTCCAGAATCTTTTATAATCTCTAATGTTTTTGTACTAATGTTGCTCGTTAATTGTAATCTAAACCAAACACCCGAATATTTTTCTTTCCGTCCTAAGAATGAAATGGAATAAATTTCAGGGGCGAAGAGCGCACCCGCTTAATTCAAACTTCAATACCAGGCAAAGCTAGGCTGTGAGGTTAGTTTATTATTCATTCATTCATTTGAACACTTATGTGGCGCCCCTTTAGAAGACTACTCGTATGCGCTAACAACCAACCAAAGTGATGCAAATTAGTCGTAAGAAACTGTGAAAGAAAGGCGCATTGCTGGACGATGATGATCGCATGTACACTAACAGTAGCTGTTAGGACATTAGAAGGTTAAAAAGAAGTTTTATTTTACCATAGAGTCTAAGATTTACATGAATTGATACAATATCATAATAATATAGGTCTACATGTAGGATATAGTTATGAAATATGTTTAGTGACAGTATCAAATAACACACTCTTTGGGTCTTTCTACATTGACCTTGACACTGTAATAACCTAAAAATTCTTGAAAGAAAATGTCTATGTTTACGCACGAAACCTCGATTAGAAAGCCCGAACACCGTTCAAATCATTCAAGCACAATTGCGCGCGTAAATAGGCTGGTGCCATGCGTTTGGCACCAGCGGCGTAGCGAGGGGGCGAGGGGGCGAACCGCCCCAGGCAGCACTTTTCCTAGGGGCGGCATTTTCGGGGAAAAATAAATAAAAAATTATTTTGTATAACTTGCACTCTTCAAGATTCTTGCTGCTCTTGTCTAAACCTAAAGCTTTTATGCTATTTCTCGGCTTAAAACTAACATATACGATATACCGAAGGAATATCGAATGGCACTTAGTGTCAATAGACACGCTGCAAAATGGCAATGCCGCCTCTGTCTATCTTGCCATGACTTTCGCACCTATAAAATCAAATATATTTTGCAATTATAATAATGCGCAAACTCTTAGATTGATGAAAAATCATTCTTTCATAAGTAAAAAGTTGGATTAATTAAGGACAATCTCTGCTTAAATATAAATTGATTTATGAAAAAACTTGCAAAATGCATCATGTATTAATGCAACTAAAGTTTTATGAAACAGAAATTTGAGTAATGAAAGACGTTTTTGCCTACTTTGAGTGATGAAAAAATTAATGCAAAGTTGGATTCACAATTGAAATCTAACTTAAATAGAAGTTGGATTTAGCAAAATATCTTTCTTAATTAGAATCTGGGTTGATGAAAGAGTTATTGCCTAAACAGAATTTGAACTTTCAAAACTAAAACTAATTAAAATAAACTAATTACAACCTACTTAAGACCCACAATTAGAGAATCACTACATTCCAATTTAGCAAATCTTTCAATTGCACGTTCTTTGACAAGCACAATTAACTATGACAAGGTTATTAATCATTTTGCTGCAAGAAAAGCATGAAAGTAAATTTCTAAATTGCAACAGTTGGTATAATGAAAGTATGAGACCGTATCCGTAATCCGTATGATAAGTTCGTTCATTCATTCATTCATTTCGAAAATTTATATAGCGCCTCTTCAAGGTAACTATACTCATGAGCGCTCCAATTAGACAAAGTTACTAATCTATTCTAAGTACCATACTTACTATGGTCTCACTATGATTAAATTATTGCTTAGGCCTAGGACTTTCTTTTAAATACGTATAGAGAAGAATAGACCCTATGATTTGTATTGTTTTATTTTAATTTATGGGGACTTTTTATAATTTTCGATCTAGCCTGCAAGACGTTTAGTAACTTTATTGTGAGGCTCGCTTTATTTGTTTGACTTATAACTGGTTAATTTCTTAATTAATACAATCTTATTCTATTTTCATATCTTTATATCTGATGATAATGCATTTTAATTAGTCAAAGGACATACAGCTTTAATGTCGACAGTGCATGCTGATGCTGTTACTAACTGTAGGCCCTACAATTATTTGAATACTGAATAGAATAATCATAATGCATATAAGAGCTTAATGAAAGCACTCAAAACAGTCTCCCTATGCATATCTCCTTGTGCATATCTCGGGGTAGACCTATAATATACAAGAACGAAGTGGTGGAAAAAATAGGCAGAGGCGGCATTTTGTACCTCGCTGCGCCACTGCTTGTCACCAGCCTTTCGAATGTCGCTTTAGAAGTTTATGATTACGGATGCGGTGGAAGAAAGACATAACTAAAAGAACGAATACTGGTCCCATTAATGAGTATCAACGAATTACAATATTATCCAGTCGTATCCGCGTCTGACTAACTAATTGATATAGAATGGACCTCTAAAATTAATGGCAGTCATCTTGACCACAGCGTTGAGTAGACCTAGTATTACAATTCAGTGATTTATAGGCCTATAACACATTTATCATAAAGTACAAAGCGTCAGTCTATAGTCATAGCTAGATTAAGCTAAATCGTAGTCAGAAGTCATTATCAGTTGGAGGCAGCTTACAGTCGAACTTGAATAGATAAGAGGATGAGACATTCAGTGTTGGGCACGAAGCCAAAAACTCAAGGCCAAGAACGAGACCAAGACCGAGAGGTCCAAGATCAAGACCAGGACCGAGACCGAGGGGTCTGAGGCCAAGACCGAGACTGATGGTACGAGACCAAGACCAAGACCGATACTCTTTTTTATGAACAATTCAATTTATTAAAACGCTAAAACGGAATAACACGCTTAAAACATTAATTTTTCTGCTGAAGAATACTAATCTTAATAATGGTCCAGGAGACAGTTTAACCGGCATTCTGGATTTTGCGGGTTCAGCCCTTGGCTTCGGCCTGAGAATATCACACTATAAAATACTTTAAGACTTCTGAACAAGTATATTAACGTTCCGTTGAATGGCGTACTTGTACCAAGGACCTCGCAATTGTAGGTTAACAGTGTCTACACGTGGCCGACCACATAATTAAATTGTTCCAAACTTTGAAATTTGCTAAAGCAACTTTTGGAATGGCTGACTCCGTTGCAAATGCATTTTTTCTGCCCATAGTAACATGTAGACCTATATAAAGATGGCCAGCTCGCCATAAATCAATAACAATCGTTTTAGGCCTAAACATCCGTTGTCTCCAATAATCGAAAATAACCAACAAATATCGAAAAAATTGCTCTGATACGGCAAATGGCCAAGAACGCTAACCTAAGATGGAGACCAATCCCAAGACCGTGCCATCAAGACCAAGACCACGACCGACGTACTCGAGATCAAGACCAAAACCAAGACCGATAGCCCGAGACCAAGACCAAGAACGATGCATTCGATACCAAGATCACGACCAAGACCGCAGTTTCCTAGTCTCAAGACCGCCTCGATACCAAGACCGCTCGGTCTCGGTCTCGATACCAAGACCGGAGACATCAAGATCTCGTGGGTTAACAATTTGAAAATAAGTAGAGGTCTAAGTCTGAAATGTAGACCTGTACAGCATTGACAAACTCAGAGAAGCTTTGGATGATCCAGGAGAAGGCTCTAGAGTCAAATTCTGGTTAAGTGTTAAGCACAGCAAGAGTTAAGGTAATATGTACTATGGGCAACATCTAGGCATGGAATAATGCATTTGTTAGTATAAGATGGGAACATAGAACAGAGATAGGTCGCTGCTTCGAATGTAGTATAAAGGCAAAGGCATTGGGCCTACATCTTGTGACCCATACCACAGACATTAACCAGGGTTGGGTTGGCAGCGCTTCTGAATCAATGATCTTAAAGAGACGTTATATAAATCTCTTAATTCAATGAAATTTCGTTGGAATCTTTGCTTAACCAGTCGGCTATATGGAATGCAATATGAAAGCAATGCTGATGCTATGGGTTTTTGCTATGATTCTGGTCACAGGATTGTAACCATTTGCAATAATATCAACTGGAATTGAGCAACAGTCGCCAAGTCGGCCGAAGACCTCTTATTTTGAAGTCAAAGTGATTCGAGGCATATGAGATCTGATTCTGCGAATATTTTGTTTGTATAGCTGTTCTTATTTTTTAAATTTTATTTTAAAGTTTGATTCAAGAGATTTCAATTAAATGCATTATAAAAACATCGATTATAGTTAGAATCTACTCGATTTTTATCAATGCAACATATTGCAATCACATCTTCTAACTTCTTCAGTGCCACGTTTAAAACAGCTTAGGTTGTTCGTCAGGGTTCAAAAGCCAAATATTCTTCCCAAGTGTCCAGTTTTGCCACTTGTGTTACTGCTCTGTTTTGATACCATGTTTTTGGCATGGTGGCTGATTGGTTAGAGCGGTCGGCCCGTAACACTCAGAGTGCGCTGAGTGTGCGGGTTTGACCCTCGTCCGAGGAGCCACAGAATAGGGACCTTGAGCAAGTCCTTCGCGCGCAGTTGCTCTGCATTACAACTGCAGTTGCGTCGTTGAGGCGCGTACACTTATGAACAAAAATGTTGGAAGAAGGGCAATATCAAATTCGGTTGTATTTTATGTTAATACTATATGCCCGTTAAGTTCAAGTTTTTGCCGAAGTCGTGACACTCGTTAAATTATTAGGCCTGTGTTGAAAGTATATCTTTAGAGCCTATGTGACAAGTACGCCCGTTTACCACAGATTTTAATAAATGAAAAAGTTAGTAGATCGACACGTGATCAATCAGAATCGCCTTGCAATACTAACAGTTATTTTAACTCACTGCTCATGCAAACAGAAAAAATTGACACTAGGGATTTGAGATGCACCCTACCTTCTTCAGTTACTAAATAAACAATGGTTTATTGCATGGAATTGATTAATCATGGTTCTCAACAGTTTATTATTTAACCTGCTGCGGTTTGCCAGCCTGTTCAATGAACGAATATAATAATAATAATAATAATTATGGAGATGAACCTGAATTCAAAACTCGGAAATGATCAAGACTGGAATAGCTCTTCCAAAGAGTTGGTTGTGCTCCTTCCGCTCACTTTTGTGTATTATCCTCCCTTCCTTACCCGTCTGTGTCATACGTCCCATGTCATCATCATATCTCTGGTGCCACTATAATTATTATACTCCAATGCCACTCTTCCGCAATCCACACGCACCACACGGAATAGCACCCGCGCCAATAAGCACCTGGAGAGCACTATGAACTCTAGGTGCGTCCAAGGCCGCAGGCAAAACTCAACCGATGTCCATACTCGAAGAATTACCAGTCCCAAGCCGCATATGGTTATATGTATATTCTACACAAATCGAATTTGTCACGACGACTATCCAACCAACTGATCACAGACAGTGTATGTGTGTGTGTGTGTGTGTGTGTGTGTGTGTGTGTGTGTGTGTGTGTGTGTGTGTGTGTGTGTGTGTGTGTGTGTGTGTGTAAATTACATATTCTGAATAGCATTAAAAATTGATTGCGACCGTCGCCATTCACAAGCTTATGCAGATCAAATTGCAATTAAACTTATAAAGATATTTTGGAATTGAACTACTGGACGAATTATTCGTAGAGTCGCCTTTAGGTTAAATTATCAGAGGTGGGGTGTTTAAACGGCTAGAAAAGAATATGATCATGGAATATGGTTGTGCGTAATGTACAAATTTTCATGTGAAAGTAAATAAAAGCCACTGGGTAAAAATTTTACGATTCGTCCCTAGAGATGCAGCGAAAGTCCTTTCGCGCCTTATATTCTTACAGTTGTCCCCAACTTTTTGAGCCATTGAGGCGCCTACGAATATACATCTAGAAGAGTTTCTAGGCTATGGCCGCGGCTCGCAGTCGTGACAGAGTCAACAACAGTTGGCAATGGATTTTGTTTATGAAATTAAGCCGAAGCAAGCCGGCTGAACGACTGAAATCGCCTTAGATGACAAGAACTGGGGTCAAAGTCTGTCCACTTCAAGATAACGCATCAACAGAATGATTACAGGTAGGCTTAACAGCTGCAAAGGTGATAAGATATGCGGTCAGTTGATGCCGGAGAGAGCCGTTGGCGACCTAAGTTTTCAACCCGGTCGCATTAAGGCGTGTGGCCAGCTTTCTCTATCGTCACATGTGTTTGTCACCACGTGTACAGTCACGTTGTGATTAATATCAGAGCCGACCAGAAGAGGGCAGAGTCTGACATAAAATCGAAATACTTGTCCTTCCGGCGGGACAAGAACATCTGCGACGACGCTGTTAAGAGTCCCTTACACTCGACAAGCGTGATACATATATACCTCGTTCTTTGCTAGTCAATAAATCAAATCTGTTTTCGTGGATTTATTCACCGTTTGCTACTGAAATGATTCATCGCAAGTCATGAAATCTGATCTTTCCTTTGGTGAGAGTCGAAGGAGGCTTTCGATGAATCGACCGACCTGTCTGGCATTCGTAGCATTCGTCATGTTCATGGTGCCTCTGACCGTTTATCGGGTCCTAGATACCACTAAGATATCCAGTGTCAACTCCAATTATCGAGAACCGCCCCCCGATCTTAGGGGGACCTTTCGAAAGAATTGCTCCTATGCGGACGACATCGCATCGTCAGAGGCTACATTTGAAGTCTCTCGAATACCCGAAGCTCTTCGCAGAGGCAAGCTTTCATGCCCGAAACTGATCCATCGGACCTGGAAAGATACTAGCATTCCCGAACGTTGGGAGGAAGGCGTCACGAGTTGTAAGGGTAAAAATCCAGACTTCGGATACTGCCATTGGACGGATGCGGAACTGGAGGACTTTCTGGCTACAGAATATTCGTGGTTCCTGAAGACATACCATGAGTACACCTACCCAATCCAGCGCATTGATGCCGCTCGCTACTTCCTTCTACTCCACTACGGTGGAGTCTACTTAGACCTCGACTACACCTGCAAGGTGCCGCTAGAAGTCGGACTATCAGACTATGCCAAATTTGATGTGGTGTTGGCCGAGACAGTTCCGACCGGGGTCACAAACGGGTTCATGTCCTCAGTGGCCAATCACCCTTTCTGGAAGTACGTTGTCGAGAATCTGGCTGATTCCGATCGTTGGTACGTTGTACCGTACGCTACGGTGATATTCAGCACGGGACCAATGTATCTGACGCACCGATTAGACGAGTACAGAAGCAGACATGGAACTCCTGACCAGATAGGAGTCGTCCCAAAGGAAGTCCTCGCAGCGGACATTCTCGGTCATCTGGTGGGAAATTCCTGGCACCGTTGGGATGCTAAGTTCGTCATTTTCTTCTATAGGCGGCGCCATGTGCTCATTCCTCTGGCGGTCGTTGCGTCCTTGATACTAGTAGCTTCTATCGTTTATTTTGTTATACGTAGGTCTAGGAACAAAGCATCGCCTAAACTAAAGTCTCATCGAAGTAATTCGAACAAATATAATTTAATTAAAGGTTAACTAATATATTATTTCAAAGGTCAGGCTGAGGTACTATTTTGATGAATAACGATGGAGACCAATGCGCAATGAAGTCGTTAGGTCGGATGTCGTATGTATGGTAATATATGGATTATTATTATAATAGACCTAATTGTAGGGCCTATAGTGACAAGACACTTGTCACAGATTTGCAAGCATTTGTCGAATCTGGTATGAATTGGTCTATAATCATGATACCAGGATCCAAATCAATGATTGAATATAAATTGTTGAAAAACAGAACTGAATAGAATCGATCATATTATGTCGCTGAAAAACAGAACTCAAAATCAAGCAGAAGGAGAGCACTGACGAAGCCAGAATGAAGTGCTATGATTATGTCATTAAAAACTTTAAAAATTATGTCGGGTTTTCTTCAGTCTATTCCAATAGACATGTCACTTTATAAATATTTTCTCTGTTCAGTCTTTTACAATCCCTCCTACATGCATGATAATTACCCCATGTCCTTTTCACATCTTAATCGTTTTACATTCTATCCTTAAATATCCTTTATAACTCGCACTCATTCTACAAACCTTTCCTTTCCTGTCATGTCATGTAGCATCATGTCATACAGTGCTATGTCAGATCTCATCGTATCACATTCTCTATATTTGCAGTAAGCATGTGAAAACGACTAATAGGCCTAGACCTACTTGATAAAGGATTGGACTTTGTTTTCTGAAGAACGCTAGTCGCCTTTGCTCAAAGACGCTTGTTTCAAATCTCTATGAGCCTGTCTTTTCCTCAACGAGTTCAATGACAGCTATATATATATATATATATATATATATATATATATATATATATTATATATATATATATAATATATATATATATATATATATATATATATATATATATATGCTTTGGGAGTGAGATTTTCCTTAACATATAGGCCTATGCTAAACCGTTTATGTTTCACGCAAAACGTTCTGAATGTTTCTGTTTTCAGTTGGTTCTCTGTCTTTGTATAGGCTTTGTTCGTACGTCGAATGTCGTCTATCGCCATGTAATAATTCCGACTCTTTCCTTCAACTTGATGTAACCCTCTTTCATCATCCAAGCCAATAACATGACCGTGAATGAAAATCCAGCCGCGGTTGTGTCAGCTGGATCTGAATCCAAGCGAATATTGACTTGAATTAGCTATTTCGGTCTTGTCCTCTTGTCTTCCTTTAGTCTTCCTTCAATTATACGTAATTGAAGTTCTTAGAAGAGATTTTCCTCTCATTGTAAGGTCCAACCATTTCCTACATGTCTATGTTTAATTCTAATTATTCCTATCAGGAATCTGTTTGTCCGACATTTGTAGTATCTCTTCATATGTCTTGTTTTCCATCCAGCTGACACTCTCCATCCTTCACCATATCCACATTCCACATCTCGAAGGCCTCCAGTTTTTTATGTCTTTCTTCCTCGTCGTCTATGTTTTCAATCCGTGTAGCACCACATCCATTCATATCATACACTTGATAGTTTTTTTCCTCGGATTCTTATTTAACTTAAATTCCACTCGTCATTTAATTTCTTTTCCCATAGCTATTCTTTTCTTTTCTACGATCGAATCATTTGCAATAGGCTACGATGTAAATAGAGTTCTACATAATCCGAAATCTAAAATAATTCATGATGCAGCTCATGATGCAATAAGGAGGACTGATTGTTGTGACAATGCTTTGCGTGATGCACCACATCATAAAGTTTCGCTAATGATGATTATAATGATAATGCTTATAATGATAATAGTGATGATGACGCTGCTGCTGATTACGCTGATGCTGATAACAGAGATAACGATGATGTTAATAGTTATTATAATTGCTATCATGATGATTATAATAATTATTATCACAATTATCATCACCATTTTTCTTTTTCTTAACTTAACAGCAAAATTATTGCTTATTTAGATATTATTGCTGATATTATTGTTATACTGGTATGATGATTTATCATAGTCTTCTTTGATCTTCATGCTTTTAACATTTCCCAATGTTTCTAATGTAAAATATTATCATGATAATTATTATTACTGTGAACATCGTCACCATCGGAGTCAACGTCGTAGCAGACGGTTGTCGTCGTAATTACTTATAATACAGAAATCGATTTGTAAAACACAATATTCTAGTATATCCATTGCTGTAGAATGAATAGTTATCAAAGGGTCTAATTCATTTACGTAGTTTTCAAAATAATTTTTGTATGCACGTAATTGCAATAACATTCAAAAATGTGATATTTATATTATATATTATATAAATATATAATTTTATATATATCAGGAGCGTGAATGCACGAAGACTTATATATGGGTTCAAGTTTCTGTTCTTAAAATTACTAACAGATATCCTAACGACAAGAAGCAAATCGAAGCGGCACCAGTATTGTTGAATCGACTACATGTATTATTATAGGGCCTACTACTTCCTATTAAACTGCCTAACCTATTTTTATTGATCATTCGTCATCTTATTTTTTTTTAATTCAGTGCTTCACTTGTTGTTTCTTTAAGCCGCCTATGATCAACCAGGCTCAAAACCTGTGTCATAAATGCAGGAAGCAAGGCGCTTTTCATTGCGACAGCTAAGAGTAGGTCTACGTCGCACCGCCTCACGCACACGTTTCTTGGCAAATTGGGCCTACGCTAGGCTTCAAAACATTCATGAATTACATATTAATTTGCAGTCTGATCCGTGCATGCGTACGAGACTAATATGAATAAGTCCTCTGAGAACTACTGTTGATTATAAAGGCGTGCGTGCTGTATGTGTTCATTTGTGAGCGAGTGTGTAGGTGTGTGAGTGTGTAGGTGTGTGAGTGTGTAGGTGTGTGAGTGGATTCGTCCACGCGTGCGTATAGAATGGAGCGATTACCTTAGATTGCGCAGAGACTGAAATCGACTTTGGTCGATGTATTTGCGTCACCGGTTTCCGATCACTTATGTCTACGGAACGGCGTCGCTTGTCTTGTAGGCTACGATCACAAGTACACAAACCAGCACATACATGTACACGCTCTGTAGTGTCTGTACAAATGCAGAGCAGTTAATTAAAGCGTTCGAGTCATTCCTAAGGCTATTGGGTCAGAAGAACAAACAGATCGAACTCGCTTTGTACCACATTGAAGTGTTTTTACTAACAGGATGGGCTGGGCTGTGAGCGCTGCTGAGTAGATTCTTGAACAGGCGCTATATAAATGCCCAGAATGAATGAATGAATGAACGAAAGAACGAATGAACGATTGATTGAATGAAGGAATGAATGATTGATTGATTGAATGAATGAATGAACGACCGAATGAAATGACAACACGTGAAAAGCCGAGTCAGCCCCTTATGGGGCTAGCCACGGGAATCGAACCAGCATCCTTCTAATCTTCGTGCCGTCGTCTTACCATTCGCCTACCTGGGTCCCACCAGCTGGAACAGCCTCCCCTTCTTCTTTGAAAGGAGCTGCTCTCTCGATCTTCCCTGTTACCCTTCGGAAGCGCTTGAGGACTTCCTTTTTCTGTTTAGCTTTGTGATGAGTCGTGAGCGCGTTTGAATTGAGTGGCGCTATATAAGTGCTTCACCACATTACATTACATTACATTCAACCATCTGCATGACCTCCGCTGCTCGTAAGAACCGTTGGTCCCACCCAGCCGCAAATCTTCCTCCACTTGCGTTAAAGATCATCTTACCAGATCTAACTCTTCGTCTTGCAGTAACTAATCGCAACGCAGTCGTAATCTCCAAATTTCTAGAGCGCCACTCGAAGGCCAAGCGCAGGGCATCCCCTTATTCAAGGGTGTTGCGTCGAAGCAGAGGGTTTATCCTAAGGATAATCGATATCGAGGTTAGGTCTGGGTCCGGAGAGGGATCAGAGGGGACGGCTGAAAGATGAAATGATTCACTATGCCTGTGGACCGCCGAAGGGGAAACCTTATAGATCGGAATGTGGGACTCGTAAAACGAGAAACCGATTAATGTTATTTCTCTACAATCCTTAGTTACTGTCCCGTTATGTGATGAATTATCCTCACCCATCTGTCTTTAAAAAAGAGGAATTTAATTTTGAAGCATGTATGCGGTAAGAGAGGTCTTATTTACGGTATATAAACTTCACAGGCGGCAGTACACTTGTGCTGAGCTGGTTAGAAAGTAGAAACTCATCTGAAATTCATACCCTCTTTTGGCATTTCTTCAATCGTTCATATTTTCCTCGAGAAGTCTTTTCTACTAATTGATTCAACTGCTCAACGATGATCTGTTGTGCACTGATTTACTGCTAATCTAATCACCAGTATTATCTTAATTTGGTGATCAAGAATTGGCTATTTTAATGACTATTATCCAGTGACTGTTCCCTTGAAATGTTTTGGTCATAATATGCCATTCTGCTAGACCATTGACTATTGGTCTTAAACCAACCTGTTTGGTGCCTTAACTCTTTATAAGCCAGTGGCAATATATTTGCCGTTACATGCGGTATACAAAACAACTAATGTACGGTATTTTGTCAGTAACCTAATGCATGTGGATTCACAAGATGTCATTACCAGATACTGTTTATCAAACAAAAATTATACAGTGTTATGTAATTTTTACATAATGATTGACTTCAGCGATGTCTAGTGTGGTATGAATAGCTAGTGGCAAGTATGTTGCCACGTCATGTGGGAGCCCAAACAACATCCAGTGGTATATATATTGCCAGTTACTATTTTACTGATTTCAATTCAACAATATTATACGCTTGATTACTTTCTTTTATCTATACATAATATGTATTTGTAAAGACTGTGCCTGCCCTGGGCGCATCTGGCTTATAAAGGGTTAAGGCATGGCCGCCCACGAAGGCGGCGATCCGTTGACATTTACAGTAGCTTACGTAGGCCTACAGAGTACACACGTCTGTCAATTAGGTTCGTTGCTCCCTTGTTTTCAGCAATGTGCTTTTTTCTAAGTTATGTAGTGCTAATATGCCGAGCATATGGATCTGTTTTCAGTGGATTAGTTATGAACTCTCACTTAACAATACAGAAGATGCACACTCACGACTGTACGATCTGTGTGACTATTATAGACTTGGTTCAATGTAATTCATCTGAAATAAGGCTTGAGGTATTTACCGACGACACTAGAAACCGACCCTTCCTAATTTGGGTCGATTCTGACCCCGAAATTAATTACTTTTTCAACGTCTTCCGTAGCAATCTTTATATCTTCCCATTCGCTGTGCTCTAAACTTAAGTTGGCCCCTCTCTATATGATTACTGAGTAGGCCCTACACAGAAAAAATATCTGAAATTGCAAGAGAATGACAAATACTCCCTTGTCGTCTTCCTTAACTTGGCCAAGGCCTTTGAGACTTTTGACTATAAAATGTACTTGGACCGAGATAATGTATTTTTATACTGATTCCTATTGAACTGCCTAACCTCTTAGTCTTAATCTTTTGTCATCTCATTTTCATAAAACTTTTTAGTGCTTCACAGGTCTTTCTTTAAAGCCGCCTATGATCAACCAGGTGCTAAACCTGTGCCACAAAATGGTAATAATGCATTGGTACACAACCTAATCTAGTTGAATGTAATACAACACTGATTAAGTTAATAAATCGAGTATAAATACAAGGTATTTACTTTTAGAATCGTTCACGTGGGGTTAATTGCAATTGACCCTACTTTATTTTATTATTATTACCTAATTGTTGATGCGCACAGTCCGTGTTGGCGCAAGGATCAAATTTAGGATCCACATTTTTCTTACTTTTATGAATGAACTTTCAGACTCATCATTACATGATTGTGTTCTTCACTCGCCTTGCAGACGATAAGCCTAGTAGTATGCTTAGTCCCACAGCTTCCTTACCTCCCTATACTAGATAGTGAATGCCAAGGTGCATCTAATGCATCAGCAGTTAATGAGTTAGGCATTAGTTCATCATTATTATTATTATTATTATTATTATTATGATTATTTTAATTATTATTATCACTTCTGTTATTATTATTATTATTATTATTATTATTATTATTATTATTATTATTATCATTACTATTATTATTATTATTAGTGGAGATAGTAGTAGTAGTAGTAGTAGGGGAAGTAGTGGTGGTAGTAGGGAAAGTAGTAGGGGAAGGGGAAGTAGCAGCAGTAGTAGTAGTAGTAGTAGGTGAAGTAGGGGGGAAGTAGGGGAAGTAGTAGGCTAGTGGAAGTAGGGGAAGAAGTCGTCGTAGTTGTACTACGGTATCTTTAAAGAGCTTCTCTAAGTAGCCTACTGCGATGTCCAATGACAGTAACGTATTTGCTTTGCCTGCATCTAGGACCTGAAGTTCAAACACAAATATATACCTTATAAATGACGCTACCTGCCGATCTGGTCGCCAACTACGAACATTGACCTTTTGTAACTTAACTGCGGCTTGTCAGTTTGTTTCTCATTAAACGAATATATCTTTGAACATGATGTTGAGTCGACGGAAATTATTCAGACAACTAAATTTCGACCTTATATATTGATCGAAGAACATCTTTTACAGGTGGCTTGTACAAGTGTGCAACAGTTTTGTTAATTTTAAGTTATTGTAACGGCTTTTTACTGTAATTAGAAAAAGATGATAAGCGCATACAGACATATAGAAACCAACTAACCAAATGCCAACCAACGCTATAGACTGATAAAGTAACTCAAATCATCAACAGATCCAAGACGCCTGTTTATTGTAATTAACAACGTCGATATATATATGTACATATATATAATATTATATTGACATACGATTGAAAAGAGTTGCGGGATACAGATGCAGAAGCCTCTGAACTATGATAATCATTGGTCCTGACAAGGTTTGATCATGTCCTTGCAGTTCTTTATTTGCAAAATCTAAACAAGAAATCTGCTAGTTTTCCTATGAGTTCTTTCATGGTGCATGTCACAAGTTTTTACGACCTGTGACGTCGGACATGACCTCTCGGGCTGTGAATCTATTATTATCAATCGACGTCGCAATGAAATGAGAGAGAAGAGATGAAAGTCTGAACCCCACGCCAGCGACACTCCACAGCTCAGCTTCTTCTGTCTGGAAACAAAACATTATTATTATTAATTTGTGTGCAGAAGGTTTGAACAGATGGTTCCCCAAACCAAGTCATTATCAAATGAATAGCTATTAGCCAGACGAGTATTCCATCAAGACTGATCCAGACTTAGAAAATAGTTAAAGATAGCTATATTGCTTCCTTCTGTCTGTCTGTCTTGTATGTATGTATGTACGTCCGTCTGTCTTGTCTTTGTCCGTCCGTCTGTCTCTCTCTCTCGCTCGTAATGGTAAGCTCGCAATTTCTACAGCGCTAGTCAAAAGCAAAGCGCAAGTCACCAACTATTCACAAGCGCAACATCGAGACAGTTCCGTCCTTGTACTGATCCTTCCTCAAGCTCTGTCCACCGCATTCAATATTTAGCCACAAACGACAATAAATCAGTAAACTGCAATTAGCCTATTACAATAACTGCTTAATTACCGGTATACATGTGTGGCGAAACCGGTCACACCTCACTTCTGGTGCACCAATTTGCAACGAATTCGAGGCCCTGGGTGGCAATTCACCCCGCTTCTGCGTTCCATTTGTTGCGTACCTCGATCGGTTCTACCCTACTTCGGTGTCAATTGTGACAATTCTGGTTCCCCTCCCTTAATCCTCTGGTACCCTCAGGAGGCCGCAATGTTGTTTTGCCCAGGTCCGACTGTCCGCGAGCTAAGTCTGGCTTGTTGGCGCAGATATGAGAAAGATTACCAATGTCAACGACCTAAGCTCATTACAGATAACTTCGACTCGATTCCGACTGATTTATCGATATTTCTTTGATAAAACCCACAGTCATCGAAAAGTTCTTATACAAAACGCTGTCTTTACAACAACAACTACTACTACTACTACAACGACAACTCCTGCAACGACTGTCCTTTCTGCACTGCTCCCTTACTTAGCACTCTCCACTCTAACTGACTCTCACTGCACTGACGACTTTCTGTCTGCCTTTTCCAACATTCTGCTCTGCACCTGTGTCTTTCCTATATATATATATATATTGGAGAGACACAGGTATATATATATATATTTATATATATACCTAAATATAAATATAAATATATATAGGAGAGACACAGGTATATATATATATATATATATATATATATATATATATAGGAGAGACACACGTGCAGATATATATATATATATCCGAAGCAAAGCGAGACATTGTAGCGAGACATTGTAGCGAGACATAGTGTCTCGCAACAATGTACGCAATAGCGAGACATTATAGCAAGACATTGAACACAATAATCACTAGCCAGCTAGGCAATTTTATCACACATGGTAACCCTAATCGACCAGATGATAAGTGATAATGGTCCACTTCTGCTATGTTCAGAGGCATGGGCGTCCGCAGAGATCCCCTCCACGAAGCCACTGGAGCAACTTCATCCAGTTCCCTTCCTTCCCGTTTTTAAACTCCCATAATGTTTAAAATTCCTCTAACAATGGTATATCCCCTCCCCAATTTTCTTCTTGAATGGAGCATTTGCTCTTAGGTATACATGGCGTAGGCCTGTAATCTCCTGACAGCCCATAGCCAAAGGTTAAAGTAAAAACGAAGCAGAATCCACTCCTGAACTCTTCCCATTACCGACCTCTGCCATGCCTTACCGTCCTCTCTACTTCCATATTCTAGCCATCCATCCCTCGTTGCCCTTACCTTCTTCATTCCGCTCACACCTTATTCCCTGTCTGGATAATGGATGAAACATTTGGGCGCATAGCTAAGAAACCGAGTTCGAAACCCGTATCCCCGGTAGGGTTTTGCTAGGCGGCGAAGTTGGCTAAATTAGATGTAGGCCAGTAATATTATTATAGCGTTATGGTATTGTGACATTTAACAACGACGTCGTTAGATGGCGGCACATAGTAACAATTGATTACATAGGCTCAGATGGGAAACAGAGTTATTTTAAATTCTATTATGCTATAATGACATGTGACTTACTTATAAATTGCATTATATTGTATACTTTCACATTTCGAAGTATCTTTTCTGTGAATGACCGAATTAAATAGTTATTACCGTTAGTAAGATTTGTCATTGAAAACTTTTTTCTTAGATGCTCATACACGCTATAAAAGACCTCTCGATAACACATCGTTATCGACGCATATCATCGTTGTTATGGATGCGTCGTTAAATAAACTTATATCAATCCAAAAAAACATCGTTATCGACGCATATCATCGTTGTTACGGATGCGTCGTTAAATAAACTTATATCAGTCAGTCAGACATCGTTATCGCTTCTCGGCCTTTTGGCTTAGATCAAAGCGTTTACTTGTCAGCTACTTGATACGTACTTTAACCAAGCTTGCGTGACGCCGATGTTACTGGCTCTCGGCCTAGGCTGGTGATCAGATAAACCCTGATCCGCTATCTTTGGTTTTAGTACGTTGTTGGCGTTGAGATGATGGGGAGAAACTCCGGCTTCTAATTCTCCCCAGTGGTCACCCAATGAGGGAGAAATTTAAAAATAAATAAAACAGCCTAGGCCTACTACGTTACGGCCTTCCGGGCGGGCTAGTTCGTAACATTCCCTTCTGAGGAATCTCTGCAGAGTGGGTCTTCGGCTGTTTGCTAGGGTGCTCAAAAGGAGAAAGGCTAAAAGTTGAATGAAAACCTCCGATCAGCCAAAAAATACAAGTTATTACAAGCAGAAGCTTGACAGATAGTGTTAGACCGTAAGGCAGTGCTGTCCAACACGCGGATCGCATGCGGCGCGTGGGTGGATTTTAAGTGGCCCGCTCGGGCTTGGAGAATTAGCAATTTAAAAAAATTGTTACTTTATTGTTACTTTAAAAAAAGTAAAGACAAGTCACTTGCCTATTTTCATACTTGGCTCATCAACATGATGATAATCATCATTGTCATTATGTCAATATCATCTCTCTCCTCAAAAATAAAAACCATGAACATCGTCGTCGTACCTGGTTTATTTTGTTACGGGCGGTATGTCACCAGTTTGCATTGCTACATCCACATGGTAGACCTAAAGCTGATCCGATTTCTGACCAAATGTCAGGTTCCCCATTAAATTTTAACCGCGCTTCGTAGGTTGTTGTAGTACGATGGTAAAGTAGGCCCCCGATTTACGCCCTAGAAACACATTCCTTAGTACTCAGAAATTTGCAAAACATAATAGGTCATGGCGATGTCCGTACCATCAGGATGCCAAATCTGAAAAATATTGACTTTATCTGCAGAAATAAAAAAGTTTCTCAGTTCCCCGATTTCCGGGGTTTTATTATTAGTATTATTATTGTCATTATTATTATTGTCATTATTATTATTTTCATTATGATCGGTAGTAGTATCAGTGATAGCGGTAGTGGAAGTGGAAGTAATGCTAGTGGAAGTGGAAGTGGAATTGGTAGCGGTAGTAGTAGTAGAACAATTTCAAACTCTTTTATACCGCGCAATGTCACACAATCGGAGAACGTTACAGCTGTTAGATGTCCAAATTCTTGGAAGCCATTGAGAAATAGTAGGTTTTGACAGGGAACCTTTCGAAAGGGAAGATGAAGAGTTTGAACGTCTGACACACATTGGAACAGGTTATGACAGTGCAACATCGAAGCTCAACAAATTAACCATAGGTTACCTGAAGATCGCAGACTGCGTGACGGAATGCACGATGAGAGTAGTGATTTCGGGCAGAGGCGGCGACATAAATTTCTGGTCCCTAAGCAGAACAGCCACGGCCTCTAAATAAACTTTGAATATGCAACTTACTTTAGTTGCAATAAAATTATTGTTGATACCATCTAAATTAATTGTGGACCCGTCCTGGGTCCATATAAATTGCCGGTCCCCTTTACAATTGCTTCTGTCTCTAGGCGGGTCTGGTTGATGGCGGATAGAACTGCTCATTGTTGAGATTTTATAGCAGGTAAGTTGATTCTAATTCCTATAGGAAGCCAATATAGCTGACTGAGCTGAGTTAATGCGTTTGCATCGGAAGATGCACGTGAGCCACAGAATTTCTGATGCAATGATGTTTTGTTGACTTCAATATCTGATACAGGGCTGCAAACATGTTGGTTTTTGGGTTATTTGGTTGTTTGGTTTTTTAAACAAAATTTAAAAAATGGGTTTTTTGGTTTTTTTAAATATATTGTTTTTAAATTTACTAATATTATTATTATATTACTAATTGTGCTATTCAGTCGGAAACCTAGCTATACTAATTATATAAACAAGTTGGGGTGTTTTTCATGCTGTGTTTGATGCTTTTTATAACAAAACTGTTGTGACAAGATCCAAAGGAAAACTAAAAAACCAGAAAGCCTCATAAAAACCAAAAACCCCTAAAAAAATCCAACTTTTTATTTTAAAAAACCTTGGTTTTTTGCACCCCTGATCTGACATCATGCGAACACAGAGTGTTGGCATGATAGAATTGGGAGCTGACAGGAGAGCAGGTTATGGTATGTGACATTTCCTTCGTAAGAGCAGACCTTATGAGACGTATAATGCTCTGATATTATGATAGTAACAAGATTTTTCACAGTGTTTTGTGAGATTTTATAGCGAGATAAGTTCCATAAGTTCAGAATCACACAAAATTTTTAGAGTGTTTACTATGGAACAAGAGTTGGCGTATAATGTTAAATTTATATTGTCCTTGTTATATGACAGCCTCTATATTTGTACTATCGATTATATTACAACGTGTACTGTAAACGCCCCTATATGAAAATATAGGCCTATACCTTGTAATATTTATACATGCTACATTAAAATGCCCTGATCTCGACGTATACACAGTCACACAAGCATCTTTAAATATATTCGGCGAAACTTATGAACCCGAAAGAAATGAAGTATAGGGTACAAATATTTTATCTGGTACAGTAAATACATTTGAAGACAGTCTTAATGATAAATGTCCTGATCGAGAGAGGCTTCATGAACAATCGAAGGCTCCTTTGAGGGCTCATGCTCTCTTGAATTTTCATCCATGCATTTTCTGACCTGACTGTGTAAACATGCACTGCATCAAACGAACTATGAACCAGACAAGACTGATGCGATCTTGAGACGGATGATTACTTTGATATCGTGAATGGCTAACCACAAAACATGAATGAGTTCAGGAGTTTAGCCAGCTAGCCAATCCAATTGCTTATCGGCTGAGGAATTAGTAGCCTCAGTTTAAAGGCCAAGTTTTTAGGGCGTGGTCTAATGAATATCTGCCGCCTGCTAGCTACCAATCAGATCTCTCCAAAGCATCTCATCCGCCTGGGGTACAATCTTAAACAAATGGACCGGTGTGGTCAGTCTATCTGAATAGGCTCAAATGGGCCAAGTAGACAGATGAGGGAAATGCACTGGAAATAACAATTGAAACAATGATCATGCTTCATAGTCCTTATAATTATATGCATCTACACACCTGTACTTTATATGCCACTCATATGCCTTCGTGCCTGTATTCGTGCGTGTGCGTGTGTGCGTGCGCAGCTTTAGCCAGTAGGGCCATCTTGCAAACTGCTCGTGGACAGCCTCCCGTCAAACGTGTGGAAAGTGCAACCAAACCCATGCGGGAAGTTTGCTGCAGTGTTGTAAATCGCGACTGCAAGGGATGAAGCCATGAGCCAAATCTTGGCGGTTGCCTGTGGTCACTGTTGTTTGCGTTTGTTTTTACGTGATGATGACCGATGCGAGTGTAATTGAGAAATAGACTGAAAAGAATACTGGATGAATGCTATCAAATGGTGCATGTATATATAAGTGTGCGTATATATGTATGCAAATATGTATATATATATACAGAGAGTGAGAGATCTGCTTATTGTTCCCAGGTATCATAATTGATCATATTATATGCTGGCTGATATATTCTTCCTAGGTTTGACATGTGACCTAAATTATGCAGCGCTATTCAGACAGCAAGACTCTCAACGGTCAACTATATTTGCACTATTGACTGTAGCCCCACTCTGGACATTTATATATATATATATATATATATATATATATATATGGCGTTTGGCTGGGGTCAGTGTTGTTATATTGTTTCTCTGATCTGGGGAACCTGAACTGTTATACACACGTGACAACCTATATCCAATCAGATATCAAAAGCAAATGTACCTTGAAATACGTTTCATACGAGTCTTAACATGACCAAGCTGAATGCCTATATTGTAAACAAATTGATGCCCTTATAATATATATATATATATATATTATATATATATATATAATATGGTGGCCTGAATAATCATGGCATGCATAAGACCTGAAATACAGTACGTTCTTAGGTTACACAAAAGCTATTTTTGGAATAAATACATATACTGCATTCTGTATTTACCAATTTTTGCATGGTACTATGTAATATCAACTACAGAGTTCTGCTGTATGCATATATCGATCATCAAAAGAGTGAAGATCTGAGTGGTTTAGTCTGAGAGGGGGAGGCGGGGGAGGGGTAGCGGTGCCATTATTGTTTACATACTGCCACTCTGCAAGAACATAAACAGATGGACCAACTTTGACACCTGTCAATACAAGGTACGTAGGCCTATTGCTTGTACGAGAGAGGGAACATTCTATTTCAAAGAAGGTGACTCTTCTCATACAGACTCAATGAGACAAACATTATATACATATATATATATATATATACATAGATTCATTGCATTGAATGGCATTACAATTAGTCATCTATTTACATTATGTCACAATGTCTCAGTCTTGCAACTCAGGGTTGTGTGCCCTATTCTCAACGCGCCCGTGAAAACCATATGAAATAAATATTCCGGGCGAAAAGGCGCTTACTATAATGATTGAATGCTAAGACAAAACTGTGAGATAGAAATTCACAGGTCGTCCTTCAGCTCAGATATATAAATATAAACAGCGTGTGTGTGTGTGTGTGCGGACCAGCTCACAGATAAACAAACGCAAACAACAGTGACCTCAGGTAGCCGCTAAGATTGCTCCACGAGCTGAGTGATCTGACTGATATAAGTTTATTTAACGACGCATCCATAACGATGATGATATGCGTCACACAAGAACAGTTATACAAGGTACAGGTTTACAGGTCGATAAGTGTCTTTAAGTGTTTAGTTTTTAATGTTTCATATGTAATAATGTTTTATATGTAATATGATATTGTATAGTAGTGTTCAAACTAAGTTGTTCATTGTCTATTTACAGTAGTCCTAGATCTTCCGACCAGAAACTGCCAGCCACTTGTAGATGGTGTCCAAGCAGCTGGTTTGACTGAGTGCGGTGCTGAGTTCGTACGGCCAGTTTTTCCGTGCGCACATCCGGATGAGTTCGTCCTGGAGGCCCAGCTGGGCCGGGCACTCCAGCAGGAAGTGGCGCACGGTTTCCTGGACGTCACCGCACTCGTCGCAGTTCCCGGTCGGGTGGCGGCCCCACAGCTTCATCTGTCGGTTTAGTAGGCAGTGGCCCAACGGAGTCTGGTTATGGTGACTTCCTTTCTCCGGTTGGGATCGTTGTACTGTTTGGCCATCCCGACGTTCGGCTCCAGGGCTCGGTAGTGCGAGCCAGTGTCGGAGGTGGTCCAGTCCGCTTGCCACTTCCGGAGGAAGTGGTCTTTGTACTTCGCTCGAGCTTCCTGGAGCTCGAGTGTCGTCGGGATGGCGATGATGTCGTTGTTTAACGCTCGCTTGCAGAGGGTGTCAGCGGTCTCGTTTCCCTCGATGCCGGTATGTCCGGGGATCCAGACCAGGGTTGGGGTCGACTGGGTGCGTTGAGCGTAGGCGTCCAGCACGTGAAGCAGTTCCGTGAGCTGCTGTGGTCTGGCAGCGGACTGCTGTCGCTCAACGCTCTGGATCGCGGCGAGGGAGTCGGAGAAGATGACGAGATAGTGTGCATCTTCGCTGGCGGCCCCTTCCACAGTCTTTATGGCCTCCAGTTCGGCTGCCAGGACCGATGAGCCGTCGCTCATTCGGCAGCTTTCGTGGTGGCCGCTAGAGGGCACGTAGAAAGAGCACGACACCCTACCTTCTGCGTTCTTGGCTCCATCCGTGTAGACAGCCACTCGCGCGTCGTAGGAGCGGATGTGATCTTTGACCAGATCCCTCTTTTTCAGAGGGTCGTTCAGGTCGCCGATCTTCTGTGTCAGAGTGGTGTCTGTCATGGATGGTCGCAGCAGCCACGGTGGTGTTGTGGTGCAGGCGAGCGGTTTGATTTTTGGTGGTTCGATCTCTTGGTCGATGTGTCTTGTTTTGATGCGGATGGGGTCGGTGTCGTCATTGGTGTTTTTCAGCTTCCGACCGCTGGTGATGGATTGCGTCGGGTGGTTCGGGATCGCGTTGACCTTCGTGATGAGCTCCATCATCAACCGTTTGCGTCATAGGTCGAGTGGCACTTCTCTGCATTCTACCTGCAGTGCGGCCAGACTCGTTCCTCGGAGCGCTCCAGAAGCGATACTCAGTGCCTTGTACTGGATTGTACTAAGCACCTTTTTCTGGTTTCTGGAGGCGCTGTCGTAGGCGACGCAGCCGTATTCGATGACGGAGCGGATGAGAGCACGGTATATCATCAGGAGGGTGTCTTTCGATGCTCCCCAGTGCGAGCCAACAATAGCGCGCATCAGGTTGAGGCGCGTCTTGCAGCGATCAGCGATGTAGCTGATGTGGTCGCACCAGGTGAGATGTCGATCGAAGATCACCCCCAGAAACTTGACGTTGTTGTTGTAGGTAAACGGAGTGGTCCCGAGCTTCAGCGGTCGGTGGGCTGCAAGTATGCCGCAGCGGTGAAATTCTACGGCGACGGTTTTTGTTGACGACACCTTGAAACCCCATCCGTCAAAGTACTTTTTCAGTTGGTTCAGGTAGTTTTGGAGATGACACCGATTTACATCCGGGTTTGGGCCAGCTCTCCAGATGGCGCTGTCGTCCGCGTAGAGAGAAAGCCTTACGCCGTCCTGTGGCTCCGGTATGTCGTTCAACATGATGATGAAGAGCACAGGGCTGATGACACTGCCCTGTGGGGATCCGTTCTCCATGAGGAAGAGATCGGACAGCTCTAAGCCGATGCGGACACGGATGTGTCGGTCGGTCAGGAAGTCCCGGATCCAGTTGAACATTTGACCGGAGATATTGTGCTGCTGTAGCTACGACAGCAGCCCATCTGTCCACATTAGGTCGAAGGCCTTCTCTAAATCTAGGAAGACGCCAGTGAGGCTGTGCTTTGAATGAATGGCGCGTTGGATGTCGTCTTGAAGGCGGACGATGTGATCCTGGCAGCTTCGCAGTCTGCAGAAGCCCGACTGGTGCTTGTTGAAGCGGTGATTGGTTTCCATGTGCCAGGTCAGCCTGTCGGTCACTAACCGCTCCATCAGTTTGCACAAGACGGATGTCAGTGCAATGGGGCGGTAAGAGTTTCCGTTGTAGGCTGGCTTTTGTGGCTTCTGGATAGGGACAACGATGGAGTTCTTCCAGCAGGCCGGAAGTCGTCCATGTTGCCAGACCGCGTTGTACAGCTCCAGCAAGGCTAGCAGACTTGGATGCGGAAGCTGGGCCAGGATCTCGTAGGTGATGGTGTCCTCTCCTGGACTCGTGTCCTTTCTACAGCGCAGGACGGCGATTCTCAGAGCCTGGATGGTGAAAGGCTCGTTGAAGGGCTGGTCGTCTGCCGGCAGCTGTCCCCCGTGGAGCTCCTCCGAGTGCTCGTCCTCAAAGGCGAATTTGCGCTCTTGGAACTCCACGGTATGGTACTTGTTGTTGCTGACGTCCGAGAAGCACCTCCCAAGATGATTCGCCTTCTCCTGGCTTGTTGTGTAGGAGCGTCCGTCCTTCTGCAGAGTTGGTATGGCCGGTCGTGATCTCGCACCGGACATCTTTCTCATCGTTCCCCAGACTTTTCCGAGCTTGGTCTTGTCGCTCAGCGTGGTGCAGTAGTCTCTCCAGGAGGCCTTCTGCGCGTTCTTGATGACTCTTTGGGTGATTCCTTTGATGCGTCGGTATTCTTCAGCGTCCGCTGGGTGCCTGGTCTTCTGCATCTTCTTGCGGCCTCTGTGCGCTCCTCGACGTGGCGTGTGCACTCGTCGGTCCAATACGGCACACTCGTGACCTTCTCCTTGGGAGGAGTCGATCGTGGAATGTGCCGCGTGGCGATCTCCATCAGCGAGCCGAGGAAGTTGGTGTGGCTCGCTTCGATATCGTCGGTGTTGAGTGCGACGGTGAGTTTTACCATGCAGTCGTCTTTGAAAGCCGTCCAGTCAGCCTTTCGGTGAAGCCACCTAGGGATGAAGGCTTTCTCGACAGGGACTGCTTCCTCGATGTTGATGAGGATGGGCGAGTGGTCGCTTCCCATGGAGTCGTCAAGGACCGTCCAAGTGCACTTCCTCGCCAAGGGTGTCGAGGCCATAGCAAGGTCGAGGTGACCGGCAGCTCCGGTGGCGTGGTTGGCGGTAGTCGGGGCGCCGGTGTTGAGGGCGACGTAGGCGTTGTCCTCTATGTCGTCCTCCAGCCGGCGTCCTCGTGCATCATTGGTGCTGCACCCAAAGAGCGTGCTGTGCGCGTTGAAGTCTCCCAGAATGACTGCTTACCTGTCTTGGAAGAAACGAGAGTAGATGTCCGGCGGCAGTGAATTTCCAGGTTGAGGTGGTCGGTGGTAGACATTGACGATCTTGATCTTACCTGGTAGTCCATCGAGGGTGATGGTGATCGACTCCGGGACCTCGGTGGTGCTGGTCGTTGAGAAGGCGATGCCGGTTTTCACGAACGTTGCAACTCCTCCTCCAGCCTCTCCAGTGGTTCGGTCATGCCGCACACAGGTGTAGCCGGGTAGCTCGAACTTGATGTTAGTCCTCAGCCACGTTTCCTGTATGCAGATGACCGTCGGCGGTGTCCGCATCTCGGAGATGCGGTGCCTCAGCTCCCCTACGCGGGGTCTGAGGCTACATGCGTTCCACTGGAGTATTTGGAGGTCCGTGATGGTGGTTGTCGGTTGCAGTGGCTGACGTGGCACTTGTGGCACCGGAGGAAAGCGCGTAGGCGGTCGTCATCGCGCCGCACACCTGCTCAATCGGAATCCTGAAGACGGCCTGGATGGTGGTAGCTAGGATATCGATCAGCCTAGAGACAGAGATAGTGCCACCGTTAGTCTCCATGGCTCCGACGAACAGGGTGCAGGCACGGTTCAGAGCGTCAAGCACATCCCTCTGTACCCTACCGGTGTCGGTCGTCGCCACCTCCTCCTGTTGTCCGCCGGGCACGACAGGAGTTGGCGCGGTCGGTGGGTTCACCTGCGACCGTTTACGGACTGGGATACCAGAGGGACGCGAGCCTTCCGACTCCGCCTTAGCACTCCCCCCGGCGCTCGGAGCAACGGCTGTCGCCGTCGTCGTGTTGACCGCACCGGCCGTTGTTCCCGTCGTCTTCGTAGTCATCTTTGTCGCGGGAGCATCCGTGGGGTTCTTCCGTGAGCGAGCAGTCCGAAGGGCATCGTTGTACGGCCTCCCTTCCTGGATGCTGATGGTGGTAGCGGCCTTGGCCAGCGTGTATTTCGGACAGCTGTTAGTCATCGCAGGATGAGGGCCGCCGCAGGCTGCACACTTCGGCTGCTCGCGCTTCGAACACTCGGTGTGCTTGTGGTCGCCGGCGCAGATCCCGCATCGTTGGTTCTTCCTACAAAATTTGGCTACGTGGCCGAAAGACAGACAGCAAAAACAGCGTGTAGGTGCTGGTATGTAATCATACATTTTAAAACTTAGAAAGCCAACATGCAGTTTGGCAGATGCGACTGAACCAGGTTCCAGTTCAATCTTCACCGCCGTGGTAGGGGTTTTTACCTTATTCTGGATTTTAAGGATCCGTTCTACCTTGACTACACGGAGGTTATCCAGTCTTTCCAGGCTGCTAAAAATATCGGCATCACTTAAGGTGATGGATACGCCTTTTATTACCTTTTGCACGTACCTGCCTCTGTGTCTCACAACTTCATGTGGCTCGGACACTTTGACCTGGTATCCACAGAGGTCTGTGGTAGTGAGCAGTTGAGCCCTGTGTGCTCTGCTCTCAGGTCCGCCCAAGTGAACACGCACACACGTTACGGACGGGGCCGGCACCTCCGCTGTCAGGGGGCCAAACTGTCTGTTCAGCTACGCCCTGACCAGTGGAGCGTTTATTTTAGCTAAACAAACGCCAATAAACTCAATGAACAACCGGTTCTCAGCAGACCGGTTTATTGTCACATGGGCGGGAGGGGCCTTCTCCGCTGCCGTCACCAGTGCGGCAGGTTCGGCGCTCTTCGGAACGCTTGGCAGGTTCCGTCTCGCTGGGGCTTTTGCCGATTTCGTCATCGGCTTCTGGACCGTAATCCTACTGTCCTTACGATAAGAGTCCAGATTTACCTCAGTTTTGCGAATTTTTCGTCACTTTTTGCGTTTGGCAGCTTTATCTGCCTTGCTGGTGACGGTCTTAAACACGACCCCTCTACCATCATTGTCAGAGTCATTTTCTGACTCAGTTGTGCAAATAAAAAATTTGCTTCCGCTACCGGCGGACTCGTCACTGCGGCTCGCCCGTTTTTTAGACGGGGTCAGCACCGTCAGGTCCATTGGCGTGCCAGCATCGGGTCGAGCTAGAGGCTCAGACCCGGAGGCGAGGGATCTCACGCTAGAACTCATGTCCAGCGAGAGGCGCGTACGCAGTTTTTAAACTAGGCTAGTACAGTTATGTTATGCTAAGACTAGTTATATTTAAGCGACAGTTAAATCGATAGAGTATTTAGTATTTATAATATCTAGACGCAAGATTAGGGACGATCACATAGTAGACAACGTTATGTAATCTGGTAGGCGTGTACACAATTTTAATTTAAACTAATACCGTTAAATTAGTCTAAAGCTAGTTATATTTAGCGACAGTTAGATCGTTACAATATTTAAGTTTTCTGAACGCAATATTAGAGACGATCACAAAATGTAATATACAAAGCTGTTGAATCTAATATCTAACGAACAGAAATAGAAATATAAATCGCAAATGTATATTAAGCACGTGTACGACTCACCGCGTGTGACCTTTCTTTGTCCTCTGTTCATCAGCTCCCAGCTGAGTGATCTTGGGCAACCGCCGTATTTATACGCCTATAATGGTCCATGGGCTGATATCCTGTATATATATATATATATATATATATATATATATATATATATATATTACAAGTAGATGTATGTAGAGAGACAGACAGACAGACAGAACGGCCCAGAGGCATGCAGGCATTTCAATTGAAAGGAATTGACCGGCGGTGGACTTGAATATGGCACTTCTTGACTGTAGCCCTACTCAATGAGTTCAGGTTTGATTGTCAGGCAGTTTTCCAAGCGGATTCCCGTCGACAGCTGACAGATGGCATGGATGCTCAGAGTCTCAGCTATCATTTGTCGCAGGTGGGTGGGGTACAGAGCAGTTTGTCGCACAACTGCCCGCCCAGAAACCTTCACCTTTAACGACATTGTGTGATGATTAAGATCATTGACGTCGCTCTCTTCCTCTATCCAGGTTTGAGTTTGGCACTGTAAAAGTACGAATAGTGACATTGTTGACTCAGGAAGTAACTGTGCCGTATGTCTAAGTGGGCGATGAAATTGGGGGAGGGGAGAGAGAGAGAGAGAGAGAGAGAGAGAGAGAGAGAGAGAAAGAGAGAGAAAGAGAGAGAGAGGAGGCAGAGCAATTGCTAGGACGGATTTAATCGAGAACGCAGACTAAAGAACAGGTTGATTGGGTAGCAATTCTTGTAGAGGCGAGACCTGAATTTTGAGAGGAGAGCCAAGTGAGTGATTGGTCGAGGCAAATGAAGGCAGGTCACTAAGGTCAATGGTTGTATTGACGGAAGAAGTGAGAATTGGCGGAATTCAGATGGAAGATCGGTCCAGAGTCGCGGTGCAGTGTGGGTAACTTGATGTAGGTAGTGACTGGAAAACTGGAGAGAATGATCTGGGTGGAGGATTTGAATATTTTGAAGAGCGAATTGGTTGGATGAGAAGCGCACGGCTTCCTACAATTATCTAACATTGTAGGGAGCCATTGGTTACTTATAAGGTCTCGAAGTGGATATGCTCATGCAAACTCCGCCACTGGTCGCACTCAGCCAGTGCCAGTCCAAGCCTGGATAAAGGAGGAGGGCGACGCTAATGATCTATGTTATCACATAGTGTCGTTAAACTGCAACAACCATGCTCATGCATTGTCAGCCAGTGGAGTTATTTAAAAACGGGAATTATTTGGCGATACGTGCAAGGTGTTCAACAGGGGTTGAATACCATTGACGGTGTCGAAGGCGGCAGAGATGTTGATAAGACAGGAGCAGGAGACTTGTTGACGACACTCAACAGAGATTTGTCTATTATATGGAGAGACAAGAAGCAACATTTCTATGGAGTGGTGTAGAGAGAAATCATATTGAAAGGTTGTCGTTCAGCTGCGCAAGGAGAAAGCGCTCGGCTAGCTTAATTAAGTCTTACAGCAAAAGCGGAAGACTGAAGATGGAACGAAACAGTTAGAGAGGTTATGCTTGTCGAGATTGTACACGTACACGCGTGCATTATGTGTGCAAATAGAATTGTATATAAAACTTGTGTATTCGTTTGTATGATTTCTTATGCTTATGTTGGATGCCTCGTCGATCAATGGTTAGTTACCTCTACCTACTTCCTGGTAAACGGAAAATTTCCTGTTCAAAACTGTAACCACACAAGACTACTCCCTGACTTATTACATAAGCACCATAGAACACCCAAAATGAAGGCATGCGTAGCGCAAGAACATTTATTATACACGAATTGCTTGTCAGTGATGGCTCAAATTACGCTTCGTCGGGGCTTCTCAACCTATAGACACAGTTCGCTGGCAACAAAAGAATGTTGCACAAGAGTGTTCTCGAGTTGCATTGTATGAACGAAAATAACGTTCACAGAATCACTCTACAATTAAATACTATACGTGACTGATATTTTGAAGTAAAAGATCTGCTTACGGTTTTGGCTTTGTTGCTATAAAGATCCAGAGTGGCGTCTAACAACTGTGTATCTATCTACTGAGCATTGGGTCTACTCTCCTGCATGCCGCCTTATATCGTACGAAGGTCGAGGTAGAATTTATGTTACGATTAGAACTATGATCATCTGTATATTCACCATATCTGCTATTATGATCAGCATAAGAAAAACAGGTAAGACCAGATTAATGTCTTTCATGGTACTAAGAAACATTTGAGGCTGTACTGTAAGTTTCTGTGAATTTTGTAGAAAGCTTAAATTTAATGTAAGGGTGCCATAGTGTGCTGGACAACTAACCGATAGATGAAAAGGTGCAGGTAAAAATCCCCATTTAATCAGAAATTTGGGTCGCGAGCTCTGTCATAATTTGTTCTAGTATAAGCCTACATGTTTGTATCTTTTTTCCCACGGGAATCAGTTGCAATTAGCACACTGACCGATCAATGTCACTGGGAAGATAATACGTCGAGGAAGCGGCAGCCTAGACAGGTTACCCACGCTATAAGGGGGTTGATGGTTGAATGTGATACACAGTCACGAAGAACAGAAGGACACCTATTCAATACCCGCCAGTCCCATAGGTTGATTCATCCATCCACAGTCTATGTGAGGTGAGGGTTAAATTATCAACAGTAGGACAGATCGGCGCCTAACTGGCTGCCATACAGTTATAAAATTCACTATTTATTTATTGTTATCATGCGTGCCTACCGTTTCATGTAATTACGGCATAATTGAATAATCGACTACTATTATAAAGCAATAAAACCGTATCCAAAGTTGCATCCCATGATAGCGTAATGAACTGCTCATCTTTCATCTAGTGCAAAGAAAACTAAAATGGAAATATCTTATATGATATTCCATAGTTATAACGTTATGACTTTGTCATTTGTCATCGTGTTTACATATTATTACAACACGTTGGCTGTATTCAAGATCCAAGACCTGTTGTAACACTCGAGATGAGGTCCAAATTATGCGAAAAATTAATATATCTAAGCTTCTCGATACTTGTGCAATTGCGTTGAGGCTGATCATTCATAGCTGCTGTAGGGCAATATAGACCTAAAGAGGCACCATAAGAAGCAAACTACTCTACCTCTACACTAACTTGTCGAAACCCGAATTCCCCCTTTAAAGAAACGACGCGAGAATGAGAGATTTTACCACATCTACGGTAGATTGTTTTACTAGTTCGATGGTTAAGCTTAATTGAGTTGTCTTCTCTATTTGCATATTTCAGACAGTTTAATATATTCCGACTGTAGACCTCCTGACGACTGGGCATTTAATCTGACTTGCGATGAAAACAGTATAGCCTTAGTTCAAGACGCATTCATCAGTGCAATCACGGATAATGGTACACTGCAAGATTTCTGCGACAATGATCAACTAAGTCTCACCGCAGAATGCATTCCTCAACAGAATCTGACTATTAGACGTCTCCGATTAGCTTGCAACTCGAAGCCAGGTCCATGCATCCCAGATGTATCAGCGATCGCTTTAATCTCATCTATAAACCTATCCAGCAGTTGTCGCAAGCAGAATTTAACGTACTTCTACTTCTATGCGGTCTACGACTGTCTACCAGGTGAATTAAAATAGGATCTGAATACTAGATAGCCATACGTGAAACGACATGTGGAAAGATAAAGATTACGTTACACTGCTTGTAATTCGATAAATCGTATTACACTGCTTGAAATTCAATAAATCATATTACAATGGCTTGTAATTCGATAAATCATATTGCACTGCTTGTAATTCGATGAATCATATTACAACGGCATGACCTACCTAGACCCGACCGTAGCAGTTACGAGGATCTGCTATGACGACTATGACCACCAAAATGCGGCGGATGACCCTCAGGACCACCCCCATCATTAGAAAAAAATTTGATGAATTTTGGAATTGAAGTGAAAAAGGAATTCACTGACGACAACACATGCGTTTATTGACCCTCAGGGACAACAGATATATATTATACTTATATAATTGTCATTGTTTTTTCGTGGTCAATAATACTGCGTTATGCAGTTCCTGAGCTTCTATAATGAATGTTTATTGCTATTCCAACAGCATTTAATTCAAGCGAAGGAATGCGAAATTACTTTTACCTCGGTTCGCCAGAGGAAGAAGCACAGACTTTATTGGATAAAGTCTACCTGATGTCGACAAACTACAGCGACCATGGAACAGAATACACGACCTCCATGATCAACCAGTGTTCCGTGAAAGTCGCAAATGGTACAAATCTACTATTCAGGGTCCTCGATCTTCTAGGAGAGACAGTCACAGCATCTGCCGATTCAGAATCTAACGAGTCCTGTCCTTATGAGTTGTTCATCACCAGTGGAACTGGACAGTTCAAAAAGACATGGTGTGGACACATGGAATGGAATTACTTTGGGGACAATGAATTCTACATTCCAGCGAATGATGGTGGGATGACAATCGATGTAACATTCAAATGCAGTTCGTCTTCAGTTCGAGGAAGAGTTTGGATTCTTGTCGAAGGTAAGTTACGATTTGCGTAAAATGGGACTTACATGTACATGTGAATGCATGTCATAGAGTTTTGTGACAGGTTAGGTCTTGAGATGCCAGGACTGTCATGAACAAGGTAGAGAACAGGCTCATATGGAGATTATTGTCTAAGACTCATCGTTGCCGCATGCCTGAGAGACGAGAGAACTAGAAGAAGAGTTAAAGGAATAGTAAGACGAAGAGTTAAAAGGTAGAGGAGTAAAAAGGTAGAAGACGACGATTACGAAGATTCAAAAGAAACAAAAACACGAAGAAGAAGAAGAAGAAGAAGGAAGAAGAAGAAGAAGCATAAAAAGAAGAAGAAGATACTGAATAAGTGAAAGATGAAGAAGAAAAAATAAGAGGAAGAAGAAGACGAGGATGAACAAGAAAATAAAGAAGAAGAAAAATTATGACCAACACTCGTACAAACGATTGCTATTAATAGCTGCCATGATATACATGCAACAAGTATAGTAGGCTCTGCACGCTTGGTTTAAATCGAATGCTGATTCATAGGAGCTTAAACTATGGCGCTAGTTAATTATCCATGACCTCCAATAAGCCAACACGGGTGCTATGTGAATTGTCTGTTACAACTACTGTTGCAATTACTAAACGATTGTTTAGGCAATCGAACAGACAATGGATCTGTTGAGATGAAGATATCCTGTAGTTCTTCAACCACCTTCTTCTCATCATCAACTCTGACCACCGTGACTTCAGCTGATGCCAATGCTATAACTGCAACTTCAGCAACAACAGCTGCTCCATCAACGAGCCTCTCTTCATCTCTTCCTCCTTCATCCGATGAAAATCATGGCATCAATCAAACCGGTTAAATCAATATCCTCCTAGTTTCCATTGGCATAATTAAAGCAGACGGCGGATTTGGCGGATATTAGAAAATTATGAGTAGCCTACATTTTAACTATTCAGCAAATGCGTATTTACTCCATGCTCTGCAACGATTTCTGAACTCATATTTGTTATAACAATAACAATTTCTCATTTATAAAGCAACCGTCTGCGACGTATCAAAATTAAGCTGCAAAGTCTACTATCAGGTCGGTTGAGAGCAGGTTATTTGAAACAAATGAATCCCAGTGGTAAGGTGAGCCGTAATTTGCGAAGGTGGAAGGCATCGTAGGTGGTTGGTCGCTGCACACATTCAACTGCACACTTAGCTCTAGGCCAAAGTGGCTGCGAAGTCTGCGAACGGTCTGATGAATGTGTAATTTCAACAATTACAAACATGAGCAGATCTTGGAACTCGGTTCAAAATAAACAAAATTTAATTGATGTATTCTGTCGTTCTTGCACCTCTGCGAATTGATTGTTAAGCTCCTGATGTTATATGAGGCTAATTATTATCCAGTGTCACTGACATCTACAAAAACCTCTGTCACACATTTCACGCGGCTATTACATAGGAAATCATCCATCACAAATGGCGTCAAATGATGTTCAGCATGCTTCATTTGAATGTCCAGGGTACACCTACATAAAAATTGAGAGTCATAGCTATGGTTTGATTGATTGATGACTGCACTCATTAGGCAGTATTTACTCTATCAGGAAGTATGCCATTGTATGGTGTATCTACGAGCGAACCTGGTATCATCACTTCACGTGAATTTGTGTTTTGATAGATAGAGCATGTTATGACTTTCAGTGGCCATGGCAGTCGGAGTTGCCGTTGGTGGCCTCGTCATTATCGCCATCATTATCGCAATAACAGTATGCATCTACATCTGTCAATCAAAAAGGCAAGATATGTTGATTGCTTACATAAATAAAAGTTGCAAAAACGTAAACTTTACTCTTTTCTTACTGTAACAGGCACTGCAGCTAAATGTAAGTGCACGGCAGCTACAAATCGAAGTTAATATTGTTACGTTAGGCTACATGGTTGCATAATATGATTTAATCCGTTCTGTTTTGAGGCTCCTTGTCTCTCAATAATTTAATAGCATTGGCGTAGTTTCCCTCACATGCCTGAGACGAAATCTAACTAGCCTAGTGTCTCTTGGCCGACGACGCATGTCTTTTATGCACCGTACACTGACAATTCAACGCTTCAATACAATAGCCTTTCGAAGGACTAGACCGCGATTCTTACTCTCTGAAAAGTTCCATGTCCATGGAGATCATGTGCAAATTATCGGAAAATAATTTTTTATTTTACTAGTAGACAGCGTTTAGAAGAATACATAATCTGCAATTGTCATCGTCATCACCATCGTCATCATCATCGTCACCAACAATACATCATCAACATCTTCATCTTCATCATCACCATCATCATCATCACGATCATCATCACTACCATCATCATCGTCAAGGTTTTATTATGATCATTGTTATTATGATCGTTATTGCTAATATAGTCATCATTACTTTCCATTTTTCTGTTTAGCTTTGTGTTGAGTCGTGAGCGCCTCTGATATGAGTGGCGCTATATAAGTGCTCCGTTACACTACATTACATTATTCAAAGTGCCCATTATCGGCAAAAATCGTTATGAGAATTAATGCAATAATTAAACTTCAATTGACAACTGAAAACTATTGATGCTAAAAACACAATGCAAAGGCCATTGGCTCTAACAACTCATAAATACTCGGAATATATCGATGAGTTGCATAATAGAATTTGACATAATTTAGGGCACGTAACGCTCATTTATTTTTTACGTAATTAGTTACTAAATGTAAACTCGTCTCAATTTTCTGTAGTAAAGTTTACTATCGCGATACTTGAATTACCATGTTCTGCGAATTCCATTTGCAGACAACCGGAAGTTGTTTTGAAGAGCGAAAGCGCTAGAAAGACAGAAGCAGTCTCTCACGACGACGATTCATATCTGGCTGCAACCGAATTGCCCAACATTGTACATCGTAAAGTGACAGGAGAAGATGAAGAGGATACGAAGATTGTAGCAAGTAGAACTTACTCAGTAATAGACAATGAAAACTTACCTGCTGAACTATATGATCCAGAAGGAGGAAGCAATGGAGCGTCAAATGGAGTAGGAATACGAAAAGGAGGTGCGAGAGTGACCGGAAGAGGAAGGACAGAAGACGAACGAGAGGGCTCAACTATTTACCCAGCAGGAGAAAAAGCACCTGGAAACTCAGAGATTCGAACACCCTATAAGAACCAGAAAAAAATCAGAAGAGGAACGCAGCCGTTTAGAAATATCGCAGTCGGTCAGTTGCAAGCGATCTTCCCTCCATATCTTCAATCAGCTCAAATACCGAATCATGATCAGCTTAACAGGAGATCGAACGACGCCAGAATTCAGCAAAACATTTCTGTAGAAGAATCAGAAACATCTGAAACCAACGTCCAAATAAATCCACTTCAACTGCTTATGGAACGCCTGGGCCATGATTACAACTGCTGAAACAACTAAATCCATCCTCCTTGTACTATGTTGTAGTTAAAAAGTTACAACTTACGTGCACCATAGAAACGTCTTATTACCATTCATGCATGCATATATATATAATTATATATACATACATGTACAAATACATACAGGCTCTCACATACATATACCCACATACATACATGTAGGCCCTACATATATAAATTTGTATGTATGTAAATTGACTTGTCCTTTATTGGCAATAATGTTTTGTTGGTGTCTCTTAGCGTGTGACGAATAATGATGTCGAACTTTCTGTTTTCACTAGAATCAGATTTCGCACAATACGTCTCGCGTTTACGAATGCACGCACAACACATGTATACATGTATGTATGTATGTATGTATGTATGTATGTATGTATGTATGTATGTATGTATGTATGTATGTATGTATGTATGTATGTATGTATGTATATATGTATGTATGTATGTAGGTAGGTATGTAGGTAGGTATGTAGGTATGTATGCATCTGGACTTTAGTAGGAACCCGGTAAAATCGCTTTAAAATTGACTGTCTAAGGGGCCTGAGCAGGTGCGTCTTAAAATGGCTACAAGTAGGTCTAACATCGACTCCAGACCTGTAATTACTTGTCATCATCCGTTCACACGATACTTGTTATCATATTGCGGTTTGTGAGTTTTAAAATAAAACGATAATGTTATTAAACCCAATGATAGAGAGATGGCCTGTGGTGGATAAGCCGTTCTAAAAAGATGTTGGGTCTGAAATAAAGAATCAAATGACGTATACATGTAATCGACCTGAATGGACAGATGGAGGAAGAAAGTTCAACAACTATGTAGGCTAGCCAGGAAACACAAGAAAGTTCTTGTGTTATATACACATAACCCGAGAAAGACAATCAGACTGAATGATGAGTCCGGCCAATAAGGATTTATTTAGGTATCGATGTTTTTGACCAGAGTTCATCGCTCTTTAAACTATGAGCCATAGAAAATTCTATGCTAGACAAAGTAGTCACGGCAATGATTTAAAGACATATTTTGATCATATTTTGACATTATCAGTTAAGGACCTAAATATAGATAGCCAAGAATTCCTGAACGCTTCTTAGTTAATAACAAGCGTTAATAATAAGCGTTAATAACGCTTTGATGTTTCAGCAGACTGGACAGCTTTCAGCAGCACAATCCGTTAACGAACAACTACATAACTCCGAGATATATATCTCTATATAACTCTGAGACTCATTTAATATATATGCACAACTATAAATGTATCACACGGCCTTCATAATAGGAAGGAATGCTAGCGGGATATAGGAAGTTAGGATTGACCTGGCCTATATTTAATTTGAGCTACAAAAATTTTTTATTAGGCCATAATAGTTCAAGCACACTTCTGATAGGTTTCAGTCATGTGGGCTGTAGGTCGTGGATGCTGGATAAATATATGCTCATAAACCTGCCATATAATTGAAAACTCGGACCAAATGTAAACTAGGTCTACTAGAACCTCTTTCAAACCTGTGACACATCAGCTATCGTGTAGTTGTTTAAATACAATTGTTTGCCCAAATCTGATGTGAACAGGATTGTCTTTTGTATCACAAGCTGTTATTCTTGTCAGGGCCCATCCACATCCTATTTTACGCACGCACTGAGGAGAGGCGGGGGTTGATTTTGAAGATAACTAAATTCTGTTCAGGGTGTCGAGACTTAAAGTTATTAACTATGAAAATCAGAACAAAATACCAAACCACTTAGTATATTCCTGCCTTATCAATTATGTAGCGTCAAAACTGGTAAAAATGAAAGTGTTAATATTGCTAATATTTTATTTCGTCATAACGGTCAACAAATTTTCCCAAGCAAACATTAACAAAATTGAATAGTAGCCCTACGGTAAAATAATTGTCTTTTAAATAACTTTAAGGGCGTCCATAAATGACGTCATTCGCCTAGGGGAGGGAGATCACACACTTGTGACGATGTGTGACAAGCGGGAGGGGGTCGACGAAATGTGACGTCACCTCATCACATCAAACATCAAAATGGTAATCTTATTGAAAACTTTCACTCAATTAAACAAGTTCCACTTAATTAACAGTAGACCTAAGTGTTATCACAATTTAGCAACACTAATTATGATTATTGTAATCTTGGTTTTTGGATTGTTTACTTTTACGCTCGCTGCCAATTTTGGGGTTTTGGAAGTGAGGCAGCCATTTTGTAACACACAAGCAGGAATCAATTATTCTGCCAAAATGCATCAGGCCACAGAGAGTCACTGCAGGTCGGCATTAGTGTAGCAAATGGAGAAAGTGTGGATCGGATACTCGAAGAAGGGTTAGATCTGAATGGAATATCTATTGAGCAAGATGTGAGAACCAAGCTGTTGTATATATTCCATGAAGGAGCATTCTGTTTCTCCGTGGGAGAATGGAGAAGCATAAAGTTTGGGTTGCTTCAAGTTTTTATTTTTATTAAACATTTTTCAATAAATGTAATGATTCTACCGGAGCTCTTCATCTTGTGGCATGCATGATCAGTGTAATAATTATACTCTCTTTATTTTTATTCGTTCTATATAGTTTTAAATATTTTTTACAGTCATAACTATTTTTTTGATAATTGTAATTGATAATTGTAAGAAACTTGCATTTAGCATTCTAGACATCGGGTTTCTCGGGAGTCAGAGACTTGTGACGTCATATCTGAAGGGAGTGATAACTTTTGTGACGGCGTGCGATGAGGGGAAGGGGTCAAAATCCTTCTAAAATTGCTTGACGTCATTTATGGACGTCCTCTTAGCTAATGAACTATTTTAAATTGGGTTTGAGAAGTTTAGTTAAGAGTATGAAGTTGAGGGTTTACAAAATATATGGGGTAGCAGCAAGAGGAAGGAGTGTGAAAATATATTTTGATGGATACGTAATCTATGGATGGGCCATAAAGAATAATAAGCTATTTTGTAGTTACTAGTAGTTTTTATCGACAATTGAAACAGGAAGTGAAAACGCAGCCACGTGCGTAATTACAGCAAGAAAGGACTGAACCGTGTTCTATTGTTCTATTGAGTCTGCTCATCTGGACTTGAAATGCCGACTGCGCCGTCTAAAAACGCTGAGAACAACAACATGTTTTCAAAAACTGAGTTGAGCTAAATCCGTCTTCGTACGCAAAGTCACGCTAACTGTTAATAATTTTATATCATATGGCCACAAGCCTTAAGGGAACAATCCATTATAGCAGAGCAGTAAAATGCAATTGTTGATCACGTCTTTAATAACGACTATTCGTGTAGCTGTATTTTTGAGCAGTTGGCTACACGCTGACTTAGATGCTCGTCAAACTAAAATTACGATACGAAACGGTCAATATACTTCATACCAGTGGGCCTATGCGAGACCACGAGTAGGGCGTTTTTCTTTATTTGCAAAGTAGACGAACTATAAAGAAGAGTCAGCCTATTCAATTCAATGGCATGTGTATGCAGCATTACAGTTTTCCCAAAGAATAGACTACCCCCTCGGTCCGCTTAGTGCTTATGCCTGGGCAGAATCAAGCTTGTCATGGTCTAGTGAGCGAGAGTGGATGACTAAAGTGTATGCTGTATATGATGCGCAAATAGGCATATACTGGCCTATAGTGTTGCGTAGGCCTATGAAACAGCGACGAAAACGAGTAATATTGTTCGCAACCTAGAATCGGATATTAACAACTCAATTGCCTTTTTGCATAGGCTTCAAACGAAAGACAAATAGCTAAGAAAGAGGAATCTTACTGAACTTTGTTTCGTCATAGTAACTCATCGCAGGAGTTCACTTGCGTTCCAAAACGTCGCCAGTAGAGGCGAAAATAATTGAAACATTGGTTGTAACTTTGCGCATTACTGCTTTACGCATGGATTTACCAGCAAATGTAGCGACATAGAAACTAGTTTGATAGTAAGAATGGACAGCGAGACGAAGGACATTGTCATTCTTAATTAAGCTCAAGAATTCAGGTTAATTAGTTAGATGTAACTATAAGAGGACCGGAGACATTATGAAAGGAGCAATAATGTCGACTTCTCTGCTTCTTGTGTTGTCGCTTACCTTGACGATCCCAGAAATAACAGGTATTATTAAACTCTGCTTATTGGCTCCATGTGTTCAAATACTCAGCAAATTCTCATCCATATCATTATCATCATCGTCGTCGTCATCGTCATCGTCATCATAATCATCATCGTCGTCATCGTCGTCGTCGTCGTTGTCGTCATCGTCAACGTCATCGTCATCGTCATCGTCAACGTCATCGTCATCGTCATCGTCATCGTCATAGTCGTCATCGTCATCGTCATCGTCATCATCATCATCGTCATCGTCATCATCATCATCGTCATCATCATCATCATCATCATCATCATCATCATCATCATCAACGTCATCGTCATAATTATCATCATCATCGTCATCGTCATCATCCTCATTATCATCATCATCATCATCGTCATCATTATCGTCATCATCGTCATCGTCATCGTCATCGTCGTCGTCATCGTCATTGTCATCGTCGTCATCATCATCATCATCATCATCATCGTCATAGTCATCGTCATCACCATCGTCATCGTCATCATCATCATAATCATCATCGTCATCGTCGTCGTCATCATCATCATCATCATCATTATCGTCATCATCACAAACATCGTCGTCTTGACCACCACCATCAGCATGGTACTAAAGTCCTATTTCTGAAGGACATTAAAGATAACTGGCGGAAGCACCGGGTTCTGTCGGTATGATCGCAAGGGGTGATTTGTGTCGATTTGCACTGCTATTGAATTTCAATCTCAGCTATACGATATTTTGCTGATGCCTTCTTTAAGACATCTTATTTATATTGGACTACGTATTTTAAAAATCTTTTTATTTACCACGTAATTCGCACTCACAATGGCATAAATCATAATGATCATCATTTGATTTGATCAAGAACGACCATCATCATCAGCACCATCATTATCATCCTCAAAATCATTATTTGTGAATTAATGAACTATCAGTTATCATCATCACCCAGGATCGTAGATTTTAATTAGTTCTATCAATATTATCGTCATCATTAATAATTATCCTCATCGTTAATTATCATCATCATTATTCTCGGCATTGACTCTCTCCGGAGCATCGTTTAAATATAATTTCGACTTAAACTTATCCCTCTGACAGTGATAGTAGCAGACTAGTTTGGAGATGGTAGCACTAGTTCTACATAGAGAGAATAGTCATGCCATACCTCTAAGAAAATTCAACGTTTTATGTTTTAGGTAGCATGATCTATGCTGGCTGTAGACCTGCTGATAACTGGGCTTTTAAACTTCAATGCAGTCAAACCCAGATCACTTGGGTTCAGGACGCGTTATTCGGAGCAATAACTGATCGTGGTGCTCTAAGCAATTTCTGCGACAATGCTGTTCCGAATCGTACAACAGAATGCATTCCTCAGCGGAATCTGAATAACAGAAATCTCCGATTAGCTTGCAACACAATCCGAGGTCTATGCCAACCAACTGAACCAACGGTCGAGATGAGCGCATCTACGTTCAACAGTTGTAATTCCTATAGTTTTACATATGCCTACGCTGTCTACGACTGTCTACCAAGTGAGGATGATTGAGTAAATTATGTCTAGACATTAGATAGGCCTAGGCCTACTTCATCACACTTGTATATCATCAGGTAGTGAGTTGACACACGCAGCAAACTGCGGCTTTGAAACGCACTGCAAGAAGGAGAGAGATTTCAAGAATAAAAGTAGAACTTCAGTTTACCGTTGATGGATATTTTGCCGTCACTTTCTTACATGTATAGGCCTAGCCTATCTGGTTTCCCGTATTTTAAAATGTTACAATTAGCATTACGCGGATTTGTGAATATAAGAATCTTACATATGTTTTGACATTTGCGGATTGGGCCAACACGGAAGTTAGGTATCTGATCGGTTAACCGTCTTCAAAATTGATTTGCTCCTATTTCGTCGATCTATACATCTGAGAATCCTCTTTCCCGTCTGACGAATCTGATTTGTTGCCACTACTCGTCTACTCCTAATGAGTTCATACTCACCAAGAACTTCAAGGCCATGTCAATAATACATTTGATTCACTTGCATCTGATTGACTATAATTATTATCTGTATGAAACTAAGAGTTTTTTCACTCACTAACAACACGGTCGAGTAAATCCACCCAACCACCTGTTTATCTTCGTCATAACATGTAGTTTACAATCCAGCCACTTCCCTCAACCCGCTCCTCTTCCTTCCTCACATATTCGTTCCGTCACCACATCATTGATATTTGTAAATCGTTCCGTACTCATAGCTGCAGTTTCTCTGGACAAACTCCAGCCAGAAATTAAGATCCATCCTATAAACTCACCAAAACCTCACCACTTGCTATTTCTCCACAGGTTTTTCACTCAACAGAGAACCCTGCTCTTTCACGTGACCAATTCAGAGTTCTCGTTTTCCAGCTTTCTCCGTCGTCGTTTTAATAAAAAACACCAATCACTTTCGTCGTCCGATTGCTCAACCTTGAATCCACCCAAACAAGTCGTCTGCAACTCGTTCGCCTGTGCTGTCGCCACAGTACACTCAAATATCACTTCATTCCTTAGATCACCTCATTGATTGAAAATCTAGGAGCGCATTCACTTAAAAGTCATATCACCAACATCAAGCTCCCTACATTTCTCCCAGCTCATATGCCTTTGCAACCTCGTCACCACCCAACCACCCGATTCTATTCGAGTATCATAATAGCTCACTTTCCCACTCTCTGCATGAGGATATTCTCTATCAATATAATGCGATACTTTGAAAAGATTCTCGGATTTGTGGTCATTAAATCATCTTTAAAAAATTCTTAAGAGGTTAAAATAAAACTGCACTTCCTGTAGTCTGTAGGCCTACATAGGCATGCATTGTTTTGCAGCGGATAATTCCAGGAATGTATACCTCAGTCCAGCATCGGATGGTTCGAGCAGCAATGCATCGGAAAACGTCTATCTGATGTCAAAAGACTACGACCGGCAATCATACACTGACTCCCAGATCAGCCGGTGCTTGGTCACAGTCAACTCAGGCACCAGTCTACGCTTCAGGGTCCTAGATCTAGTAGGACAGACAACGGGAGGAGTTTCTAGCAGCGTTGCCTGTCCCTACAACCTCTCTATTAACGGAAATGGTTATTTAATGGAATGGTGTGGGCAGGTACAGTGGGATTATTTCCAGAACTACGACTTCTCCATACCATCCTCTGGATCTAATGGACTGACAGTGGATGTTGCATTCAGCTCTCAGGACTCATCAGTTCAAGGAAGAGTCTGGATTCTCGTCGAAGGTAAGTTTGGTATCATAACATAAACATAGCTTCGCAGTTCATTATAGTCTTTTGATTACCTTCAAAGCCGTGTACTCCTTATTGCGTGAAAGAGAAGCTTCGTCAAGCACATGCCTGTCTTTTGACTCATTGGCGTTCATTCAACTCAAATTTCCAAAGAATGAGTTCTGGAATGGTTTGCCAGTCAATTCTTGATTACGTAATCACCGTTCCATTCGGTTTCTTTGTCCAATAGTTGTTATTTCCACTTACTTTGATCAGTTCCTAATAATGAGTTGCTAAAAATGAATTGCTAATAATGAATTGCTAATAATGAATTGCTACTAATGAATTGCTAATAATGAATTGCTAATAATGAATTGCTAAAAATGAATTTCTAAGAATGAATTGCTAATAATGAATTGCTAATAATGAATTGCTAAAAATGAATTTCTAAGAATGAATTGCTAATAATGAATTGCTAATAATGAATTGCTAATAATGAATTGCTAATAATGAATTGGCGCTTTCTTTCTGTGACGCCTCTTCGAACAAAATCCAGCCACGGAAATACGTGGCCCAGTATATAGACCGATAGATTAGCATACAAATGAGTTTTAGCGCTTTAGATTGTAGGATCTAGATACACTTACTTGCGCATTTCAATTAGCCTACCATGGTTTTTGCTTCCTTTAGGCCTAATTGTCGCTCTCACAATCACTCGAACGCAGCAGTGACAGTTTTATGCAAGTTTTAAGTGTTCAGACGAGCAAAGCTGCTGGTCTTAATCGTTTCCCTGTTAACTTAAGTTTGTCTGCAATTGCGACCGAGACTCATTATACATATAAAGGCGCTGTTCAACGAATCCTATTAACCCCGCTGCGTATAGTACTCTCACCGAGCAACTAAGGTGCACAGAGCGTATAATGAGAAGGAAATGTCACATGTTGACTTACATGCTAGCATGAAACAATTGACACAAGGAGTTGCCTAACGTAACTGGATATGAATATGTCGGAAAATCTGGTGGCGCATCAGTAAAATTCGAATGATCGCTTCGGAGAAATGTATCTGTGTTCGGCACAGGTGGTTGCACTAGGAAGCAGAGGATGGAACCTGGGAGGGAGGGAGAGAGAGAGGGAAGGAGAGGGTGGAGGATGCTGTGACCGGCAATGACACTCGGAATACGTGACAAGTGGCATCTCGAGGACGAAGTTCATTTCTCATTACGGTTTAATCAATTGTCTGCTCAATTGCAGTGCGGATAAGCTAATCGTCACGTTTAATTCGAAATAACAAATTGTAGCGCTGTGCTGCATGTCGGATTTATAATGGAGGTGGACTGGGCCACAGAGATCTAGTTCATCGAAACTCTGTACACATGGCGATGCATGGGCAGCGAGTGGCTATGTCAGTCAGCAAGTTATCGTCGTGTACGGGACATTGGTCCACGCCTCATACTCTTCTCGGGTTCCCATGGCAACAATAAACTTGTAAAACATCTCAATCAAACAGGCCAGCCGTAGCTATGAAATACTTTATTTAACGTTTTCAGTGAATTTTCATCGTGTGAAATGCCCTGATGTATATAATCAGTCAATAACTTAGGTTGCAAGAGATCATAAAAAGCTAAGAAGTATTCTAAGAAGTCATGTGAAAAATATGACATGTTAGTTAAAGATTAGACGTCTATTGAAACGGCAACTTAAGAGCATTAAATCGAAGTGAACAGTGTCTCAGTTGTGTCGCCAAATGAAGCAGCTTATGACTAAGTCTAGCGACATAGCACGAGAGGATTTTCGTTTCTGGACCCAGAGAATACTTTCAACGTACCTGCTCGTTCTGCTCCGCCAACTTAATCAGTTTATTTATTGACTTAAGACTGTATTACATTCAAAATACTTATCCACCTTAGGCTGCATCGACATATCTTAGACACTGTTCTTTCCCAAATTGCGAAGACAATTGCTTGGTTTTGGTTGATGCCTTGTTCACCAAACACCGAAATTACTAATAAAAATAAAAATGTTGATCATTCATAGCGTAAAATCTCATAATTATGTCAAAAGTGTTCTGCGGTCTTTGTTGTTTATATTGTTGACAACTTTGAATTTCAGGAAGTAGAACCGACGGTTCACCGGCCTACATTCAAACATTTAGTGGATTAAGTGCCTCAGCTACGACTACGGCCACAACAACTACGACTATAACAACTTCCACTACAACGACTACTCCAACGACAACTACGACTACTCCAACGACTACTACGACTACTCCAACTACCACGACGACTGCTCCAACGACCACCACTACTCCAACTACCACTACAACGATCACTCCAACGACTACTCCATCAACTACTCCAACGACCACTACAACTACAACTACGACAACGACTACTGTCGCACCAACATACACTTCAATTACGACTACTCCCACCAAAACAACTGTTCCAACTACTACTACGCCGACCACAACGACGACAACTACTTCAACTGTCAGACCTTTCACTCAATTAAGTATTGCGTCCACATCAACAACTGCTCTGCCAACTACTTCGACGACCACACCAACGACTACACCAACTGTTCCGTCTTCTGCTAGTACTCTGGTAACAGCTGCTCCTTCAACCCAGGCAACAACTCTCCCTTCGACTGTTATATCTCTTACAACTGCATCTTCTGATACGACACCTACAGTAGACCTTCCTACTCTCAATACTTCTGGTTATACTGCGACAGACACCAGTTCGGTATCGACAGCTATGATGGGAGTCAAGAATGACTCGGCGTCCAGCAACACAGGTCAGTGAAGTTGCCATGTTGGCTTCATTGTCTATTTTCATTAACTAGAGAAGAAGTTGGTGACCAGATCTGACAGTTTGCTAAATTATTAATAAAATAATAGCAGCTGTCAACTGTCTTTATACTCTGCTGTCTTTTGTGTCGAATAGCAGTAATGTTAGTAATTGGGCTTTTGTTTTAGTCGATGAGAACTAAATTATTGGCTGGTGTTGATCAAATGGGCCGACATAGAGGTTTAATTTGCATGCGAGGCAATTTATGTGCCTTGTATAAAGTGTACACATGGCATTCGGTCAGGACCTCGGCTATCTTCGTGGCATAGGGGTATTAGCGAATGAGTGGGGCATTAGAGAAATCGTATTAACTGATCGATGCAAGAGTCGGATCAGGAGAGTTCTATTGCGTTACACACGGAAGAGATGCAAAGATCGGACCTGTATCGACGTCATTTGGTGATCACCTTACGATGACGTCAGAGGTTCGTGTTCTTCTTCACAACGAACGGACACAGGACAGAGGATGGAATACAACATGTTCTGTGCTTAGTTGACACTTCCATTTCGAAATTTAAACTGAGCTAGAAAACCCTTGCGCTGACTCAAAATGATCCAAAGTATAGTATAGATACCTGAAAACATTGTTGCTTCTGTAGAATAACATCTGTCTTGGTGGATCTCTTAGTCAGTATTCATTCTCTTTATCCATACATTTTTTTCATGCAGACAAGGCTGCGATTGGTCATGTACCTCAGCATTTGGTATATTTTCCAGGGAACGTGCCACACTTGAAGTGGTGTTGTGTTATGAGAACCTGTCTTATTCGAATCAGGAAGTCCAATGCGGAAGCCGACAGGTGTCATCTACGTGTAGCTCTTTCAATACGGAAATGTATCGGCACTTTACGCATGGAGAAAGCTGAAAAATGCGATGCACAGACTAATAGGCCTATGTATCGGATGTTTGATATCTACTGCATAAGGTTTCATAGTGCACCGACGATAAGTTTGAACATCGCCAACGCTTATGGTGTTTCTGTTCTTATAACCTTTGGAAAAGCTATTACTGTTTATGATTGCTATAGAAGCTCTCACAACATGGCACGCAGAAGATAAGCAGAGATGTGTGATTCTGACCACACGACGTTCGTGGAATGGCCAGGAGTCTAGTCAAAAAATTTCCTTCACTATTTTATTAATAGTCGACTGGAGGGAAGGAGCTCAGAAAGATTGTCAATTGGTCATAGAAAGATATGATGCCGCAATTACAGGAAATCTTGTCCCCACAATGGCAGATGTGAATGAAAATGGAGTATAATTCTATAACTCTATAATTCAATGAATGGAATTCGCTTTGCGACGACACAGGGTAAGACCAAACACCCTGTGCAAACCCTGCATTACTTATACAATCATTTTCTTATGTTTCAGAATATCTTCTTGGTTCGGTTTTGGGGTTTCAAGCTAAGTTACGTCTGGTCTAATTTTACAGATGTGTTTCCTGTTTTCAGTTGGCATAGCAATCGGAGTTGCAGTTGGTGGATTCGTCCTTTTATGTATCCTCGTATCAGTCTCAGTTTGCCTCTGTATATACTGTTTAAAAAAGTAAGTATATAATTGGTCATCATTTGGTCTGAGTTTTGGTAGTCAGTATTTCAGCGACGCAACAAGTCACTCAGTCAGTCAGTCATTTACTCGTTTAGTCAGTCGGTCATTCGGCCAGTCAATTGGCCAGTCAATTGGCCAGTCAATTGGCCAGTCAATTGGCCAGTCAATTGGCCAGTCAATTGGCCAGTCAATTGGCCAGTCAATTGGTCGGTTAGTCAATGGTGCATGCAGTTTGATATCGAACTGAATGAATCTTAATAGTTGTAGGGGCCTATTCATGTTGTTTAGCCCACAAGGAAGCAGCAGCCAATCCCTCCCCTCTCCTCTTTCTTCCATTCTCCCTTCTCAAACTGATATTTTTGTGTCGAAAACATATGTTAGCAAAGTGTCAAATATGTGGTGGTGACGGTTAACGCCAGTTTTAAAAGTGGTAACTTAAAGCTAACAGCACGTTTGTGTGTTGCGTGTTTAGGGCCTACAATTTGGGTTACCGGCAGCACAATTAGGTGACTGCACATGCGCACACGACATATCGAGGAGCTTACACGAAGCACAGTCTGCTAAGGCATAAATTCAGCAACAGTAATCAACACCATGCGCGTAAACTCTTAAAACAGCTACATTTTCTCATTTATGATTTCTTAGTTGTCATGGTAAACTTAAACGAAAAATAAAAAGTTGTAGCTGCAACTGAAAATTTAGTTAACCTGAACCAGGAGACTTTCGCTGAGAGGCAACTTGCAGGTAGTCGTGACCTACCCAGTTCGAGGTGACCTAATTAGGTCTAAGGTCACTAGTTGAGATGCCAAAGCCGCTTATTCACCTGACTACATATTGGCTTTGGTGCGCCATAGGTTGATGGTAACTTGTGAATTATTTTCTAGAGCTATATAAATTGCAACTTACAACTAGCGTGTGTCTTTGTCGTGTTAGGAAGAAGAAGAAGAAGTCAGCGTCGTCATTATCGTCCAATGGACCAGGAGTGGTTGCAGCGCATGTGAACGGCCAGCGATCCGCCCCTCTGCACTCTATCAGTCATTCGATCTCCAATCACGGCGGAACACTCTCACCAGAGGTCGCATCAACAGCCGGAAGTAGAATTGCCGCAGAAGATGAGATCTACTCGGAGATCAATGACGCCACGATCGGAGTAACGATCATCCACAACGGAACAATGACGTCACGCGATCCGTCGACAGTCGAACACCAGTTCAGCGTTCGCTACACCGTGGGTTCGCCGACTACATCGGAGGGAGCCAAGTACAAGGATTACCCGTGGCAGAAGCGAATCAAGGGAAGACCACCGCAGTTGGACGAGGAGGGCGCCTGGGACATGCCCTCTGAGTCGCCACCTCCCTACCTAGAAAAGCAGCTGGAGCCAACGAGGCACGCCAAGCGAAGCAAATGGGGAAAGAGCAAGTTGTACGTTCCACCTGGAGACACTGGAGAATCGGACACGGATGTCCAGCTTAATCCACTCTACGGAATGGTCCAGAAGAATGACAGAAGCAAACAGGATGACTACATGTACTAGGACAAACGCAGGAAACGCTCCAAGAGACCGATCTACAGCAGATAATCGAGGATTAAGAGGCCAAAGTAATTCGTTTAAAGTCTTCAAACCCATAGGCAATGCGTGTATTTTGAGGCACTATTATACGTTCGACCTAATAATATTTCGACAAACCACGATCAGATACTACTGCACTGCTATTATTAAAATATATATGATCATGTCACAAGCTATAGACCTAATTAGGCTGACGGTTCTGCGCTGGCTTCTATCCGAGAGCACATTGACTTATTGAGTATAGAGTTGTCTTTATGGGCGTTGCCAACTTGGCCTTGCACCAGCCTACCTGATAGACCTCTTGTCAGCCGATATTGAAGGCCCGGTTTACACGCTGCCTTCGATCTGCTGTAGTTCCATTTACCCTTACAGCAGACTTGAACAACCGCGCATTCTTTGCGGTAGGCCCTAGTGTTTAGAATGGAGTTACGCCTGTTGCCTAAATCGAGTAGTGGTATTTGTTATGGTCATTTGAAAACTTGTCCTTTGTCTGGCAAGCTGAGCTGGAGTTTGGAGTCTAGCTGTTCCTATCTGGAATAATTGAGTGTATTCACGTAAAATTAATATTTTTATGTCTTATAGTGCCCCACACGCTGAACCCAGAGGGGTCAATGGGCCATGGCACTCGGGCATAATGGCTAGTTCGCCATCGAGGGTCAACTCTATGCCAGCTCTCGATTTATCACAGCTTCGTTACTGTGGGCATAGCCTAAATGACGTAAAATGCCTCGGGGTCAAAAGGACGTCATCGTAATTGAAAGTTAATAGCAGAAATAGGAAGTTAAAATGTAAAATGTAAATGAAAGCTTAGGCTAGATATAAATTTTGATTTCTACCTCTCTTCCCAGCCACAAACCTGAAAAGAGTGCATGTATTTATGCATTATGGACAGCGATTTTCATATTAATAACGTAGGCTATTTACAGGTATCTAGCCTATTTTTGAATGGACAAGTGGTAAACGGGTGGTTTCGTACGTATTGCTCTGGTTATCAGATGTTTCAATCTCTGTTTGACTGCAATATATAGTTAGCAGCAGAAATAAAGTCTGAAAATAAAAGGGAAAATGGAAAGAGGAAGTAAAATATAGGTCGCCTATATGTACGTGTATGTCAGAGGTGTAACAAGGTTTTGAAAAGTGTGGAACATAATTTAAAAGATATTGCGCGAAGCGCCAAAAAAATTTTTTGGCCCTCCCACTTTTTGAATGTTGCTCCCCAGAAATTTGAAAAATGGGGGCACAAATTATCTTAACAAAAGTATTCTTAAAAATTCATTGGATAAGCATAAATAAGAACCGATTCTGGGGGTAAATGGGGGGGCACTGGGGAAAAAATATTTTGAAACTGGGGGCTTTGCCCCCCCCCCCCAGTTTCAAAACTGAGAGGCCGGTGCCCCCTCTGCCCCCGCTTGTTACACCCTGGTGTATGTTGTATACTGTATAGGTCTATAGATGATTTTGAATCTATTCTTCGGTTTGAGACAAATGGATCTTCGCTATTGTTTAAATGTCGTTGTGTGCTTGTTTTCCACCGGTGCTTTGATGATTTGTATGCCTAAACATAAATAAGAACCGGTTTTGGGGGGCACATGTGGGGGCACTGGGGGGGGGAAATATTTTGAAACTGGAGGCTTTGTCGTCCCCCCTCCAGTTTCAAAACTGGGGGGGGGGCCGGTGCCTCCCTGCCCCCGCTTGTTACACCCCTGGTGTATGTTGTATACTGTATAGGTCTATAGATGATTTTGAATCTATTCTTCGGTTTGAGACAAATGGATCTTCGCTATTGTTTAAATGTCGTTGTGTGCTTGTTTTCCACCGGTGCTTTGATGATTTGTATGCCTACAAATTAATGGTGATTTTATTTTATTTCAACCGTTTGAAACTACTAGGCCTTCAAATGTGGATCCATGTTTTCGACATAATGAACTGTTTCCCCTTAATTGGGTTTGATCGGCAACTAGTGCTACCTTGCCTTCACTAGGGGGTTTTCAGAACTTTTCCAGTTCACTACTGCATGGTTTCGATGCCACAAAGCATGTGAATTTGGTATTCATATTGGTGGTGGTAATTTTGACACTTAATGATTTCTTTGTAGTGCCTATGGTGATGTAGATGACAGTTGTACATGTGCAACAATGTAGGCCTACATATAATTATACAATACCTTTGCATTGATGATTTTGTGTCAATTCTGGATGTGAGGCTTATACTTGGTTTGGTATCGTTGGCGATGAGTGTGATGCTTTTGTGGCGCCTCTTTTAACTCGTCTTTCACATAGTTTGTAGGATTGACTGGTATTGTTCCGTGTTAATTATTACGACCTAGTGCGAGTGTTTGATTTATCACAGTATTGCTTTTCTCCAGAATGGCTGATATTTTCTTCATGTTACCCTGCATAATGGGCTATATATAACCTGAATTATGTGTGTTGCCCGTCAGCCCTCTGTTTTCCTCTTCTCTGATTTGGATTAGAATGACACGTACTGAAAGGATTATTTGGTGGCAAACCGTGTAACAGCACCGGTCAAACAATAGAACTTGTTTGTGCACTTCTTTGAGAGTGAAAGTGTATACGAAGAGGACGAGGGCAGAGGCGGCGATCTCGGTTGCGAGGTGGGGTACACCCAATGAGAGGGGTAAGAAATGTGGGGGCAAACGTATTGTGTGTCACCTCTCTGTAAAAGGTGAAGATCCTTAGGGAATGCCGCCCCTGGACGAGGGACACTGGAAGAACAAACACTTTAAAACAAAAAGAAAAGTTGTAGATAGATGACATCGATTAAGTTTTAGATAAGAAGTTAGAGTGGAGTCTAATACTTTCTTGCAGTATTGGAGATTTGAACGAACTCAAGAGATTTTAGAATATCATGTATCCTTGTAACATTAGAAGAACGTTAGATTGGGTTTTGCAGAGTTCCTTAACATTGTCCATGTTGAATAAACTTCTTCGAAGTAACCACGCGGGTCAGGCTCTCTCTAGAGAATTGGGAATGATGATAGGTATATTTATTGGAACACATGTTGACATACCGTAACATGTTACAGACAACAATTAATATACGACAACATGTAAATAACTAAAGAAGAAAATGAAAATGCATAGGCCTAGTTACTACGGAGTGTGCCTGTAACATATATATATATAACATATATATAACATATATATAACATATATATATATATATCCAAACAGAACGAATTAACTATATATAATTAAATATATAGTTTATGTTACACTATGGATATAGCCTATAATGTAAGTGTGAGTACGTGCAATTACAACCAAGACTTTGACGCAATATATATATATATATATATATATATATATATATATATATATATATATATATATAACCAGAAGAACCTTAAAAGCTTCTGTATTCAACATTTAACCAGAAGAGATTGTTAAACTTCTTGTGCTGTGTTTAGAGTGATAATGTATTGAGGACTTGAACGTTTGTACATAAATTATTTTAGCCTATGCGAATAAATCTGTTTTGATGTTAGCCTACAATTGTTTGCATGCAATGCGCTACTGTGTATAGGGCTCTAATGAAGGATGTTCGACTAAATTAAACGGCATTAAAGCTTATTGGATAACGTGGTGAACTAACGAATTTATAGGCCTAATAAGGATACTTTATTAACACATGTAGGAATGCCTATTTTTAATTCTTGTAAATTATTATACTCGGCATGTGCTATATATTTGTGTGCATGTGGAATAAATTATGTTTTTAAATGTAAACAATGTATCTTTAAAATCGTGGTAAAGCGTCGTCAATTAAGCCTATAGACTTAGACATGCGCGTGGTAAAATTCGTTTTAGCTAAATATAATTTTTAAGCAATTCGGATCTTGGTGAGCTTGTAATTCCTTGCGTTCGATCGTTCACGAAACGTTGGCCTATCCAATTCAGACAGATAGGCCTATATGTATAAGCCAATATTAACTTTTCAGTATTTTTATATTTTTTCGCCGAAATGACACCGCTATACAATGCACTACCTCTGAACAGAGACTTTGCAAGTAGCCTATAAGAAAAACTTCGAACTTGATCATTCGACTTCTCTCACCGCAATTTAGCGAGTTCAGAATGGACTCAGTTGGGTGCAGCTCAATACAGTCTCTCTTTGCATAGATAATCTTTGATGAGCTTCAACTGTTCTTGATATAGGCCTATAGGCTATAAAATTTGACGATGGAAACTTAAAATTTTTATGTGTAATATACGTATAAGTTATGACATTCTTCCACCTGTATTCAAGTCATTGTTTGATCGCTCCTCTGCGTCATCACCCACAAAGTGACACAATAGACACAAGAAATAGATATGGGTAGCCTAGGCCTACATAATAAGTTATACTAGTCCTACACTGTCTCACCTCAGTGTGGCATGGCGGCCGATTGGTTAGAGTGGTCGGCCCGTAACATTCATGAGGGTGCGTTGAGTGAGCGGGTTCGAGTCTCGTCCTGGGCGTCACTGTATAGGGATCTTGAGCAAGTCCTTCGCACACACAACTGCAATTGCGCCGTCAATGCGTGTGTGCATTTCTGAAGTTAAGTGTAAGAAGGGCGATATCAAATAACAGTTGTATTGTATTATTGTATTATCTCAAATCACTGCCCTGTCTCAAGTTCTCCAACCGATCTACATGTATAGGCTAGTCTACTACATTGAATTCGACTCTTTAACGATCTTCTGCAGAGGAGTCCAGATAGGGGGAGGGTACGAAGGCAAATGCCTCCAATTTCAGGTTGAGGATAATTTTTTAGTCTTAGGGGGATATCTTGCCTTCCTCACACTTGAATCCGGGGGGGGGGTTTCCTCCATCACTCAGAGGGGATTGACGCCTCTGATCTTCTGAATTCCGTGAATTCTCAAATCCTCCGAAATCACTTAGGAACATTTTTGCCACAAAGTAGGCCTATTCTCTTAGACCTGAATTGGTAGCCCTATGCCTATCTCTGAACAGCCTATCATAGTACTGTTATCACTGTTATTAGGCCCACTAGGCCTATTAGGCTATTACACTGCAGTTCCACGTATATGATATAACGCCCTGTTTGTGGTTGTGGCCTAATATGATCACGCTGGTGTGCAGTGTTACTTCTCACTTAGGGTAGCTCGCAAAGATTTCAGTCAAACTCTCTGGTTCCGACCAAGAACCACACACATGCCTAGCCAAAAAGACTAAGTTTCGTCGTAGGGAGCATATGGCAATAGGCCTGTATAGAACCATGATCGAACAAAAATGGTTTTCAACTGTTTGCGACTTGGCTACCATAGCGATAGATATATACTGCCATCTGGCGAGTACATTTCACTCCAACGTCTTCCCAAACGTTCGATAAACTTTATAAAGATTGCTTTTGCTTATTTTTATAGCTACAATCCATCTTACTTTACATTTTAATATTATTTTAAACTTGAATAACGATCACTTTTTAAAAATCAACATTGTGCTAATTGTATTGCTTGAAATCGTCGTTTTTTCTTGACACCATTTAAAAGCAGCCCCGTATATTATTTGAACCACGGATTGGGAGTTCAAAGTAACGTCCTTATCAGGGTGAGCATTCTTGTTCAGTGAAGTTTATCTGAGAGCAGGACTGCTAACACACTTGATAATAATTAACCGTGTCGTCTGGCATTTCGGTGTCGGATTGGCACAATTTTTGGAAACCACGTGTTTGTGGTATTTGATCAAAACGTTGCGGGAAAAAAGATAAACTCTTTAATCAACTTGGCCAAGTGTTCTTATAAGAATGCAGTTTTACTGTTTAAATAAATGGCCGTCTGTAGAAAAAAAGTTGACGAGAGTGCAGTTATGGGAATGTAATGTTATTATCTGATATTTCTTGGCGGCACACAAAAACACGTCAGAAGACCGACCATCTTACTTGCTGGCACTGTGAAAGACAGGACTGTATTGATCGGTTGAGAACTTCAGATTAAAGTGACTGGGAAGATAACACCGAGCTAGGACCATGATCGTGTAGAGCGGGTGGATAGACTACGAAAACTTATCGAATATACTTGGGTTTGGATCACTGTTTTAGTTGGTCGGTGGTTTGTAGGTTCAACCTAGCACTTTTCAAGCCAATCAGCTACTGTATAACTGAATATATGGAAGTGTCAAGCAACCAAAATATCTCACGAGTCGTCCTTTGTTAAATTGGTTCCCGTTGAGCATCAATTCACAAAAAACGTCACCAAGTTTATATAGAATAATACATCACGACTGTTATATGATACTATGCTTCTCCTAAAGTTCCGAAAATAACACAAGACCACTGAATGGTGTTCAAGTTTTGGTGTCAACAGTAGAGAATAGATGGTATAAGGCTACAAGAAAAATCTGCAAGTGGTATAAGGCTACAAGACCAATCTGCAAGTGGTAAAAGGCTACAAGACCAATCTGCAAGTGTCGATGGTATTTGCAAATTTATATAGCACCACTTCCAGAGTGACTTTTCAGAGGCACTCCCAACCTAACACAATAGAACCAATGATCAATGGAAAAGAAGCAAAAGAGGCTTAGAAGCTCATATCACAGGAAATAATTTAGTCTACCTGGGAAAGTGTTCAAGTGTTGCATTAAGCTGAGCTCCATTTGGCACAGCCTGGTATGAAATGATGCAATCCTGCATGTAGGACAGTCGTGGGTTCTCGTGCATTCCATGCCTCTGCTCTCAGGGAATGCAATCAACTAATCACATACTCTTTGAAATTCAACTTCTTTCTTCAAAAAGTGACTCAAAACTCACTATTTCTTCTTGGCTTGTAAGGATAAGGATATCTAAATGCATCTTTACCCAGAGGCTGGCTATTGTGACTATCCACACATCAGATACACATTTAGATGTGACATTATGTCGACTACAACTTCCATTAATAATATTAAACTGTCTCCACTGTGCTGCCTACAGAAAATAGTTGGCCATATAATATGTCTGGATTTGCCAGTTAGGAATGCTCAACACCTATCCAATTGAGAAGGCAGATGACCTAATCTTGATGAAGCTTAGGATAACATCTTGGCTTAAAGCCTGACTGGCAGCCTATTGTTTATCCATGAATAGTCCTTTAAAAGTAATGTTTTCATTAGAATTTGTAAGATAATTGCTAAACGTTTGGTTGCAAAGGCTCTCACCCAGAACTACTGGGGAGCTCAGTGACTAAGTCAAACATCATGAACATGAGCTCTGATCAAAAACTGTTCAGAGGTTTTAGTTGCTTTGACAAACCATCTATGTTTACACACAACCTGCCCTCTAAAAGTCAACAGAAATTTACATAAGGTACAAAAACAATGGCCATGGTTCTGCCTTGTAAAGTGCACGATAAATAGCAATAGAGATACAGTAAAAGTGCTGGGCATAAAGTTTGTGTACAGTGTTGTTGAAAGTTCAAGTTGAATACATGCATATGTTTTACAATACTTTTGTGTGCTTTAATCATAAGAAATTTCAACCAAGGATGATGCTGAATGAGAAATGAGTGATCAACCGTCTATGTTGGCTTAACTATTATTTCAAGCAGGAATGACAATGAATGAGGCAATCTACAAAAATGTAGATAACTGTGCCTACGTTATATTTAAGCATTTCCGTTAATGAAACATGCTTTGAATCGCAGATAAAAGAAAATGTTTTTGATTGTGATAATAATTCCTGCATTGGCTGAAAACTAATGAGGAACATATGCAAAGGAATGACAACTATGGTGACTACTAAGTTGTTGACAGCTGGGAAGCCATTTCAAGAGGTTACAGCCAAAGTTATTGTAAGGGAGCATTTTACTAAAAAGACTCAAAATAGGGTTCAAATAATGCTCAGAATTGCACAAAATTGAGATCAGCATGAATGGTAAACAGCCAGCAAACTACGATTGACTTCAGTGGATGCAGTAATCAACAGTTTGTATAGGGACAGAACACCTACAAACTCCTAAATGTCATACACAAATGTCCATTTATGGGGCACTCATGATATACTACTTTGTTGCAATTAAAGAATAAAATCAAGAGAACGCATTGAATACATTGTTGAGCTATAACACTCATTGTATTGTATCTCGGCAGCACTCGAGCAGAAGAAAAGCTGCAGAAATGTTTGCACGATTAGAACAACATCAGCCATTGAAAAGCAATGATATAGCCACACTAACTGCTACAAACATTACAATAGACAAAAAAACTCTTCATCGCCAACCATGAACTAACAAATCAACAAAACATCTAAGCTAAATGTCTTTTCCGAAACACAGGACTTTGAAAATCTCCGTTCATCTCTCGATATAACGATACAACGATCGATCTTAGCAGTCCACTTTTCTGACAGAACAATCAAAGATCAGCTCCACAACTAGAATAAAATTCAATGCAAGAATAAGAAATATCAACATAATTTGCAGAATTAAATAAAAAAACAGACTAAATCTCAAAACAACCTAGAATATTACAGGACAAAGATGAAGAGTGACTAGATAATACACTTTACATAACACATAATAAGGTCTTCAACGACATATTTCCAACATTGACTCCAAGACTCAGGAAACTGGACAAATATTTCGAACCACCCCAGACAATGATTTCACAGAGGTTGAACCATCAAAAGGATTATGCAAAAGTACTTATGAGTAACTGAGTGTGCAATACAAACATTTAAATGCAAATGAACGTGTTACAGCTAAGAAACAAATATTTAGTAGCGTGACCAAGGTAAAATAAAAGTGAGAGCAAGTTATGCATCTTAACTGTGAAGCAGAAAATATATTTCTGTCCCAACACAGGCTTGCAAATGGAACACTCTGGCAATATGATATTTTATACTAAATGTTCTCATGCGAATTTCTAGGTCAATGTGACTATTTTCAGCAAACAATTTACTTTAGATTCTGATATTTGGACAATTCCACTTTTTAATTGTCCAATCTTCAGAAATTTCATTCATTTGCATTTCAATCATATGTGACAAGGTTAATTTAATATGCAAATCAGGCGCGCCAGCTATAAAACAATGGCGTGACTTGGAGCATTCGTCAAATGTAACACTAATGATCGGGACATCATCGGATAGACCTACATGGAAACAATTACCGAGGAAGGGGTACACCCGCAGAGTTCAAAATTCAATCACAGGCGAAGCTGCGTTGTAAGGCCCGTCATTAATAAATAACTGCCAAAAAAAACTCAATAATTTGCACAGCTAATGGTTGCAGTTATTTTAATATGTTTTATATAGGTACAGAAACAATAATCCATTCAGTTTGATATGCAACAATCTGGAGGTAAACACTAAAATATTACCAATTGCAAAGTTTCAACTACAAATAGTCAACTCACAAGACTCTTTTGGATCAGAATCCCAGTTTGCCATACACAGGGCAACATATTAGCAATCAACCAAAAGGTTATGTAAGAAAGACTTTACACTTGGTCAGTTATTTACTACACAGATCAACCCCACTTCCTACTCCATGACTATCATAGTTACATAGACAATCCATCCCCTTAATTTATCTCAGATTAAGGTTGCATTTTCTACATCAAATGATAAGACTCTCTAGATTGAAAGAGCAATAGAGCATAGAGCAGAGTTTAGCAGAAGTAAAGAACTGACAAACAGCAGATCCGCACCACAGAATGACAGGCAGAGTGGACAGGCAGAATCAACAACCGATGGTTCATAGAGCCAACTAATGAACATTCAACATCTGTTACTAAAGCAGAGACATTATGGTTTCATGTTAAGGTTCAACCCCATTTATAAATACTGAGTCACTTCTAACACTGCCACCGTAACAAAACAAATTACAATAAAAAATAACACTAAACAATAACTCTGTCGATTCCTTCATAAAGGAACAGAAATTAGACTGACATTGACAACTGCATAAAGTCATTATGTATTAGCAATTTTAAAGAATTATCAGTTAAATTTACATAACGCATCTGCCTATGCCGCATGCCAAATACTAAATCCAACACAAATAACGACATCATGCATTAACAAATAGTTTAACTAGTCTTCGTTTCTGTCATAAAAGTGGTTTAGCTAGAAATACAATTGAAATGCAAGTGAGAACAAAGTACCAACAGCTAACACCACCAACTCACATGAATGCACAGAGTATCTGTCTAGAAAGTGTAGTATGACTAAAATTTCTTCTTTGTCAAGCGTAATAACCATTAGTGGAAAGTATGCTTTTTGCTCTTTTACAAACTTCACTTCTTTTTTCCAGCTGACCTGAAATATTTTCCACAGCATAAGCATTAACCAAATGTCCAAATCAACTCTGTTAAATGGCTCTCTGAATACTTTGCTAACATTCACTGCATTCGAAAACCTATTACTCTACAAAGTTGCATTTAAGAAAGTGAACTAGAAATATCATGGCAAAAACTTCCTAAATAACTGTTTGAGTTTGCTCAATCATAACTTCATTGCCTTGCAACGAATTTCCACCATTTTTCTCCAAAAGCTGAATAGTTGACTATAATTTTTTTTTATGAAAGAATTAGCAAATCAGCAAAATATTGTAAGCATTGTAGTAAATTGTCAGAATAAAGAAAACAAACACTAGGAATAGAGAACAATCTAAAAAAATGTTTAGTTACAAATCAACAAATCAAACAATGAGTGAACAGAAAAAACACCAGTTGCCATTACTTTTTCTTGGCTTTTGGTGAAAGGCTCTGGAACACACTGCTGGCTGCCATCAGATTTTCAATGTATTGGCCAAGCACTTGGTTTTCTGACTTCAATTTCAGGTTTTCCTCTTTTACGGAATCCACTCTCCGTGACAAATCTAAAAACACGAAAGCAGTCAACTTCCACATAGTATTTCAATTCATTTCCAGAAACTAAGGAGAATGCAACATTTGCAGCTGCTGGACAAGGAATGTGTTAACCATAATTTTACACATTCAAGTGCTGAACTCAAGTGATATTTCTCTTCATCATGTGACTTATTTCACTCTAAATGCCAAATACAATCTTCCATTTACAGCCTTTGCATTCAGTGCATTAACATAGGCTAATGTAATGCCATGCAAAAGCAAACAAGTAGAGTCCTCATCCAGCAGAGCAGCTGCCTTTGTAATCTCTAGAGTGGACTGTTGCAACAGCCTGTTGGCTGATGTGCCTGGGTGTCTCTTGGATGGTCTCCACTCGGTGCTCAATGCCGCAGCAAGACTTATTTGCAACATGAGGAAATACCACATTAAGTATAAACTTTGGTGCCTGTAGTTTTCATATACAGCACACACCACTAAACAGAAGCACACACGGGACAGACCCACCCACTCTTGGAGATGATCACCAATAGAAGACAGTTTGATATCACTTTACACAAAGGATGACACAAAGGTAGAGCCACAGCTCGCTGAGCTTTGAGAAAAGTTGTACAACCAAGCCAAAAATTTGAATGCAGATGGTGAACAGCCTGGAGATAAACCCAAGACTGGGATGAGTGGCAAAATGTTGTTTTAATATATGGCAGCTCTCTAGAGGGAGGCATGCCATTGATAATGATGTCAGCGGGTGGTATTGCTGTCTACATCTAACTGCGGGTCAGAGTATCTGTTTGATCCAAGGTATCGAACAGGGATCCATAACAGACTAATAGCCAGCCACCCGGCAGAAATTATTTTGGACAAGCACAAATTGTGCATGATCATCATTGTATAGATTGCCAAAAGAAAACAGTTAATCAATATTAAAAAACGTTTGTGTCAAATGTGATATAACATATATGCCTATCATCATTTGAAGCTAACAGATTTGTTGTTCTGTATCATTGTACGTAAAAAACTTTTATCAATCAATCAATCAATATATCAATGGAACTTAATATAGCACCCCTTAAGATATCTACTTAGAGGCGCGCTCGTTCTGACTACGGCTGAAAATACGGATTTAAATGAAGAATAAAATGCAGACAAGGAATTTCTAGGTCGAAAGCATAGCTCTTTGGTAGCCCATTCCAGATGGTATGGCCAAAACTGAAAAGGCCTGGTGTTGCATCGTAGTGGTGTGAGCGAAAATGTTATAAATGTGATCAAAACCAATAGGCCATTCAGTGTAAGGTAACGATATTGCCGTACGACTCGGATTGCGCCTATAATAATAATAATAAACACATTAAGTAATTAATGTTTTCAATTGAAATACGTGGATCTTGGTGAAACACTAAATCATTTATTTTATCTAATATGGAAGTTATCTACATGTCCAGAATGAATTCAAGTACCTGGCTCATATTTCACCAACATTTTACACCTTGAATAGTGATAACAAGTAGGCTAAGTCAGTGACCAGTTGACTACAGTACATGCAGTGCATAACAGCATTCAACTATTCCATAGTTTGAAGTATTCATCCTGATTTATGATAAACTGATTAAACTGGTAGTCAGCCAAACACAAAGAATGGTTCAAGTGTCTTGACCATATTTTAATCAAATTCCAACAGCAATAGTGGGAGCCATGGATTTGCTTATTTCATGATCTTTGGACCTCTGAATTAAAAGCGTCGATGAAAACCTATGGAATAGCTGGACAAACACATCGCAGTAGGAAGATAACATACAAATCTTTTAGAAGAATTTTGCAAAAGTATTTGTGAGAGACTTAGTGTGCAATACAAACATCCAAATGCAAATAAATGAGTTATAGCTGAGAAACAAATGTTTGATAGCGTTATCAAGGTAAAATAGAAGTGAGAGCAACTACATTCTTTCCTTATGCCTTTATGTTTAAGTTATGCATTTTAACTGTGAAGCAGAAAATTTATTTCTTCGTCCCAACAAAGGGTCGCCAATGGAACATTCTGGCAATATGAAATTATAAACTGAATGTTCTTATTCAAATACAGCAGATATATGATAAATGACAATTTCTAATTCAGAGTGACATTTAAGACAATGCAGTGAAACGTTAACAATTCAATACGCATAGAAACAAGAAAACAGAAAATTTTCTTTTTATCACATTGAAGTACAGAATCTTGGTAAGATTCAACTCCAGGACACACAACACCAGACCAAGTACTGTCAATAAAGCTGTATACATCAGTAAAAGACCATGGCTCACCATCCAGAGTGTTTTGTAATTCCAGGACTTGATTGATTAGACGTCTCTTCTCCTCCTCTTCATCTTGATTCACATCTGGATCTAAATCTATTTTCAGTGAAAAAAACAGAAATCTATTAATCGTTATACCTCATTATAGCATATATAATTCAAACAGAAAATAATCTTCTACAATTACGTCAATAAATCAGAGCCAGATAAGTTATATTATTTTTTATACAAAAAGAATGAAAGCTCCTACTCTAGACTGCAAACAACTAATGCAGCAAAAGCTAGTCTGTGTGTGGATATGTCTACTAAAACAAAAAATTATTTAGCACAGTTGTTTTTGATCGCAGACTGATCTCTCAGAGTCCAATTCCCTGGCACCTTCAGATTGCCATAATATTCCTATCAAAACTGAAATCATTTCTGTCGTAAGAATTCTTATTTTACTTTGCTTTCACAATGTTCAGCAATAATACTAATAGACTGGCTATTCAATTGTCACCTCAAACATTCTACTCTGTTTCCTTTATTAACTCTCTGTTTATCTGTCTATCAATTTTCAAAATCCATGATAAGTTCATCCAATTATCCTCTAACCCTTTGTTGGTGAGCATGTACTAAAATGCATACGAAATCAATGCAGTTTGTCGTTAAAGGGTAAAATGCGTGTAATAGATTCCATCAGCGAATACTAAACATTAAAAAAATTGAACTTCCTAAGTAATTATTTTAAAGTTTTGTGCAGTCTTTTTCTGGATTGCTCTGAAAAGCTAGGCACTACATCCAGAGGCAGTGATCTCATTTGAGAGGTGGGGGGAACACCCAATGAGAGAAGTAAGGAATGTAGGGACAAATGTATAACATGCCCCCTACTGTAAAAGGTGCTTGTCCTCCTCGACCCACCCCCCCCCCTCATGAGTTCACTGCCCCCGACTGCTTCAGAATAGACTAATGTGACTGATTATAATAAATAACATAAATGTTTTACGTCATCTACCTTACTATCATACTGAGACATTAATTAGCTATGTTAACAAAAACAACCTGTTAAAATTGCGATTGTTTATAAGTCACACAGTTTTCACAGACCTTGTGTAGTAGTCTCATTGCTCGACATATTGTTGGCTTGATTTGGTTCACTCATGACTTAATGGCCAACCTACAATATAAAGTGGCTGTGAAAGTCAAGAATTCACCAACACAATCAAAGCAATCTGAAAGATAACAGAGTAGATAAATCTGCAAATGCTCTAGTGCATTTACAAGTGCCCTGTAGGTGACAGGATATTAAAGCTCTGATGACCTAAATGATTAGATTTGAATATGGCTCAAAATTGAAAGATTCAAAAAGGTAATTGGAATGTGCAACATGTCCTAACCATTACAACTAGAAATACAACACCGAAGAATCTCAAACAACAACAAGGCAACTCCAGAATCAAATAACCTTTACTCATAAGTTGCAGCTGCAGCAACATATTCTGCCAAGATCACAATGAAAATTAAATGCTTGTGTGTATTCATTTATTTACCGGACCATTTAACAGAGACCCTTCATTGAACTACCACTGGTTCTTGCAAGAACTGTTTTAGGTGGGAAAAGTTCTGAATCAATCATCATTTCAAAGCTGATAGAAATCTGTGGGAATCTTCAGCTTAGCTTGGCATCTTCAGCTTGTATCTATTTTTATGTAATTCTAATTCCACCTAGATGACTTATCTCCGTCAACAGCTTTACCCAAGAATGTCTATGTTTGATAGACAAACTTCAAAGTCACTGACTTTTGGCAAGACTTAGCATGCCACTGAATGCACACCTGGTACATGTAACAAGAGCACTTGCAGAAGACAACATTAACAGGTAAAAGCGATTATCTAATAAATTTTATCAGATGTTTAAACACAAGTCCCTCAACTCTTTTTCTTTAGTTGTGGCTGGGCTGGGAGTGTTCCTGAGTTTCTTGGTGAGTTCTTTGGGGTGCTATATAAATGCTCAAAATGAATTAATAGGCCTAAGCATTGTTGCCTTCAGGCACTGAAGACAAAGAAAAATAACAAAACAAGAATAGATGCAAGACTGACAATAAAATATTAGACAATGTGAGCAAATGAATTTGAATTAAGGTTGCTTGCTGCTATCTCAGCTGGATATCACTTAGCCATATTCAAAACTATTATCTAACAGCAACAGAAATTCAAGCAATAATTATTACAAAATCATGCTGCTGCTGCTGCTGCTGATTGGTCTAACTAAACTGTAAACATGCCATTGCAATCGTGACATAAGGATTTGAGCCAAAATTAAAAGAATACAACACTGCTACTACCACTTAAGATATATTTAAGGTATCGCTACGCGGCCTCCACCCTTTAACTCAGATGTGTATCAATACGAACCTCCTAGTGATTCTGAATCAAAAAATATTAATTATCACCCCATTAGCTATATATAAGGAATCAGAAATTCAGATTCGTCGCTAGATTCCTGAAAAAACTGAAAAATACTATTTGCGGCGAAAACGCTAAACAAATAAGGAAAATATTACGAAATGACCCAAGAGGAAACTGATAATAATATCCAATATCTGGATTGGAAGTCAGTCATGGCGGCGACAGAGGCTAAAGCTACCAATTGTCAATCAACAGCACGCTATATCCGATAACCAAAAAAGCCGTAAAAAGAGGAAGAACTTCACCACACCCCGTGCTATATTCGAGTTAAACTAATTTTTTAAACCTGCTCTATCACATATAATACTAGACATTCTACTACGCACTCACCAATGACTAAACCCAGGTCGCGATGCCAGATCTGGTTCCCTGCTGATCTAAGAAATCGCGACGCAATTCATTTTGAAGTAGAGGGTTAGACTATTGCAGATAAACGTGACGTCATCGTTAAGCCATTGCAATGTACGTAAAATAATATTATGATGGAACCATGAACTATTTTTATTCATAAGAGCCAATGAATCTATTATTGGTTCTTGATTCGTACCTTACAACCGAGGACCAACATACACCAATATAATTATACTCCTCGACTTACAAAATACAGCACTCGTGCAAAAATATAACGAACATAATGAAACGATAAAGTATAAAGTACAAAGCATAAAGTATAAATTGTGCTCGAGGTCTCTGAAGAGATCGAGTGATCCCGCTAGCTAAAGGCTTCGACGTAAGCTATTTAGTTAATGAATTATTTCAAGACAGCATGAGGGAGAATGTCCTGTATTGGGTCATATGTCCTGCATTGGGTCAGTGGCGGTATCAGGACCTTGCAATGGCTATCATTGTATCGGGCGTGTGTCACCTAGCAAACGCGTTTAATGGCAGACAAGAAGATAAGCGTTTAACAGAGAAACAGCAACTCTTTATTTTCAGCTAAGAAACGTAAATTTTACTCATTTAATGTCAGTCAACGCATTAGACGTTTTGTACTAATACCTACAATTTCTGTAAATTACTTAAGGATAGCATAATTATTGCGAAGCATACATGTGGTAAAGTTTGGAGGCAGTTTAATAATGCAGAAGAATAATGTAAAATACAAATATTTTTCTATTTTCTCTTTTAACAATTTCGTAGTATAATCATATTTGATTCATAGTAAAACGTTGCTGTTTCTGATAATTAAAACAAAATACAAGTACTATAACTAACACCAACTGCGGGCATTAAAATGTAAAAACGACCCAGTGCTCCCCACGTTCTGTCCCAATACTCCCATGGTAGTCTGTATTGGGATATTTTTACCAGTAAGAAAAACACTAAATTTTTTAGTTTACTCTTGTAACAATATTGTAGTTTAACCGTAGAGCTATTAGGCCCATTAAACGTGGCTGTTACTGACTATTAAAACAAAATACAAGTACTACAACTAATGCCAATAATTTATTGCATGCATAAAAATTTAAAAATTGACCCAATGCAGGACACTCTCCCCTACAGAGTGGACGGCCTTGTATCAGCATACAAATGTTTCTGCAGAATAGATTAATTCTAAAAGATACTCAAAACAGCAGCTTGCTAAGCCGGTTACGAAAAATAAAATTAAGAGTAGACAATCAAAACATAGAGATTTTGGACTAGCTGAAGGCACGAATGTCGACAGGTTAAGAGAAGTTAGGACATTAGTTGACCAACCGGAAATTGAGCAGTCAGATGTGTTGAATGTTTATAGGCCTACGAAGAAAGGAGAGAATGAGCGGAAACGAGAAGACTGACCTAGTCAACCACTTGACGTGTCGTGTCATTCCATAAACGGGCGCCAGTAAATTTTATAGAGAAAAGGCGAGTGCGATCTCGAGTACTAGTGTGGGCAAGTATAGTCTGAGGAAGGAGCTAAAATGTCTAGTAAGGTGAGTGTGAATATCTGAATTCCGAACCTAGGAAAAGAAGATGTTCCTTCCAGGTAAGGTGCTGATGTATTATATATATACATATATATTATATTTATATGTATATATATATATATATTTGTTTTGGGACCTAGGCCTAAGCAGAATGTTATTAGCCTTGTCCAAAGTAAAGGTGAGTTTGTTGGCTCTGAACCAAGCCGCTGTTTTGGTTCATTCGGAGTTCATAATTTCGTATAGTGACAGTGACTCTAGCGAGGGAGAAATAAGAGAAAAAGATCTTGGTAGGGGCCTATCGTCAGCGAAGAGGATGAAGCGGTCAAGAGAAGATGCATTGGTGATGTCATTTATTTAAGCCTATATTAGGAATATATATATATATATATATATAGTAGGCCTAAGAAGCTATGAGGATTGAGCCTTGGGAAAACTAAAATTAATTGATCGTATCGTGGAGAGAGAGTCACTGGAGGAGACTCTAGGGTGATCACATGCCCCGAATTGTCCGTTACAGTCCCGGAATTGATCAAAATGTCCCGCATCCCGGACAGGTCCATTCCGGGACAATGTATACCGTCCCGGAATTGTGTTTCTATGATCAAACAAGTAGAAGATGCCATTTTAATGTTTCAATTATTTGACAGTAGAGATGACACTCAGTGCCAAAGCTAGTCTCCTTGTCGCCCTTGGGCTTAGTTTTTCAGGGCACCCCTTTCAAAATGAGAAAATGAATAAAACATGTGGATTCTATGTGTCCGACTCATTCTGCGTTCTTATAACTATAATTGTTGGCTTACATTCTCCAATTGTGCTAATAAGTTTATGTCTAATCATAATCGTGAACTCCAAACTTTTTAAGTGCCACTCTAAGCCAAGCGCGGGGCATACTTTATTATCGAGCCCCGCGTCAAGTCAGAGGGGTTGTCCAAAAGGGTTGTCCGAGTGAGGTCAGAGTTCAGCTGCCAGAGGGTGAGAGGAGGCAAAGCAGCTGCTAAGGTGGATGTCGTCTAGAGTTGAAAGGTGAAGGATCGAATGAGGCTTACTCAGCGAGGTAAAGAGTTCACGACCACATTTGAACTTGCACAGGGAATTGTAGGTCGGTGATATGACTTGGTTGTGGATTCACTGATTTTTAGCCAATGCAGTTATTTTAGAATAGGAGTGACACGATGCTGCCCGAGCAATATGGCAGTAGTTTGGACTAGTAAGCTTTGGATAGGGCTTAAGATGCAGACGCTTGAGGTGTGTCGATTCAAGGTCTGTGCCCTATTTACATAATCGCAGTAGTGCTGCACTCTGGCTCTAATTTTCAAAATGATTAACTTACGTGATCGTGAGACATTTGCCTTCGTCAAATAAGACTTTATAATTTAAAAAACTTCAATCATACATTTTTAGTTCAAAACTCTTGAAATGGATTTCAGATGGGTCATTGTGCAAGTATAGCGCTCATCCCAATGAACCCAGCTACTCCCCACTTAATTTGATATAGATTGGATAAACTGTGGTGCCCCGGAATGGCAGAAGAGAAATGTGGTCACCCTCGCAGGAAACAAGCTGGAAATGATTAAACAAATAGCCTTTAAACCAGTTTAGGTGTGCCTCTCACACCATGGTAGACCTTGGTAGCCTAGTTAATTTAGCAGAAAACAGGGGTCCATATTGGTGCAGCATTAGCTATAGGCCCAGCCAGTGCTTAAAGTGTAAAAAAAAGAAGTCCCTTGACGCTAGGGGAGCCGTCCATAAATGACGTCACGCAATTTTTGACAATTTTTGACCCATCCTCATTCGTCACACGTCGTCATGACTGCCATGAACCCTCAATAATGACGTCGCGTCACAAGGCCCTGACCCCCCCCCCTCCCAAAAAAATCAAACCAGATGTCCAGAATGTAACGCAAATTTTCTTATAATTATAAAAAATCATTTGTAACTATAAAATATTCCAAAAATAATAGTAGAACGACGAAAAACGGAAAAATTAAGTAACCTATAGTGATTACAATCTTATGCATTCCTCACGATGAAAGACTACCAGAATCATAATTAGTGTTGTTTAATTGTGATAACAACTACTGCCAATTAAGCAGAATTTGTTTAAATGAGTGTAAGTTTTTTTAATAAAATTTCATATTTTTATGTGATGATGTGACGTCACATTTCTATCGCCGACCCCCTTTCCCCATGTCACACATCGTCATAAATTTGTGACCCCTCCCCATAGGCGCGTGACGTCATTTATGGACGGCCCCTAGTGTCAAAAAAGTTAAGAACTAAAGATTGCAAAGGCAGAGCATCAACATATTAAGTCGACGACAAATGGTTCGTGCACTGTGGTCCACTGTGTCCGTTAAAATAGAAGTTGGATTGGTGATAATAGTGATGCTGGAATAGAAGTTGGATGGGTGAACGAAATTCTTCCAAAACAGATGCTATTTAGATGAACATAATGCACTCTGAAAAAGTTGGATCATTGAAAAGAATATAGATAGAAGTTGAGGTGACAAAAATGGTTCTTGCTGAACCAGAGGCTGGATTTGCAACACATTATTATAATCAATCCAACTTCTACTTAACCAAATACAATGGGCGAAAAATAGAATTTTTTATCATTCGTTAGGCTTTTTGTCCCATCAACCATTACATAGTCGTCAATTATTTGTTGGTGATATATTTGTTTTAAAAACATGTAAAGCATAGGTCTACAGAGAATTGCTTTTCTTTGTGAAATTGTCGACGAGGGGCCAGTGACCCCGGCATCGTTTTAAAAGTTGTAAAAATAAAAAAATTTTCTTCCTCTTTTTCCTGTTGATAGTAACGTACGCATTATAGAGGAACTGCACTGTTGCATGGACGCTCAGGAACGGCGTTCAGGCTCTGCTGGCCAAATAAGTGGCAGGACGGCGTCCAGCCTTGAAAACAAGGGCCTGGACGCCGTTCATGACCGTCCAGGCACACTTTAAGCCCTGGGCCCAGCAGAGTTCCATAATAGCGTCCCTAAATTGCAATATGAAATCTTTCATAATTGAATCTATCTTATGATTTTCTGAATCTCACCTATATAAATGCAGTGTTGGGCACAAGACCAAAAGTGCAATACCATGATCGAGACTGTAAACTGATGACGTTTGTGAAACCTGTGTTGCGGATGACGCCAGGTGCGTCTATCCCCCTTAAGGCATTGGAGCAACTTCCCCCTACCCCCCAGTTCCACTCGCCACCTAATTTTTAACGGTGCTCGGTCCCCGGGAAAGTCTTTTGAAATTGCAGATGCATGTAGGTCAAAGCGAGCTTTAGCACCTTACGGATACAAAAACCGACTCTGCCCCACCAGACTTTTTTACCTGTGAGCATTCATTGTCTTGTAAACTTTTTAAAATGTTCATGCATTTCTAATTTCTTCACTCACTTTTGGATGGCAATAATCGTCAATCCTCACATATGTCATACAGTGATAGGTAATAACATATCTAGGATATATATAGTATTCGTTTATTTATATTCAATAGGCCTACAATCTGACAAAGACACAGAAATGCTAACACGAGTGACAGTGATCAGTAACAGTTTAGAATTTATATATCGAACTAGTAAATGTTCTTATATATAATGATCTGCGGATAAATTGAGAGTAGTCTTTGGGTGGGAGAACGTGCATGACTGTGTGCACTTTAGGTCTTAATTGGTGAATAGGGACTTAGTAGGCTATGGGTACATGCATACGAGTTGGTGAATAATATGGTTGTGCTCTAGGTCTTACTTAGTGAATGGAGGAATGAGCGAGGGAAGGATTTGGTAAAGAACATGTTTGGGGTTGTGTAAAATGGAGAAAAGGAGTCTGGCATCTGCTATGTTGCCAAGTTTAGAAACTGTTGTGAAGGATTGTTCTATGTAATCTAGTCTGTTGGCTCTTTTTGTGAGTTCATATCGAAGGGGTAGGGAGGCATATAACATAACAGTTTGGCCATGTAACTGTACCTAAATATTTGAAGGTGACCTAGATATTTGCCGCGCTTTGATTGGACAGAAGTTGACCTCAATATAGAACGCAAAAGACCCTGTAAACAAACGTTCGATTCGCGTTTCAAAATGTTTTTTTCGCGTCTACGTAACTATATATGCAATTATTAAAGTTAAATTCATCATGTATTGTAAGTATATTTGCAATTATTAAAACTAAGCAGAAACTTAATGGGTAATGTGGTTTTTTCGCATTTTAGTATTGACCGCTGCGAACTTGCAATGTTACAGTAGGTGATGCACAGTTCGACGACCGTTTCGCTTAATTAATGTGTAAGCCCCTATTTTCGCTCTGCTAAAATCAGGCATGATTCGTGATTATTCACGGGTTAACAGCTAGAACGAACAGTCCAGTTGCAGTTGAATCGTGAGCTAAAATATTATCCGACTCGTGATTCATCACGGGTTAACAGCTAGTAATTATAATAAGCAGTCACACTATTTAAATCTGAATTTTATTTTATACCTATATGCCTACTGTTGTATTTGTAAGACCACGTTGAAAGCTCCGTTCCGGGGTACGGTTGGTAGAACAAATACAGGCCAGCAGAACCAGCAGGAAGCCCCACCCTCTGAATTTGATTTTTTTTAAATCGCGATACGGAGCGCAAGCCATAGGCCTACTGGTCGGTCCATTGCCTAACTTCTAAGTTCTAACGTATTCAATGAGGTTCGAGCTTTAGTGCCTGGAAGAATTTGACGATATAATATTTATATGCCATGCTGTAGAAAAGAGGTGATGACGTAATTGTTGGTTTGTGCACTTCAGTGAATTCACTCTAAGTTTAGGCGTTAACAAGAATGCAATACAACTTTTGTTGAAACATTTATAAATAAGCGTACTTGTAACTTCAGTCATACGACGTACATATAGTACTTAACTATATTGCAGTTCATTAAAGAAATGTGTGATGCGATCTGTATGTCCTGATTCGATGATTTCCGTTCCGGAGCATCATAATTAAGCGCCGGTCAGTAGGTAGTTCGATTGGGTAAAGAGGAGAGTCTTCGCCACTGCAATAATTACTCTTTCAAAACATTATAGCGATCACCGTGATATAAAAAAGAAGGAGGAGGTATACATGCAAGAGAGGGAAAGAGAAGACTATGATAATAATGCAATAATCATAAAGTTATTCATGATGCCTATTGTTCTCGCTGTTTATGCTGCTGTCGATGATGATTATGATGATGACGATGATGACGATGACGACGACGATAATGATGACGATGATGATGATAATGATGACGATGATGATGATAATGATGATGATGACGATGACGATGATGATGACAAAAGAAACGTGGAAACGGAGAAATAAAAGTGCGTTGCTCTCGGTAGGCGACAATAATTAGATGATTCTACCATAAACAAACTGCAATTGTCCAAACTGTCTGAAAATGCCGATGTCCAGAATTATCCTTGAATCAGGCAGTCTATTATAGGCCTATAAAATATAAGAATCAGCTGATCTCTCAAACGATTGCTCTAACGTAAAATGCGTCGATCGTAAGTTGAAGAATGTCATCGACTGCAGAACATCTTGAATATCATTTAGACGCCGAAGAAGCAACGACGAAGAAGACAAAGACACGGACTCTGACGTCACAATCAACACAGTCCCCCTCGCCCCACAGAACTCGACACAAGCAACAACAACATCATAAAGACGGCCTTTCATCTGTTGGCGGCGCCGGAAGCAACTATTTACACATCGCTGTTCGAATTGACCTTTAGTCGAACTGTACGCCACTGAGGTCGACCTCCGATGGTTGACGAGAACGCCCTCCCGACGCAATCTTCTACGGGCTGTCGCTTGCCTTTAGCGCTGCAGGGATGATCTGGGCGTTGTATCCGTTTACGTTGCCGCTGCTGTTACATAATCCACCTCCTCCTCCTCCGCCAGTTGATCCCTTCTGAGCGGAACTAATGAAACCTTCCATCAAACTGTGTATGCTGTTCGGACGATCTGGAAACCAAACGAAATAACGCTTATACAATATACATGTAAAATACGTAGTGGATACACCTTTTCCATCTCACAGATAGATAGGCCCACGTACGCAGCGCCTCTGAGAGATTTCTAAAGCGTCCTCTTACATTCCATTACATTAAACTTCGCCACAGTTTGGACTTTGACAGTGCCAAATCCCAAGCCTGGAGAAAGGAGAAGGCGACACCAAATCATCTTCGACATGGAACGGTGTCGTTAAAAAATCAACACGCTTTCCATTACATTCTGCAGACATATGAGATAAATGCGCTTCTGAACACTTCCAAAGTCCGTTTACATTACGTCGCATTGCATCATGGAAGTGGACTCCTTCAGGCTATGGCGATTCTTTGAGAGCTGATGAGCAAAATTGGCACACGATAATAATAATCGATTATTGCAAAAACTTATGCTCTGCAATATGCACTTGGCAGAGTTTATGCTTAATGTTGAGCTATAAATTTAGAAAAGGACACCAGCGAATGGTCATACGCCACAAGAAGATTACTTGTCTAAGTGCCGCGAATGGCAGCAAGAAACGGACAAGCGCTATATAATTATGAGGTGAATGGAATGCTCATTAGAAACTATAGCGTGAAATTGTGGCCCATAGGCGTCGGGATTTAATTCTTACGAAAAGTGTACGAAAGTGCATGATCGTAGACCACATCAGCCTTAAAACAATCTTTAAAAAATTTATATCTAAAGTTTCTGGTCACCTTCTAGTGACACTTACGTCAAGAGTATGACTTTGTATCGACTTTGTTAATTTAGTGCTAACTACTGATTGTGCGGCTGGTTGAAAGCGAGATGGTTCGATCCGGAAGCTATACCTTCCTGTCTTCTCTCTGCATCAGAGGCACAGCTGCCGTCCAACTCAGATTCATTGGCATCCTCTGCAGATGCAGACGCTGCAAGAGAAGACAGAAGCATCTGTTGGTCAGGAATTGAATTGAAACTCTCAACCAATTGTCTATTGCTACAGCAAAACACACACAAACGCTAACTTATGGTTATCATTAGAGTATCAACTGGAATCACCAGGTTCGGCAAATTTGGACGACAACAGCTGATGTTTCAGCGTACAATAGTATATCCCTATTCCATTCAAATACGTTTGGTTCACTATGATAAACGAATTTAGCGTACATGATTAGATGAGGCAGGCTACGCATCATCGCTACATATCATGCACACACAAACGCACAGACACGTCTACGGATGCACACTTGCAGACAAAGAGAGACAGACATTTGGTGTACAGTGAGTTTGTGATTGATTGTCTTACCGTTCCTCAGTCTGCGTTTGTCCTGTCCTTGGATGAGGAGTAGACCCAGATGCCGGTCGTCACGGCAACCGTCTCCGCTGCTGCCTCCGCTGCAGTCGGCGCCGGATGCTGGTACAGCTTGGTGGAGTGCAGCGTGTAGCGCGCTGGTAACTGGAGCATAGCAATGTCCCGTCGGTCCACGGTCCATCGACTGGAGACGATCTTGGAGACTACGACGAGCCCTTCGTTCCTTCTTCAGCTTCCTCTGAAGAGAGGCTGCAAACAACGAACCAACCAACCGTGACGAAAGTTTAATTAAATGAACGATTGATAGAAGACAACAGTCCCGGTGGGCATCATGTCGATCGCTGTAACACCATAATTTTTAGTGACTCTTTCTCGATCATTGCCTTCAGTTAATCGGTGGCACAAAGCTAATACTAGGTCCCTACACAATAACCGAATCATTGCAAGCCGAGCGTTCTAACCAATCGGCCACCGTGCCCCATCAAAGTGTCTGATCTTAATGTCTGATAATAATTGCAGACACTGATGTATATTACGGTGCACCCAGAGACATGAACCGTGCTAGAGCAGTAGGACAGATGGGCGCCTGCTGCTGTAGAGTAACATTTGATAGCTATCATTAGTACTGTCATCATCAATCATCATCATCGCCGTCGTCGTCGTCGTCATCATCATCATCATCGTTGTCGTCGTCGTCATCATCGTCATCATCATCATCATTGTTGTCTGTAGTGCATAATTATTGTGTCAAAGGCTGCGACACTAGTATACGTACGTCCAAATCAATTTAACTAACCACGATGACTGCGTAATAATCGATTTAGAACCATTACTACTAGTGTTAATTTTCATCATAAATCATTTGCAGAAGTTCACCGGCAAAACAAATTGTTTTTACCTTTCTTTCTGCGTTCGTCCATAAGTTGTTTCTCCAGAATTTCTCTCACTTCTCTCTCCTTTGTCGCTTTCATCTTCATATCAGCTGAAAGAAGAAACAACTGATCGCTATAATGATTGTTAAACGAATTTCAAATTGTCTGATGATCTGCTAAAAGGTCAATAGGTTATAATTATCATGTTTCTTTATTACCATGATCATTAAGCACATTGCTAGTGTAGCGCAGCATTAAATAGGTCTATTTTGGGGACCTACGACATGGACCGTATCATAGCAGTACAAATGTCTGTTCAAATGACAATTAAAAAATATTATTGTATGGCAATTTTGGGGCCTTATAGGTGTGCGGGCCATGTGCATACCCAAAGAGGTATTCAGTTTTAAGCGCAAATGTTTATGTCGCTGCATTTGAATGAAAATACAAATATGGTAAATGGATCATCAGTTGATCCTGTGACTCTAAAACAGAAAGCAGTGCTTTCCTTACCAGGCAAGTAATAAGTTAATAACTACAGACAATCAGACGACTGCTGCTCTACAACAGTATTATACCGAATATCTGCGCTGTTCACGCATAATTTGGTCCACGCACAGTAATAATGATTACAATTCAGAGTAGAGCTCTCAGATGTATGACCATAATGAGCTCACCGCGAGCTTAGTAGAGTAGACCAGTCGTGATGCAAAGCAACAAGAGAGAAGAAGATCCAGAACGCTTGCTCTGTGATAGAAGGCAGAAATTCGGATAGAATGGAAGCAAAGTAGAATGGAAAGTTGGAGAGAATCTTAAATATTATTACTATCCCACTGCAAACTGTGGCTGCAGTTGCATCGTTCAATATTCGATGGATGTCTCCTGCGTAAATATCGCGCACATGATAATCCTGACTCGTTTCACTAAAAGAACATCAGTACCGTTCAACCGGACATAGATCCCCTCCTCTCTTCTCTCTCTCCGCTGCTACTAACGCTTTCTGTCGCCGCGGATTCGCTTTAATTCACCCCGACAGACCTGTCTGAGCACACGTAGCTGATGGCACATGTGGCAGCGGTCAGTGCACGTGCTTTGTCGTGCATCCTCTCATCCTTCTCCTCATCTCGTCTCTGCATCCTTTTCCTTAATTTTCATCCCCCTCCATGTGTCTCCAGCCTCTCTCTCCTCTTTGTGTTCCCTAATACACGTCATCTTCGGTTTCCTTTTCCTCTTCCTTCTCTTCTCCCATTTTCATCCTCCTTCTCCTCGTTCCTCATCCTTCCTCGTATTTTATCTCATACTTTATACTCACGTGGATCATATAGTCGATGATGAAATGTGTTACGCAGCATTGGCTTGTAGGCTACATCGCCCTCCCTCTGGTTGAAAACCCTTCCACGGTCCCTCCCTCTCTATAAAAAGCGATTTCTAGGAAGAAAGACGTCTGAAGACAGATGGCCATTCTGACAGCACTGATGCCGTTCTGGTAAACAATTGATGATCATGATCCATGGAAGATTATTAACTGGAGGAGACGCAACCGACAGAAACGAAGGAAGATAAATTCACCGAATATTAATCACTAAACGCTTCGATGAAAATCAAAGAAGGGCCGACGTGTTTCATTTCGCCACAACTCGATCATACCGATTGCTTATGTATATGTACATGTAGCCTATGTAAACTATATATATATATATGTATGTATATGTATACAGGTTGGCTCGTGTGTAACTGGCTGTTCATATATATATATATATATATATATATATATATATATATATATATATATATATATATATATAGGCTACATAGGCTACATATATATATATAGTGCCTGTTGCAACTATCTAAAGATGTTCGTAAATATAATAAATATGACTGAGGTCGACAGGAGATTGAATGAACCAGCTCGATACTTTCGATGTGAATTTAGATGCTAATTTACTTTTGTGACTGCATTGATAATCAGAGAAACTTCGAGACGCATGTTTATCCGTCAAGAATCGAATTCGCGTAACAGCTACGCTTGTAAAGTAGTATGAACACGGTCGTAAGAAACTTGGCAGCCAACTGGAAAGAAATCCGGACAGAGAACGAGTTCTGTCCCAAAAGGCACCATAACGACACAATAATAATAAATAATATACATATTATATGCAACTAACAGCAGAACTCACTGTACTTACAGGTGACTGACTGACTGACTGACTGACTGACTGGCTGACTTTGACTGACTGACTGACTGACTAACTGACTGATTGACTGACAGACTGACAGACTGACAGACTGACAGACTGACAGACTGACTGATTGACTGACTGTCTGACTGCCTGACTGCCTGACTGTCTGACTGACTGACTGACTGACTGATTGACTGACTGACTGACTGACTGACTGCCTGACTTTGACTGACTGACTGACTGACTGACTGACTGACTGACTGACTGACTGACTGACTGACTGACTGACTGACTGTTCAGTAGCGAAGAGCAAGGAGACAGACAGATACGAGGAGGATTGGGTGAAGAAGCGGTCGGTGATCAACTTCTCATAAAATATATGACGGTAATTTGCAATCGAAAGATTACGTCGTCATTGTCGTCGTCAACTCATTTCAAAGCATTTGTCTATCCATAATTAACACAGAGCACACGGCAGAGGAAAGGACGTCGAGACGATGGTTATCGTTGTATTTATCTCAGTCATCGTTGTATTTATCGCTGACTTCGTTCGTATCGTTGACTGTCTTCAGCCGGACAACATCACTCGACCGGATTTCAAGTCACTCCAGAACGACAGATTTATTTAACCGTTGTCTGCGTTGTAAATAATTAAAATTCACTGTTTATCTCAATTGGCGTGCGATAAGACCGGTCATATATATTGCGCCTCGTCATTACATCCTCAGCTGAATTCTTCCGATTCGAACTAAAGATCTGTTCTTCAAGTTCATCGACCTTGACACTAAGAACAAACTTTAATCTTTCTGTTTACCAACTCCTTTGCGATCGATTACAATTGCCTTTGTCGACTATCAGATTATCTTGATATATGTATCAGACCCATATAACATTTTATCTACATGTATATAATATGTGCAAGTTAGAGATACGTACACGTGTATGCTTGAACATGATATATATATATATACACAGGTATACACATATCACCTATATGAGCTTATCTATTTAACTGAAGAGATGTCTATGTTGAAGTATATAATATATATGGTTGTTGGCACATCGTTTGAATATTTATAATAGACTCATAATCAAAATTACAGCGTCAACTTCACTATCGGAATTTGTTGGGAAGTTCTTTGGCGCATTTCTTAGCAGATTTCTTCAAGTTGAGGCAACGAACGTCAAATACGAGTTTAACTCATTCTAAACTTCGCGTGGTTTTGTCATATATATATATATAAATATATAAATATAAAGTTATATGTATATATGCAATTATAAGGTCATTTGAAGTAATTAGGGTTATTGTAAACTACATAACGACTAGCTAGGCATAGTGTGCTTTGGAATCGGTCTGCGTGCAAGACAAAAAAATGTTGTCTGCAATGTAATTATATACACATCGTAATCGTAAGTTTCCACTTTCTAGGGCAACGCTCCATAGTTAAGATTAAGGGCACGAGTTTATTCACGAGCTCTGCGTATAAGTCATAGGTGTCGTTCAAAGGTATACAAGGGAGCTGTGAAGAGCATGAGAAGATTGGAAGGCCGAGAGTTTGATGGATTGGGGAGCATTCGTAGCAATAATATGTTTATTGAAGACGTGAGATCTTAATTTGGAAGAATATCTTCTTTATAATAAACGAAAAGACGAGACACAGCGAGAAGAAAGGATCGGCTTTAAGAACTCATGTATAGGTCTTATTTATGGCCTATACTCCGTATACGGTTCTACTTGAATCAAACGCTGAAATTTTGTTCGATTCCAGCCCTCTCGAAAGCAGTAAGGTCTACACATATAGGGTGAAAAACTGCAAATGTACACAATTTACACATATGCAACTGAACTTTGGGTGTCGCTTCTGCGGCCGTGAAGTATTCGAACAATGGCGCTCTCTCTGAGGACACCTGCTTGGTTGAGCATCCACAACGGCACAACGCACGTCAGTCCATTTCGGGTGACCAGACCACCCCCTCCTCCATCTAGACGGTCTCCGTGGCATTGCCAGACGTCAGAGGCTCTGCTGCTGAAATATGGATGGCGATTTCCATCAGTTCTGGGAGACTGCAGATGGACGTTAGCATTCTAATTTGCTCCTCCCTTTTCCGATATAGATCATAAACATCTAGAGCCGATCGCCGCATCTTCGGGGAATCGTCAAATCCAGCAATCATCATTTTCTCCAACTATTACCATCGTTTGGCTTCTGTTGGACGGATAGAGCCCCTCGTAGTCGTCGTCGTCCGCTCACAGCGCCCCGCCTCGCGACATCTATCGTAGCTGCTGCAGCTGGTGGTCATGAGGAGGCTGCAGCTGCTGCTGGTAGCGATGGTCGTAGTAGTGATGGTCGTCTTCTTGATGCGGGGCTGATGACCGGCGCCCGACTGAGAGATACAAATGTTGCAATGCTACGCTTGTAATTCCGCGCTGGCATTATGACGAATGGGGTTTTAGATTTCTCATCAATGCCAGCGGCGCATGTAAATCTTCCTGCCGTGCCGTCGTCTACCTACCAACGCCTTCTTCCTTACACTCACAAAGCCCCCTCATTATTCTCGCGAGTCAAGACGAAGGAGATGCTGCTGCTGCTGCTGTTGCTGAGGATGGCGGTTTTTGTTTCTGCCTCCTCTCGTCCAGTCAAAATAAATCACCAACAAAGGATTTGACGACTCGTGTCAGCCACGGGAACAAGAGCGACGGCGGTGGTCACTCCCTAGCGTCGATTTGTTGAAGTCATCGAGTCATCACTTAAGGTGGCGACGTCCGACACCTCTGCCATTTCCGATTAATTCAAGCGATTCCGGGTCATGCATTTCCAACGAGGGAACTAATAATATTATATTATGTAGACGATAATGTCGTAGGACAGTTGCAGAGATTTGAAACGAAACAGCTGTTAGTTATACTGACCAAATAACCGCATCGCTTTACGCTTTTCTTAAGCAACTGAAAGCGGTGAAAGAGCGAAGAGGCTGTTTCATGTGAATTAAAAGTGAACTGTTTTGTCATTAGACTGATTTTGTTGACATAGAAATTCCAAGCTGCCTATTTCTATTCAACTTGATAGTCGTCATTAACGGTGGGAATGGGCCTACTCCTGAAATTAAGCTGAAATTTTTACAAGAATTATTATTATTAGAAAGTAGACTAAATTGTGCAGTCAGCATTTAAATTTTAAATTATTGTTAATAAACGCAGCAATTGTCATTTTAAACGTTATTGAAGACGTTATTGGAAAAGATCACCGCTTTCAGAGAGAAATCAGGTTTACACTCGGTCCTTCCTCAAGAAGGACCGAGGAATATAATCCACATATCGCCATCGTATCATACAAAATCTCTCCTCTCACATCGAACTTCAACCCGTTTGTCTTCACTGCGTCTTGTCAGATATTTTTCCATCAGATTCCATCTCATTCCGTCTAATCTGATCCATGGAATCCAATTCCTCTAATCTGGGATCTGATATAATCTGATCCAGTGTAATATCTTACGATCTAATTAGTCCTATAGAATCTACTCAAGCTTAACAGACTCAGTTCTTATCATATCTGACCTGAATTTCTCTGATCTATTCTTATGTTATCGTATTGAATCCCTTTTGATCTAATCCTCGCTAATCCTGTTCGATAGGATCTCCTCGAATCTGACCATTCGTATACGTATAGCGTTTCATAGTAAGCCAGAAAAAGTCAAGGCCAATTGACGGAGAACGATATCTACGGCTGCTTTCGAGTTATTACGAAAACCTATGTCAATTAAGACGTCGAAGAAAGGAACTCACCTCTTTCGAAGTTGGTCTGTTGTTCCCTTTGACCGGCCTTCTCAGCAGCCAGTTTGACGAGGCCCTGGATGTTAACGAGAAGGGTCTCGAGAGTAGACATGTCTGCACTGTTCGTCAGGAAGTAACCAGTTGACGGCGGAGGAGGAGGACCAGACACTTTGTCCAGAGCCTCACCGTTAGACATCCGACCCCCACACGCAGGGTATCCCCTCAGACTGACTGAACCGTCTACCAATGCAACACAACAACGACAACGGCTGACTATTATAATTGACAAAGCATCGATTTCATTTAGTCAATTAGATTTTACTAAGCAAGGGGATATTCTTCTTCTTCTTCCTCCTCCTTTCCTCCTCCTCCTTATCCTCCTCCTCCTCTTATTCTTCTTGCTTTTGTTACACTCTTCTTCATTATACTTGTTCTTCGTCGTCTACAGTAACTTCGTTGTGAGTGTGCATTAGTGTATGTTATCTTCCTTTATTGTTATTTCCATTTTAACTCCGTGGATTATATTCCAAGTTTAGCATGATATATTAAAAGACATGTTTACGTGGAATGGTTAATCTTATTCTTTCGTTACAATGGCTGCATTATATTTTATTAGTTACTGAATGATAGTTTTGAATACATTGCCGTTGATATATTTCATATCACAGTCGTCATGCGACAAAAGAGCGACCTGATTTCCGGGATATTTACAGCCGAGTGATCACCTAATTGACTTATCACAGAATTCATTTCCTAAATTAATTGGAGAAAAACCGAGCCCAAAGCAGAAAGAAAATTGACGGCAGAGAACGTTTGAATTACAGTCTAAACGTGACCAGTGGCTGCGCGTCGCCAGCAGAGGGCGTGCCTGCGTTTGTTGGTTAGTTACGCAGTGTCTCCTTGGTTTATTTCTTTGCCCGTCCATTTCCTTCTGCTCTTCCCACTTCATCTTCTCTGGCTCATCCCTCTCCGGATATAAAGCATCTGCCATTAATCTCGGCTTTCTACCGAACGATAATGCGAAGCAAATAATAGTAGGGACCTTCTACTCATATAAATATACGACCACCAGGAGAAGAGGCAGAAGAAGAAGGGTAGTAGGAAGAAATATGAAATAAGTAGAAGAGGAGGAGGAGGAGGAGGAGGAGAAATAAGAGAGAATAGTAGGAGGAAGGGTATGAGGATATATGCGATGACACGGAGGAGGTGAGCAGTGTGTGAAACAGATGGAGAAGGGAGAGGAATAGGAGCAGGAGGAACAGTATAGGAAGCGGGTTAAGAGGAGTACGAGAGAACGAAGAGGAGAAGGAACAGGAGGAGTGGGAAGAGAAGGGTGGAAGAGCGAGATGAGAGGCGCCATCTGTGTGCGGGTGGAGGGCGTGAATAAGATGTAATAATAAATAAAGCCTCGTATACATAAGACGTATAAATGTCAGAAGGACTTGTGAAATTATCAGCCAAAGACGGGAAGGAAATCAGATACAGACAACGAGGGAAACAGGAAATGAAGCGCAGGAAACGACATCAGCACAGAGAGAAGAAAGGACACGAGCCACAGCAGCAACAGCAGCCGACGAGACAATGCCATCCATTACGACAGTCAATGATACAATGATGAAATGAGATCCCGCAGCTATAGTGGCGCGGCTTCTGATGATGATGATGATGATGATGATGATGATGATGATGGTGATGGTGATGATGATGATGATGACGACGACGATGTGGTTGGTGATGGTCGAGAGATGGCGCTTGTGATGCTCTCAGTGTCTGCGGATTATTGAAATGGCCAGCGCTGCCATTAAATACTACGGCGCCTTCGGCAATACAAGAATATGATCAACTTCTTCTTCTCTTCCTCCACCTCCTCCATCTCTTCCTCCTCCTCTGTTCACCTCTTCTCTCATTCTCCTTTACAGCCTTCGAGCAGTCACACTGTGCCATGCACGAAATTCCGCCTCACGGCGGCGCGGTTTGATTCCCAGGAGAGAGTCATACTTTGGGGGCCCCAAGAAGGCGTTGGTTGGACGGAAACAGGCGTTGGGATCTTCTACGTTATTCTTTTCGTTCACTCCGACTTACACCCTCTTACGCTGCAAGTAACTCTGCCTTAGCTTGACACCAGTTAACTTGAAATGGCGCATTAATAAGTCTTTAGACTTAGTTTTACGTTTCAATTCACTTGAGATTCACGCGCAAGAATTCTGTCTTTCCATCCAAGCGACTTCCTTCTCTTTTTCTATGGTGTATCTGCCTTCCCAATAAATATTTTTGAGTTTGATAGACATCTTGGCATGGACGTATACCCATAAGACTGACCATGGTAACGTTTAAAATTAATATATAGGCCTACGTGATGAAGCGCGTTCTATTGTTCGCTTCAAAGACGGCTTTACGTGTAGACTGAAATGGTAGAATAGAGAGGAGTCGAAAACCCTAAGAGGATATTATGAAAAGATTAGATGTTTTGAAATAAGCTTGAACTCTGACGCTTCAGATCGTTTATTTTTTGGGATTGGGGGAATGCTACAAGGATCTCGAAGAGTCAATTAATGCAAGGACAAAGGGAAGATCGTCAGAAGGACCAGAAACCATTCAAGGTTTATCCAATCGAAGGAAGAAGGAGAAGGTCGTGCTTGTAGGAGACTCCCTGTGTGTGCTCAGTGCTGTCTGCCAGGCAGGGAAAAGGGTACAGTAAATTCTGCCGGAAATTATGAACGGTGACCGAGGGGATACAATCTCTGTTCAAGTCAGCATACATAATATCAGCATGGGCGAAACGCACTTAATGGGGGGGGGGGGTGGTGGGTGTATACATAAACCTAATGTTTTGTAGTGCATTCAACGTTAGGTTTTGTTAAGACGTATAATTTTTAAATGGACAATTTATAAGAGGTTACCAGCAACGACATTATTATAGTGCCACGATGAGGGAACAGGGAGTTGAGGAAGACAAACAAAGACATAGATGGAAAGAGAGACAGAGAGCGAGCGAGCGAGCGAGCGAGCGAGCGAGCGGGCGGGCGGGCGGGTGGGTTTGAGTGAGTGAGTGAGTGAGTGAGTGAGTGAGTGAGTGAGTGAGTGAGTGAGTGAGTGAGTGAGTGAGTGAGTGAGTGAGTGAGTGAGTGAGTGAGTGAGTGAGTGAGTGAGTGAGTGAGTGAGTGAGTGAGTGAGTGAGTGAGTGAGTGAGTGAGTGAGTGAGTGAGTGAGTGAGTGAGTGAGTGAGTGAGTGAGTGAGTGAGTGAGTGAGTGAGTGAGTGAGTGAGTGAGTGAGTGAGTGAGTGAGTGAGTGAGTGAGTGAGTGAGTGAGTGAGTGAGTGAGTGAGTGAGTGAGTGAGTGAGTGAGTGAGTGAGTGAGTGAGTGAGTGAGTGAGTGAGTGAGTGAGTGAGTGAGAATGAGAATGAGAATGAGAATGAGAATGAGAATGAGAATGAGTATGAGAATGAGAATGAGAAAGAAAGAGTGCGCACGCGAAAGAGAGAGACAATTTATAAAGCGCAAGACGACATGATATGAATCAATCCAGAGCGTAAACATATTGTAAGTAAAATAACGAAAGCGGACTCAATTCAGTGCGTCTTTTAATTGCTAAAGTTATTCTTAAACTAATTGGTTCTTAGATCTGTTCTAACCTGGATCGTCTTCGCTTCTTTCCTCCGTTGAATCTTCGTCGTCCGTGTCCAAACGATCATTCTCATAATGTCTATCGTCGCTGACGTAAATCCTGTCGTTGCTCCCGAATTGCCTAAGGTCGTGCACATAGTTCCGGTCATTGTGTCCGTAATGGCTGACACCGTTGCCGATGACCACCGATGACCTCTTGGACAAATCAAGCTGACCGGAAGAGAGCTGCTGGTCACTGGTCGCTGTGCTACCGACTGAAGTACATTATCCAACACAGAATTCATCAACAAGTCTTGAACAAATCAGATCTAAAACCAGGGTCCACCACTCAGCGATTGCCTGGCTGGCCGGCCAACCGACCGACCGACCGACCGACCGACTCACTCACTCACTCACTCACTCACTCACTCACTCACTCACTCACTCACTCACTCACTCACTCACTCACTCACTCACTCACTCACTCACTCACTCACTCACTCACTCACTCACTCACTCACTCACTCACTCACTCACTCACTCACTCACTCACTCACTCACTCACTCACTCACTCACTCACTCACTCACTCACTCACTCACTCACTCACTCACTCACTCACTCACTCACTCACTCACTCACTCACTCACTCACTCACTCACTCACTCACTCACTCACTCACTCACTCACTCACTCACTCACTCACTCACTCACTCACTCACTCACTCACTCACTCACTCACTCACTCACTCACTCACTCACTCACTCACTCACTCACTCACTCACTCATTCACTCACTCACTCATTCACTCACTTAATCAATCAATCAATCAATCAATCAATCACTCAATCCCCAACTGTTTATATGGACAATAAAATGTAAGAGATACGAACATAATTGTGGTTGCAAGAGACAATAAAGCAATGCAAAGACCTGACTAGAGATATTGTGACGTCTAGAAAAACTGTTGTTTGATCTTATGAGAGAGATACACGCACAGACAGACAGACAGACAGGCAAGAACACAGATAGATGAGCATGCATGATGAGCCATTGTTCTTACCAGAAGACTCGTGATCTGTGGCATTGGACGGAGGTCTCGGTGCTTCGAGGCCAGACTTCTTTTGGACCTCAAGGTTCAGAGGTCGGTCGAGGGAGGCATCGCTCGGGTGTGGACCAGGAAGCGGAATCATCATCCTCATCGCTGCCGCTGCTGCTCCTGCCTTGCTGCTGCTGTTGCAGTTGTTGTTGTGTTCCTCGGCAGATGACCTCATGTCAACCATTCTGTCCTCTCCACGGCATCTATTATACGTAATAGGCGCTTGTTGCATGCAATAGGCATCTATTACACGTAATAGGCGCTTGTTGCATGCAATAGGCATCTATTGCACGTAATAGGCCTCTCACGTAATAGGCATCTACTACACGTAATAGGCATCTGTTACGCGTAATAGGCATCTGCTACACGTAATAGGCATCTGTTGCACGTGATAGGCATTTGATACAAGTAATGGACATCTGTTACACGTAATAGGTATATGTTACTCGCAACAGGCATCTATTACACGTAACGGCTTTGTTGCAGTTGTTGTTGTGTTCCTCGATAGATGACCTCATGTCAACCATTCTGTCCTCTCCACGGCAGCTTTTACTCGTAATATGCATCTGTTACACTTAATATTAAATCTCCCAATGAAACAATGTCCTTAAATATGAACTTTATATATCGCCATGATTTAGCCTATGAGTGTCTCTCAGAGGTTCCCAAATGTGGAGGGTATAGGTTGCTTCCCGGTCTTATCAAGAAGTGATTCTTTGGATATTGATTTGGTTGTGACTAGGTTTGGAAGATAACAATTGGGTTAGGTTTGTTCATTAGACGCTCAATCGATTGAAGTTACTGATTAACAATAATAATAATGAGACATGCAAGACAGTATGTACGGAAGTGTGCATGCATGTCTGTATGTGCGTATGTGTGTAGGCATGCAGATCTGTCTATCTTCCTTCTTGCATGTTTGTCTGTCTATCCATCTAACTATAGATGTCTTTTGTAACTGAACTAGTAATGTCTGACCTGGTCGACGTCACATCCGGTCCGTGAATATTTCGGTCATGGGCGACAAGATGTTCTCTCATGTTGCTGAGGTGAGTGGCCATGGCCAGGTTCATCATTCCCGGGTGTCCTAGTGGCATGAAAGCCAGGTGAGCCAGATGAGCCGGGGGGTAGTGAAACCCACTCGTCAGCAGAGGACTCTTCTGAAGTTCACTGAACGGCATGTAATTGCCTCCAAAGCCAAGCGATTTCTTCGCATCTGTCATTGTACAGAAATGTCTTGCGTTAACTGATGACGTTGTTGCGTGATTTCAGGTGTGATATTTTACAACTCATGTGACCCATTAAAATGCAATTTGGCATCTATTACGGTAGATGTGTGGTGTGAGATTTTCTGGTAAAAGAAATTGAATGTTAATGAGTTTCCAATATCATTAATTATAAAGTGAGTGAGTGAGCGAGTGAGCGATTAAGTCAGTCCGACAAACAAACAGACAACCTCCCTCCCTCCCTCCCTCTCTCATTTTCGCCCTCCTTTTTTTCCTCCCTTCCTCTTGCCCTCTCTACATCTCCTTAATTCTTTTTCCAATCCCTTCCTTCAATTCCTCTCAAACCTTCTCTCCCTTTCCTTCCCTCCCATCCCTTCCTCCTTTCTATTCCCTCCCGTCCATCCGTCACTCTCTTCGTCCGTCCGTCCGTCCATTCCTATATATAAGCATAGGTAAGTATAGAGCAATGAACCAATCGCATTCCTTCGTGTTAAAGGTACTAGAGTCCAAGACGAACAATGGCAGTTAATTGAGGACAAACACTTATATGGCGTCTGAGAAAGGTCGGCAGATAAAACATTTGAATTCTTAAATTGCTGTTGTCCTTTCAGACATTGCTGCAAAAATTCATTCGCAATACAAAGAAGGATGTGTGAAGCGAAGAATGAAGAAGAAGTGGAAACGGTGGCTGAATAGGATAAAGAGGCGCAGGAGGATATTTAGGAGTCGAGGGAAAAGGCTGTTATTGATTACGAAAGCAAATTAAAGTCGAACATGACACGCGCGGAATGGGACAGCCGAATGGAATTTATGACGAGTGTTCGAACCAGTGACATAAATCATAACATAGATTAGAGGAGAATGGAGTCATTGCGCGGAGACGGCGCTGGGGCCCTGGCCCTACAGATTACCTCCGTCTTTCCCTCTCTTCTTCCTCCTTCATCCATGCATTCTCGTCTGATTGCTGCGTCGAGTTTCGCGTCTTTCTCTTTCTGCGTCTGTCTTTTCACCTCTCTGTCTGTCTGTCTCTCTCCCTCTTTCTATTTCTCTCTCCCTCGGTCTCTCTGTCTCTCTCTCTCTTTCTCGTTCTCTCTCCTTACATCTGCCTTTCAGTCTAATTTGTGTTATTCTCCTGCTACTAATATGCTCGTGCCCTTCATTCTATAATTCGATTGCGTTTCTTTCTTCGTGTCTTCCTCTAACTACCTCTATCTGTCTAGATTCTGTCTCGGTGTCTGTCTCTGTCTATGCTAATACATATATGTCCAATTGTTTCTCTGTATGCCTCCATTTGTCGCTCTCACGGCCATTGTCTTCAACGGTCGGAGAGAATCCATTCGTTGTCATTTCTCAACGGCGACGGAAATATATATAGGCCCTACAGACTTATTTTGTTTCAGAACTGAAACAAAACGAGCGGTAAAACGACATCCACTCCTTGGAGTTTATTTACTTCAATCATTTCTTCTTATTGCGTGTAGCCTTGTTGATGATCGATAGGTTTTGTTGTGGAGAAACAGAATCATAGCAGATAATGACGTCACCATCCCAAGCGGCTCTAATTCATTGAGTTTTAGACTATATATCATGGAGCTATGAACTACCCATTATAAAGACACCTCACTGGTCAATAGCTATGTTGCGCCATCGTGCGACTGCATGCTATGATATCATACGCATGTCAAGTTATCAACTATATATATATAAGAAGTCTCTACAGTTACTGTTTTACTACTGTAACAAAGACGATTAGCGAAACCATCCTCCTTATTCAAGCTTTGGACTGGCACTACCAGAGTTTGAGCAGAAATCCTGCAACGGTAAACGAGACTCGTTTCATACTCAAATCTGCCAGATTAATAATTATTAATTAATTTCTGCTAGAATTGTATTATTTGTAAGGTATTAAAAAGCGTCGTGAATGAACTGGTGCCCTGCGCCAATCTATCGAGTGGCGCTTTAGAAGGATTACGACATCGAATACGATTAGTGTGGCAAGGATTCTATTCACAGATAATGTTCCAAACATAGTAACAGTAACACCGCATGCCGTCGACTTCGATTGTAAAACGATCAAGTCTTTATTACTTAGAGGGCGATTTCTGAAGACGTCAAACCTCGCAAGCCTTATCAGATTGCGCATCTGAAATGACCTCATGATGAGTTCAGGTGCATCTGACGGTGACACCTGAACGATCGCCGCGAAATTGGAGTCGTACAATGCACCGGTTTCTACGAACTAAGTTTACGTCGTAAATCAGAATCGTCCAGTTTCAAATCAACGACATATATACTCTGACAAATATACCAACCACGACACATGTCACTCACGCACCGATAAGACACCAACGTCTTTGTCTGTGCAGCCCATAGATACTATAGATACTAATGCTAGTCGACTTCTATCCTTTTGTTTGATATACGATTGAAGCTATTTGCTTAAGCACTGCACAGCGAACGAGTCAAATCGCCGCGATTTGATAAGCATCTAGTGCAATTAAAATGTACCTCATCCAATTCATCGTTGTTGTCTTTGTAAATCACCTATTAATAGCCTCTGTGTAAATTATAAACGAACTATTTTTAAATACTTTGAAACCTGTGCAGTTTAACTTTAACCTCATATACTGAACCTAACTACTTCATAGACTGTTCAATCGGACTGCTGCATGAGAGGCGCTTTGATAATGGTTCTGCTATGTGCGTTCATAGATTTATTATTATTATTATTATATTCACAAGACAATTGAAAAAATTAAAATGAAATTGAGTTCCAGAATTATGTTGTAATGTCGTTGCTGTCTTTGCCGCCGTTATACCAACGTTGTTGTTATTGACGGTGACGATGATGATGACGACGACGATGACGAAACGCGTTATTTGGCCTAACTTTTGCTAAACCCACCAAACAATAAAACTAATAAAAAATGATAACAACAATGACAATGAGATAATTATAATAATAAGATAATTACAATAACGAGATAATTACAATAATGAGATAATTACAATAATGAGATAATTTCAATAATGGAGCCACTGTCAATATCAGTATTAGCATATTTGTTACTATGAAATTAGAATTATTTAGAATTCAAATATAATATGAATAATTGGATATTAATGCTACATTCATATTAATAGTATTAATCGAACACCCAGCCAGGCCAATGGCATTACTACAGGGCTGAGAGTGCGTGAAAGGCATATTCACACATTCGTTACATTTCTCCTTTATTATATTATTATTATTATTATTATTATTTATTTATTTATTTATTTAATTACTGTTAGTAGTTGTATACGGAAGTAGTATTAGTAGTAATAAATAGCATCATAAATATAGGTATCAGTAGTTAACACTGAGTTGGTCGAGGACTGCTTTCAATTTCACCATCTCTCTACGTCAGCACGCATGGTCTAAAAGGTAGATATGGCTAGAGAAAGAGAGAGAGAGACAGAGAGACAGATAGACAGAGAGAGAAACAGAGAGACTGAGAGAGAGAGACAGAGACAGAGACAGTGAGTGAGACAGAGAAACAGAGAGAGACAGAGAGAGACAGAGAGACAGAGAGAGTGACAGAGAGAGACATAAAGAGAGAAACAGACAGACAGAGAAAGAGAGCGGAAGAGAGAGAGAGACAAATGTCTAGCTCGTTCTCTCCTTAGTTGATTCAGTGGCAGAGACCGATATGACGTATCTCTGGTGACACTGCAGCAGATAGAGAACGAAGCTCCATCTGGCCACCAACTCTATTCATCTCTATTAGCAGATACTGAAACCGCTAAAAGGATCATCTGCATGGTAGCAGCAGCAGCAGCATCTCATCCTTTGCTCCCTCTCCTCCATCTTCACCTCGTACATCGACCCCCTCTCTCTGTCCATTTTCTCGATCCTTTCATGTTTATATTTTCCATGCCCTCGGTCTAATTCCCCTCTCTCTCAATCTCCTTACTCCTGCCCGTCCTCCTCATACATCTTCCTCCTTCTCTTCATTTCTGTCTCCTTTCCAACTCCTCCTTCGCCATCTCCCTCCATCTCCTTTCTCCTTCCCATCCTCCTCCTACATATTCCTCCTTCATCTTCTTTTCCTCCTTCCTCCTCATTTCCCTCTCCTTTCCAACTCCTCCTTCGCCATTCCAATCTGACTCCCTTTCCTCTGCTTTGTTTATAAACCGTGGGTCGGAGAATTCTTCAGGTGTCATGAAGGAGGAGGGAAGGAGTGTGGAGAAGGGCGCGCATCGATCTCCGGGTCGTCCTCTATCGGGAGGGAAGAGGGTAGAGAGACGGACGGAGGGCGGCGTCCCTCGGGGCGGCCAACGGAGTAGGGACGCGGCGGGGCAAGGCGCCTGATTGCCTTTATCGGTCCGTGGAGAGTCATTTGACCGAGCGACAGGAATCAATCACCATATCCATCTAATGCCTCGTCAGCAGATATTGGCCTAATACATTCGGACAAGGCATATGGATGACCATCTTCAGCAGCGATGACGTCTCCCTTCGTCTCTCTCTCCCTCTCCCTCTCTCCTTTCCTCTGTTCCTCCCTCACTCTCACTCTCGCCATCTACAATCCGATGTCTCATCTCCCTTGTTACTTCCATCCACCCTATCTATCCTCTGCTATATAACCTCTCAGTAGTTCGTCTCTCTGTCTCTCTGCGTCTGTGTCTGCGTCCGTCCGCTTCACCGTGCCAGTCATTCATTACACAATCACTCGTATCGTAAACTGCAATAATAGCCGCTGCAAGGATACAGTCACTAATAACAGTAAATCATAGACACATCCATCTGGATGCGCTCTCTTTCCAGCCTCTTCCACCCTCTTCCAGTGGAAGCAGCTGCGGATGCTACTGCTGCTGCCACAGATATTAATTATCATCATCATCACGTCGTCTGCAGTGGAATCTCGTCCTCTGACACATTCGTCCGTCCGTCCGCGCTTTCTCTCTGCTGGCGACGCCCTTGAATTAGTTATTGCCACTCTAAGCGTCATTTGCCAAACAACGTATGTGCGTGCGTGTCTACGCGAGGCCGATTCTATAGGTCCTGTTGCCTCGGGAGTTGCTGAGCTTGCGATGGACGCTAGAAGGGAGTGAGGGAGGGAGGTATGGACGACGGGAAAGACTAGATTGCGCCGGGATGCAATTAGACGGATGAGAAATGAGATGCTGCAGCAGAAAGCGAGAAAATTAAACAATTAATTAGGAAATTCATTAGAACGTGTATACACGCCGATGCAATCAGTGCGAATGTACTAATGGAAGAAAGCGGATTCTTCCGGATTTGCGTCATATTTTATAGTCGCACGTGACTCAAATATCAAATTATTACCCAGCGGAATCATATAAAAAGAAATAATTTTACATTAGTCATTATATCTTAATTTAAGGGGATCGGATGTATGCATATTTTTGTGTGTTCTGGTATAGGTCATTCATATGCAGTTGTGTGACATTTTCCAAACATAGGCATATAAATGGTTAGGAAATAACTCTGGAAATGGTTCTATCATGGAAGACGTCAGAGACAATAACTGTTGTCAAAAGATGTCTCATTCACAGATCCCGAGAAACGTTTAGAGATCAGTATCAAAAATTTTGTCCTTTTTTGTGGAGAACACGTATAGAGCTTTGACCTAATTTGCTTAAGCACTGATTGGACTTTGATTAGTCAAGCGTCGTCAATTAACGCTAAACCCAGATATTTTTAGTATTTACTTAAATGTGCGCATAAATAGAATCAATCAACCTGTAGATTTTGGGCTATATAGTTTAAGATGTATAGTTTAAGGTTTTCTTACTATGACGCTACAGAATCTAGACTCAAGGCCTATATATCGTAAACAAAGCGTTTGCTGATCGAATGCTCTGGAAGAATTTGCTAATTTTGTCTCTGTCCGAAATAATTCTGGCCAGAGATATAATCGCATCTTTTCCTAATGACTTTTCTTCCGTGGCCTGTCTCTTAGTTCTTGCATACACTCATCGGTCTCTAAATGTTCTCTTCAAACCCTTACAATTTCGTATTTTTTACCGAAATCAAATCGGTTGTTGTGAACGACCTTTGAACGATGCACAATGTGAGCAAAGGACGCAGTAGAAATTTTGTTATTTGCATATCATTCATTGTTCACCAACTCTGTCATCCAGAGCCTTCGTAGGTGTGACTACGTAATCTACAAAGGTGTGACTGCGTTATATATATATATATATATATATATATATATATATCAGCTGATGTGGGAAGACACGTAATTGTGATGCGCTGTGTAATTCGTGGATTCTAGAGCTGTACAGATTATGCCCGCTGTGTCTCGCTTGCGACTCCTCTTAATTATCTTACCATCCAATAATCGCAATTAGAATAAAAGCAAAAGACAGAAAGGTTCGTGGAAGAGAGTGGATGGGAGGCATAGTTCTCCTTTTCCGCTGGAAAAACCGCTTGAGGCTGCATCTACTGCGCTCATCACGAAGGATGCAACTCAGATGAGAAGCTGAGTCATAATTAGAGATGACGTTGATTTCATCATCGGCTAACAATGAATCAGGTTCCAATGGTCGTCTTAGTTCTGCTCTTCGTGGGGATCATATTTAAGGCGTTGAAGTCGCCCGCTGAGCACAACAGCATCGAATGATTCAAGGTGTCCAACTAGGGTGGCATTCGTAACACGTGGTCTAGTGAATGGTGCAATGATAAGACCTGCGTGAACGACGATACATGCTACTGACAACTATACAGCAAGAGCAACGCATATAGACAGACGTATAGCTTCCTTGTACTGCATTGAAACGAGCAGCACCAAGAAAGACACACATGACCGCTTTGCAACAGAGACGTAAGTTATAAGAGACAGCGATAGAAGAGCAGAGAAGTTAAGAGTAAAATGAATCTACGGAGAAGAGACACAAAGGAACACACTGAAAGAGACAGAGAAATAGAAATAGATAGACAGAGGCAGATATAGAGAGACAGAAAGAGAGAGAGAGAGAGAGAGAGAGAGAGAGAGAGAGATAAACTGACAAAGACGTTAAACAACAGACAAACAAGCCTGTGGTCTTATACATACAGACGGAGAGCAAAAAGAGAGACGCGCTCAATGACTGAAATAAAAAATGATTCTCTAACTCAGAGAATCTCCAGAATTGCATCTTGGCAAATATCACGTATATTATTATTCGGAAGTTTAAATCAGATTCGCTGAGCATTTGGGATTTCGCTTATAAAGATTGGAAAACATACAATAAACACAGTTAAGAAATAAATATTACGTGATCCATGTGTCATGTTCCTGACGGATGAATGCTTTCCTGGAGCAACTTCCATTCAAGTTCCGATCGCCTGGATCCTTCCACAACATTCCGTCGACTCTATGCAACGTTGGAAATAATTTAGAAAGTCAGCGGAACATGCTGGAACTTACCTCCGATGAGGTTGGCTGCTGCAGCAGGTGAATAGAAATCGGATGCCATCTGAATGCGGTTCTTCTTCAGTTTGTCCAATCCATCTGGGGTCATCGCCAGAGCAGATCTCTTTGGAGGACGACCTGGTCTTGCACTGAACACACATACAAAACGAATTAAAGTAGGCGTCAAAGAGAGCTGAATCAGTTCAGATGAGTTAATGATATCAACTGTGACGGCCCTCGACTTCTCTAACAGAGGGGGGTGGGTCAGGCACGGAGGTGGCAGGGAACCTGATATTAGGGCCGCAGTAGGATGTCTGGTTTCGTCAAAATTTATATGAAAGTGGACTGAAATTTGAAGAGATCACTTGGGAGTGGCGCAAATTCAGTTATTGGGGTGCTGGTCTTTTCTTAAAGACTAGAGCTACCGATAGATATCAGTTAGAAAGTTGCAACATTAAATCCATGAATACATGGGCGAACGGGCAAATGTATGAAAGAACGAAAAAATGAATTATCGAAGGAACTAATGAATGGGCGCATTAGTAAACGAAGGGGAGAAGGAACGCGGCGAACAATCATTCTCACATTGCAATCGTATAATCGTAATCTAAAAATTTCTATAGCGCCTCTACAAAACCAAGGGGCATGGCATCACCTTATTCGCGAGCGATTCATCGTTAGATCTTATATATAAATAAATATATATATATAACGAACGCGTGTACGTCTAGAAATGAACGAACACGTGATCAAAGCAAACAGCTTCAAATGCAGTCTTGCCTTGCGCAACCAATTGTTAGCAGTCACGCTCTGATGCCTGCAGTAATTCATTGGGGCAAATCGTCCAAGTGCAGTTTTGTATTATCAAATGCATTATTTACATTGACATCCACTGAATGTAAAAAAGCTCAGCGCAAAACGCTGAGGCATAGTGTTAAGATTAAACAGTTAAAAGAAATAGTGTTGATATTATTCTTAATTAATAAAGTATTGTTTAATTAAGGCCTCTTGGCCAGATAATTCTACTGAGTGTAAGACCAGAATATAATGCTGCATAATTTGTACTGATATTACTTCTTGTCAATGGGCATCATGCATTTTCGCCACGCATTTTGACCTTCGTAGGCATGCGTTCCTTTTCAACTTCTGGACCCAGGAATGCAACATGTCCAGTTATGACATTATAATTTACGATATGAAACTCGAATGCTTACATTCCGTCGATGAATTGTGACATTTAATGCGTTGATATCTCTTCCATGTTCTCAATCACCAACAGCTTCTACCTTCTTCCTCCTCCTCTTCTTCCTCCTCCTCTTCTTCCTCCTCCTCTTCTTCCTCCTCCTCTTCTTCCTCCTCCTCTTCTTCCTCCTCCTCTTCTTCCTCCTCCTCTTCTTCCTCCTCCTCTTCTTCCTCCTCCTCTTCTTCCTCCTCTTCTTCCTCCTCTTCTTCCTCCTCCTCTTCCTCCTCTTCTTCCTCCTCTTCCTCCTCCTCCTCTCCTCTTCTTCCTCCTCCTCTTCTTCCTCCTCCTCTTCTTCCTCCTCCTCTTCCTCTTCTTCCTCCTCCTCTTCCTCTTCTTCCTCCTCCTCTTCCTCTTCTTCCTCCTCCTCTTCCTTCTCCTCTTCCTCTTCTTCCTCCTCCTCTTCCTCTTCTTCCTCCTCCTCTTCCTCCTCCTCTTCCTCTTCTTCCTCCTCCTCTTCCTCCTCCTCTTCCTCTTCTTCCTCCTCCTCTTCTTCCTCCTCCTCTTCCTCTTCTTCCTCCTCCTCTTCCTCTTCTTCCTCCTCCTCTTCCTCTTCTTCCTCCTCCTCTTCCTTCTCCTCTTCCTCTTCTTCCTCCTCCTCTTCCTCTTCTTCCTCCTCCTCTTCCTCCTCCTCTTCCTCTTCTTCCTCCTCCTCTTCCTCCTCCTCTTCCTCTTCTTCCTCCTCCTCTTCCTCTTCTTCCTCCTCTTCTTCCTCTTCCTCCTCCTCCTCCTCTTCTTCGTCTTCCTCCTCCTCCTCCTCTTCTTCCTCCTCCTCTTCCTCCTCCTCCTCTCTTGTCTGTCTTCCCTCTTTAGCCCTATCCTTTCGTTTGCTTAGTCTTCTTCTTCTTCGCTCCTCTTCCCTTCTCTTCCCTTTGTCCTCTTCGTTGCGCTCTGTCTTCCTCCTCTAACGAAATGCGTAGACGTGTTAATGTCAGTGCCTGGTGAAAGCGCCTCCTAGGCTTCCTAGCCCCTGACCAAAGCGCCTCCCAGCACCTCCAACGATGCAGACCTTCTGGCCGACCGACCGACCGACAAGACATGTTCGATCGACATTTAATTCAATAGAGACGCGACATTTAGTTCTGATGCCCTCGTAGTCCTTATTATCACTCCATTTAACTCCACATTTCAATTAATTTCTTCTCAAACACAGGCAAAAGAAGTCTGTCAAAGATGGTATCATTTCCTGAGTTTATTAAACAATGTGCAATGAGACCAAAATTTTTTTAGTGATCTTATTGAGGCGCTGGTAAACATGTCTCTACCCATGCCCATGCAAATGGATGGATGGACGGACGGACGGACGGACGGACGGACGGACGGACGGACGGACGGATGGATGGACGGATGGATGGATGGATGGATGGACGGATGGATGGATGGACGGATGGATGGATGGATGGATGGACGGATGGATGGATGGATGGATGGACGGATGGATGGATGGACGGATGGATGGATGGATGGATGGACGGATGGATGGATGGATGGATGGATGGACAGACAGATAGACAGACAGACTGACTGACAGATAGAAAGACGGACGGACGGACAGACAGAGAAAAAAAGAAAGAGAGAAAGAGACAGAGACAGACAGACAGACAGACAGACAGACAGAGACATTGAATAGAAAGAAGTGTCCACTGTCTTCTTTCTACCTTTCTCACGTATAGTCATCGTCTGGATGGTCAGTTCAGCGAATAGATCCCTTTATTATTAAGATTTAATATCGCTGCTTCCATTGAGTCTGTCTTCATTGCTGGTGCTGATGCTGAGATTGGTGTTAGATGCCCGCATCCCTATATCTTCTCCACATAAAGCCATGATTCGCCTTTTCGCCGATCAACGGATTTAACCCCGCAGCGATCATCGCTATCCTGAAGAGAGATCCCCCTCCATCTCCATCTTCAGCAGCAGTCTTCTCCTCTTTCCATCCCTCTTTCCTCTCTGCCTTCCTTACAACACCCTCCTTATAATTCCTGTTTTTTCTCTCCCTTTATTATTGGCCTTCGCTTTGTTTGACCGGAATTCGGGCGACATATTAAGCGACACGTGAAACTAATTCGATCATTGTTGCCATCTTGACAGTCGACCATTTCCGGTCACGTGACGGATCACGTGACGCGAATCGGCGACGTCGCCGGCAAAGACAGCATCCGTATATTGCAATGTCTGCCTTCTTGTGCGTTTGTCCGACTGTCCGCCTCCTTTGTGTTCGCTGTTTCTTCATGGTCATCTGCCTCTGTCTCTGAGTGGATCGTGTTTCGTCTCAGAAGAAGCGGAAGTTCTGCCTGATCCGTCGACTGGCAACTGGCGCGACATCATGCGATGACGGCGCCAGAGGGAGGCAGAGCGGTGACAAAACAGGAGGAAGAAGTTATTGATAACGTCAGCAATAACAATTAGCAGCTACTGTGAATAGGACAAACAAAACTCGCCCTAGAAGTAACGGAACTGACCTTCAGCAAATAGAATGAGAGAGAATGAAAGAGAGAGAATGAGGGAGACAGAGACAAAGAGACAGAGTTACAGAGATACAGAGTGACAGAGAGACAGAGACATTCGTAAAGTTATCCGAGAAACCTAAGCCTGGCTGAATATCTGTCGGTCTATCGGCGCTGAACGTATACAGTGATGGTTATTAACTGCTCGACACCCGTGCATTGAACACAGAAGCTGGTGTGTTATTAAATATTGAAGGAGAGTTGGTGATACCATAATCAATTATGTGACTGCAAAGACCGTGAAATCAGAAAGTCTAGCATTACAGACAGCTGAAAACCTCTGAGAGCAAACACTGAATTACATGCCTTCCAAGTCCTGGAGCCGGGAAGTGGAGTGGAGAGGAGAGCAGTGCATGGAGAGCGGAGTAGAGCAGGGTAGAGCAGAGCAGAGTAGAATAACGGAGCAGAGAAGAAGAGCAGAGTAAAAAAGGAGAGCAAAGTATGCAGAAGAAGGGTAGAGTAAAACAAAGAAAAGTAAAGTAAAAAGTAGGAGAGCAGAGTAGACATGAGAAGAGCAGAGTAAAAAAGAGAGCAAAGTAAAAGAAGGAGGGCAGAGTAAAAGGAGAGGAGCAGAATCAAACAAAGAAGATCAAAGTAAAAGGAGGAGAGCGGAGTAAAAAGGAGAGCAAAGAAAAATGAAGGAGAGCAGAGTGAAACAGGAGGAGAGCAGAGTTAAAAGGAGAAGCGTAAAGTAAAAAGAAGAGCAAAGCAAAAAAAGAGCAAAATAAAAAAAGAGAGCAAAGTAATAATGAGAGCAAAGCAAAAAATAAGAGCAAAGTAAAAAGAAGAGCAAAGTAAAAAGGAGAGCAGAGTAAAAAAGAGACCAAAGTAACAATAAGAGCAAAGTAAAAAGGAGGAGGTCAGAGCAGAGAAGAAAAGCAGAGGAGAAAATCGCACGAAAGATCAGAGCAAACGGAGAGGAAGAGCAGGGTGGAGCAAATGGAAGAACTGAGGAGGAGAGTGAGACACAGCCGGACAGGAGGGCATGGCTTAACAGAAAATATTAGAACATGGCAGAGTAGGAGAGCAGAACAAAAAAGAAGAGGAGGGAGCAGAAAAGAGGAAGTGAGCTGAGCGGGGAGAAGAGCAGGGTAGGAGAGGGTACAATGCAGATTTGGAGAGTAGATAAGAGGAGAACAGAAGGAGAGCAAAGGAAGCGAACAGAGAGCAGAGCAGAGGAGGAGGAGGAGGAGGAGGAAACGAAGCCGAGAAAATTGACTTCAAAGATATTAGGAGGAAGAAAATGAACAGAATAAATAAAATGAAGGAAAGGAGAATTAATGAAGGCAAGAGCTAAGAGGAGAAAGACAATCGAGATGAGGAGGAGGAAGAGGAGGAAGAGGAGGAAGAGGTGGAGGAGGAGGAAGAGGAGCAAGAGGTGAAGGAGGAAGGGGTGGAGAAGGAATGGAAAGTGGGAAAGGAGGTGATGCAAATGTCGGCACATCGCACCTTTACCATAACCATCAGGAGCAAGAAGCAGAAAACGATGCAGACCAGCCCAAGACCTATTATCTAACGAGATTTATCGTAGGCGTCAAATTGCCGTTCTAAGACAACGCCTTGATGCCAAATGTCATCAACTGTGCTTCATATACGACTGGTGCGGCTGCAGCAGAAGCATCAGAAGGCATCAGCATCAGAGATTTCAGCGCTAACGCAATCAGCAGCCGCACAATGGAGCCACCACCTAAAAGTAAGAACCATTATCAAGACTGAGCGCATCTAAATTTAGACTCTTTGGTCTTCGAGTCGGCCACCGTTAGAAAATGAGATAATTGCAGCATGTAGAACGCGAAGGCGACAAAGGAATTATCCGCCATTGCCAAATGGCACTGAATGATAGAAGGGCGAATACCAGAGTTAAACTGTCGGTCTACAGTTTTATGAAGAAGTTTGACCCTTCGATTGAAGAAGATAAAATTCAATTAAGCACAATGGAAGAACAGAAAGAAGCATGCTAAGAAGCGATTGCCAAATATAATAGTACAGAAACAGGTAGATGGAATCCCAACACTAAATCAAATCACATGAGGCCCGATTGACTGACTGGAAATCTGACTAAGTCAGTGACTAACATTATGAAAAAAGAAAGAAACCAGGAAAATACTGATTAGGATGAGAAGAAGGTGAAAAGAAAAAAGAAAAATAAGACAAACAGTAATGATAAAGCCTGATCAGAAATCGTTAGTAAATACTTTAAAAAATTTAAATTATTATTAATAATAATAATAATAATATTAATAATAAAGAAGAAGAAGAAGAAAAGGCGGAATTAGAAGAAGGCAAGAAAGAGAATAAAACAGAAGAAATTGAAAGAAGAATACAGAATAAGAAGAAAAAAGATGCAGTTAAAGGAGAACAAAATTAAATAAAATTAAAAATGAAACGTAGGGTGAGGTGGAGGAAGAAGAAGAAGCAGTAGTAGCAGAAGAAAACCAGCAGAAGACACGGACATTTATGCAACAAATGAGGCAATGAGAAAGATACGGTGTGCACGATGATCAACCACATATAGGAACGGTTCCGTAGATTCCTAAATAAGATGATCAACCACATAGGAACTGTTCCGCAGCACCCTAAATAAGATGTTCAACCCCATAGAAACGGTTCCATAGCATCCTAAATAAGACGATAAACCACATAGGAACGGTTCCGTAGCATCCTAAATAAGAGCGATGACATATTCGGTTGTCATAATCTCTTCGCCCTTCAGCTGAACGTCATTCGCCCTCTAACTGTCATTATTAACCGAAAGCCTATCAAGTGATTCCATCTATATGCGCATCATCCATTGTATGCAAACTATACATAATTGTCATCGTCCTTATCTGGTGCAATTGAGTGAAGGGGACAGATGGTTGACAGTTGTATTGGAGATGGAAAGAGGGACGGTCATTGGACGAAGAAGAAGAAGATGATGATGATGAGTGGTTCTTCTTCTTATTCTTCTGAACGGCGGATGTCTTCGAATGCATCTCATTTTCACGTGTCATTCCCGGAACAGATCAATAATCGACTAAGGTCACGGGTCATTGAGCAGGTCCGTCGAAAGATGGACAGAACACGTCGACCAACCCTCTGACCGTCAAGATGGAGAAGCGCACTGACCAGCGGTCATTATCACCGACGCGGTCACCACCCGATGACCGACCAAACGCCGCCAAAGTCGTCGTCGTCGGCAGCAGCAGCAGCAGTCGCTGATGCGGCGATATATTGAGGAGCGTTCAGCTATTTGCATCTGAACGGAACAGCCTCCGGTCGAGCCACGCATACACGACGCAGACGAATAAAGCAATACGAACAGAGATACAAGCAGACGGATGCAGAAGGACATCGGTGGCTAGCCATCCGACTGTGCCGACGCGGTCGCCCGAAGCGACCAAAGTCAATCCGGCTTCAGATAAGAGACATCACCACCGGACGCAACGAAGAAAACGATTTATGTCGTTATCTGTGGCTATGACCGTCTTTCGCACAAAAGAAACGCCATTCAGAAAATGTTTCATCAGCAGCAGCAGCAGCAGCAGCAGCAGCAGCAGCCCATCTGTCTCCGCTTCCTCCTCCTCTTCTCCTTCCTATTTCTCTTTATCACCATCGCCAACGCCACGAGCATCGCAAGAGATCAGGACGGAAACATTCCAATCGGACATTCTGCCTGGAAGCGGATCAACGGAAACTTTTCATCAAACACAATCAAAGACTCATTTATCCGTCTGGCAACGATCGAGTGCGTGTCTTACGAAGACAGACAGACAGGGAGACAGGCAGGCAGGCAGGCAGGCAGACAGACAGATAGACAGACGGACGAAGACAAAATGGAAAACCGGAATAAACAGAGGGGTGGAGAAGGGTATCGATGAATAGTAAAAGGGCTCCATCTCTTCCGTCTGTCGAATTGATTTGTCGTTGGAAAACTATTTCTTAATTGTCTATCGATGACGAAGCAAACGAAGGCGACAATGACTCATATGCAAAAGTAACGTGACGGTTAGGCACACAGTCTGGAAAAGAACACAACAGGAGGGACGTAGGTTTGATCGGAAAGGACAAAAAATTGATCGACAAAATGAATAGGTCACGGCAACGAGGTTGACAGGAATAAAGAACAGAATGGAGGTAAGATGCAAAGGAAAAAGACAAATCAGTTGAGAGATCAGTCTATGTATAGCTAAATTTAGGAAATGACTCTTCCAGTGACAAACATTCATTGATCAAGACTTAGAGTAATATCATGAGCGATAGAAACCAATTAGCAGAAACAATGTATATAAATAATTAAAGGTGGACATACATACAGCCGGGCATTTAGGCAACAAGAGGAACAACTGAATAAGCCAAATGAATGAGGAGATGAGGAGAGACATATACACTGACAGAGGTGTTGAGCGAAGCAAATGGAAGACGACTGAGAAAGAAAGAATATGCATCAAAGTAGCAATTTCTATCAAATGTATTCCGCAATGAGTGTTACTGTCGCAAACAACGACAATTCGTCAAAGGGAGAGAAACTTGTTCGTCTCTTGATGACTGTCATTCGCTTTTCAAGCTGAAGATCTATAATTTGCATAAGCAAATACGAACCAGACGATTCGAGCACTTAAATCATCGAAATCATTTGCTCTGACTAAGGCAGATCACAAGTCACGCAGAGAAGCGCAGTCGAGTCTTCTTCGAGATTCTGCCAAACAGACGACGACGCATATAAGCGTATACACACTGATCGCATTGGTTAGCTTCTAACAGGCGCGAACAGACAAACGCCAACGACTGATTTAGTGCGACGGAAAAGTTGTCATCTGAATCGGACGGATCTTCAGATTCGGATGACAAGAGCAGGAACACACTTTGACATCGAAATATGCATTTCTCACGAATAAATAATTATTTCACCAATCTGGAACAGATGACGAGCAACACGCCTTGAAAGGTGACACCCCCCCCAGTCCACCCCCTCTCAGTCCGTCATCTCCTCCTTCTCCTCCCTATCTCCCTCTGTCCTTCTGCACTTACATCTAGGCCAATGCTCTGTTTTGTATATGTAGACTTACTACCTATTTCTATTTGATATGATGCGATGCTATCCGAAGTATGATGGCGTATTTAACCTTATTCACGATCATGTTCATATATATATATATATATATATATAACATCATGGATGTATATATATATGACAATGACAATATATATATATACCATAGCCCAAATAGCGAACAAATCGTAATTTGCAAGGCACAAACCGATGAACATGTATTTGTGCCTGTTATTCTGTATAGACCAATGTGCGTGTTTGCATGCGTTTGTCCAGGTATGTAAGACTTGTACGCGTGTATGTAGGCCCGTGCATATGTATGCAATACGTATGCAGGGGCCTATGTGAAATATGTGGGTATATATGTACGTATGTATGAACGTATTGTTTTTAATAATTCTATAGCATGTATGTATGCATACATGCATGCACTTCCTATATCCACGATCCTCTAGTTTTCCATTGAAATTGTTTTTGAATTGTTCGTCACAAGAGGTCGTTCCACACAGAACTTTAAGAGACTCAGATATCACGCTAATCACTTGTCTAACATGTCAATCAAAGTCTTATGTCGTGATACGTCACTGAAAGTGACGTATCACGACTTTACCAGGTGTGATGTTGGTCGGTCCATCGTCGTTATCGAACAGGTATTTTCATCGCTTACAGTTAAGGCACCCTCCGATGGCCGTAGCATTTCAGTGTGGTGGGGTTATGTATACACTGTGATGTTAACTGATGCGATGTCTTGTCCACAGCTGTTGCTGAACTGCCATCGAGACCTGACAACTGATCGCATGGTTCAATTGTCACGAACAATGGCGCAATCAGTTCCACTTGACGGAACTCAAGAATGCTAGGGTCGATGTAGGTCGCCATCAGAAACTAAGCAGAAGAAAGTGAAAACGGCAGACAATGGCAGAATTGGCAAGTCTGAGCGGAATGGGCAAGTCTAAGCGGAATGGGCAAGCCTAAGCGGAATAGGCAAGTCTAAGCGGAATGGGCAAGTCTGAGCGGAATGGGCGAGTCTAAGCGGAATGGACAAGTCTAAGCGGAATAGGCAAGTCTAAGTGGAATGGGGCAAGTCTAAGCGAAATGAGCAAGTCTAAGAGGAATGGGCAAGTCTAAGCGGAATGGGCAAGTCTAAGAGGAATGGGCAAGTCTAAGCGGAATGGGCAAGTCTAAGCGGAATGGACAAGTCTAAGCGGAATGCTGAGTGGAATGGGCAAGTCTAAGAGGAATGGGCAAGTCTAAGAGGAATGGGCAAGTCTAAGAGGAATGGGCAAGTCTAAGAGGAATGGGCAGGCTGACAAACAAATAAATAGAAGACTCAGAAGAAAGAGTAATTGAAGGAATATGCAGAGCGAGAAGTAAAGAGTTAATACAACAATTTCCATCGTTGGTGCCTATATGGCATGCAACTGTTAAGTAACCTACAGGAACAACACAGAACAAAGCCGAAATTTATTTTTACAGCGCAATTATATTTCGTTGGTCTTCTTACAATGCATTTCATCCTGCATCTTGTATCAATTGCGTATCTGCATGTCTGTCTGTCTGTATGTCTGTCTGTCTGTATGTGTGTCTGTCTGTATGTGTGTCTGTCTGTATGTGTGTCTGTCTGTATGTCTGTCTGTCTGTCTGTATGTGTGTCTGTCTGTATGTGTGTCTGTCTGTATGTGTGTCTGTCTGTATGTGTGTCTGTCTGTATGTCTGACTAGCTAAGTAAGGTCTTGTCTGTCTTATTGTCCGTCTTATTGTCCGTCTTATTGTCTGTCTTATTGTCTGTCTTATTGTCTGTCTTATTGTACGTCTTATTGTCCGTCTTATTGTCTGTCTTATTGTCTGTCTGTCAGACTCCGTCTGTCTGTATTTGTTAATTCTTTATCTTTCCTTGCGATCGAATATCTTTTAAGTAATAAAACTGCCCCATACATGTATTTCTACTCCGAAATCACCAAGCGTTCACAATATCAAGTGTTAAGTGTTAATTGATGATTAGATCGAGTAGAAACATTAGAAGTTGAAACCCGTTTGTCATAAATCAAAAACCTTTTAATTATTTCGTTAACTTCTCAGTTGGACTTAAGTCGCGCATGAGATGAAATTGATTGCTGTCAGGGGTTCATTTCTCTACGCGCACAACCCTTCCCACGCAGACGGTAGAGCTGCTGCAGCCCAGACAATCCCCCAAATGGAGAAGGAAGGCTAAAACAAACCCCGCTGCTATCGACGGTATATATTATATTGTCTGATTGACTCTGTGTCTACGCAATAAGCCAGACGATAATTACATTTGAACACATTCTATCACATCGTGATATATTGTTACAACCGAAGATATCCCATGAACTTCACTTGATTCACTGCCTTTATTTCTATCCTCTTCCAACTCTATGTCCCTCTCTCTCAATCTCTCTCTCAATCTCTCTCTCAATCTCTCTCTTTCTCTCTCTTTCTCTCTCTCTCTCTCTCAATCTCTCTCTCTCTCTCTCTCTCTCTCTCTCTCTTTCTCTCTCTCTCTCTCTCTCTCTCTCTCTCTCTCTCTCTCTCTCTCTCTCTCTCTCTCTCTCTCTCTCACCAGATCAGCGTATACCTATAGTATACATTTTTGGGCATATATCTGCTATTTTATCTGCAACTTTCTGTAGACATACCTCTGTCCAATTGGCAGTCTGCATTTCTTACCCTCTCTTTATGTCTGTCCATGGTACCTCTACTTCCCTCTCAATCCCTAGACAAAAACGAACCACGGGGTGCGTTATCGTTTGCAATCAGATAAATATTACTCGTTTAATGACCCTGATATGACATGTGCCAATGTTTCGTTATATAGACGTCCGCGTCAGAGGCAGAGTTTCAATATCTGGCCAAATTGAATCTACGCATTGGTGCTTATTAAGTCGAACTAAGTTCGAATTACCGCGGTCGCAATTATCAACCCCGCATTCGTACATTATATATTATCGAGGCATACACACTTGTGTATACAAGCATGTATGTCTATGTATAGACTATATATATATATAAATATTATATATACATATATATATATTATAATGTTCATGGGGTTAATGTGAATTGCTCGACAACAGAAAAAACTCAGAACGACCTCACATTTGAATCAAATGACGCCGATAGCTGCACTTAGTTTGGTAACGAGCTATATATATATATTATATTATATATGCATACATATATATACATATATATATATGCAGTGAAACTCTCATTTTAGATAAGACGACGCGACGAGCCTGATAATAATTAGGAGGCAATGATCTTAGACGACTGTTGGGTACAAAACGATTGAACGTTTAACTGGATGATTTCCTTTTCCAGTTGCAGAAGTGAGGAGGAGGAGGGGTGATCATGTGTCCAGTTACATGGGCCCAAGGACTTATGGTTGAAACAAACGGATTGCAGAGTAAAGGATGAAAGGGAGATGAGCGTACAGGAGAAGGTATGGAAGAGAGGACGAGCGGAATGAATTCAGGAGTGAAGAGACAAGCAGAGAAAAAAGACTGGAATTAATGGATACAGAAGGAAAGAAGATGCAGGACGCATAGAGGCGGAGTAAGGCGATGGATGAATCGATGTAAGAGGACCAGATGAAACGAAGGAAGGAAGTAAAGGAATAAGGCGAGAGATATTAGGGGAGTGGCTGCTGCGGATAACAAAAGGCCATCATATTATACAGATGACCAGCAGCTGGAGATGCGGCGGCGGGATCAGCTTCCCGGAATCGAGAATAATTTATTGCGAGGTGTATTTCCTATAAGGGACGGAATTGACAATGAAGGAGATCACGGAGACAGGCAGACAGACAGACGGACGGACGGACAGATAGAATGACGGACGAACGGACAGAATGACGGACGGACGGACATGCGCAGAAAGGATGCGGCTGAAACATGTGGTACCGTAAAGCCACGAATGCTTGCTCATCAGACACCGTCTATATTTATGTACAGTCATATAATCATATGCATAATTATGCAGATTAATTACAAGATTAGAACCATTGATGAAATACGTGGCTGCTGGAGAACATGGCGCTGTTTTTATCCGTCGATATAGGACGATATGCATTGAGAAAAAGAACACTAAAAGAAGTAAAAACGACCCTTCGGAGTTATTCTGATTCTAAGTTTGGTTATATATATACACGCAAATATAAATAAAAGAAGTTATGAGAAACTAAGGTTTAATGCCTTAATCTGTTTAACAGTTATGTATCCAGTATAGACTGTAATTTTCAGACTTTGGAGTCAGCCGCTGTCTTCAGCGTATATGGCAGTTGAGTCATATATATGTGTATATATATAGACTGTATATGTGTTTATTTTAGAAATAAATACATTATATGTTTACTGAAGACAATGTGTTACAGTTACAAACTCAGGGCTCAAATCCTTACGCTTCATGGGTTCTGCGTGTCTGTATGCTTGAGAGCCATGATGCACTGCACTGTATTTTCACTCTGATCGTCTATTAATTATGCTCTTAATGACTCTTGCATTGTTCAGTATGTCGTGTCGGTATGCATGTATGCATGCATCCATACGTAAATACGTCCATACGTCCATACGTTCATACGTACATACGTACATACGTCCATACGTTCATACGTACATACGTACATACGTCCATACGTTCATACTTTCATACGTTCATACGTTCATACGTTCATACGTACATACGTACATACGTAGATACGTCCATACGTCCATACGTCCATACGTTCATACGTACATACGTCCATACGTCCATACGTACATACGTAGATACGTTCATACGTACATGCGTCCATACGTACATACGTCCATACGTCCATACGTTCATACGTACATACGTACATACGTAGATACGTCCATACGTCCATACGTTCATACGTACATACGTACATACGTCCATACGTCCATACGTCCATACGTACATACGTAGATACGTACATACGTAGATACGTCCATACGTCCATACGTACATACGTAGATACGTTCATACGTACATGCGTCCATACGTACATCCGTACATACGTACATACGCTCATACGTACATACGTACATACGTACATACGTACATACGTCCATACGTCCATATGTACATACGTACATCGGTACATACGTACATACCCACATACGTACATACGCTCATACGTACATACGTACATACATACATGATCAGAGCAAGACTGTAAATCGCTACAGAGAGTTCCGTCTCTCTGTCTCTCTGTCTCTCTGTCAGTCAGTCCCTCACGCTCATTATTCAAACACCCGAAATACCGGACAATCGAACAGTTGAAAAATTGTGTAGTCAACCGGATGTTGAAATGATTTCGTGAGGAGGTAGGATCCTCCAGGACAGCAAACTCTGTCACTCCAGAGTCCTTGGACAATAGATGCGTACGCATTGTGTGTGAGATTTATGGAGACATTTCAACGAAGATCAAGTTCTAATGTTGTTTAATTTGAGAACTACATTTCTTACAAGTGTTTGATCTTAGACCTACAGCAGTGTCGACAGTCATTCGTTTACCTGCAGCAGGTATGCGCATACATATTATATATTGCCGATTTACTCTAAATTTCCTACGACTTTAGCAAGCATCGGCATATATATATATATATATATATATATATCGGACCAACCATGTCACTTTCTTGTGTATAATATATCTGGAATAAATATGTTGACATATGCATTGGTATGCGCTCAAACCTCATATGATTATTATTCATTCATTCATTCATTCTGACATTTATATAGCGCCCCTTCAAGAACCTCCTCAGTAGCGCTCCATTCCAGCTTCGAGTAAAGAAAAAAGATCTGAAGGACTTGTAAAACATGTTGGTCCACAAGCAATGAGCGGAGCTCAAATGTGAGATAATGCCAGATTGAAGGGCCTACAACCGAGAAAGCACGACGCTGCCTAATTGTCAGAGCGAAGCACCCGACGCGCAACGTAGTTGTTTATTTTGTAAGGACACCGTTCCATCAAAGATGATTTGGTGTCGTCCTCCTCCTTTCTCCAGGCTTGAGAATGGCACCGTCAAAGTCGTAACAGTGGCGGAGTTTCACGCGCAACGTTTTAAATGTAGGAATGTATAAAGTCACGTGCCAGGTAATGTCTGCAGAGGTGTCATGCACGTTACCGAGCTGTTAATTTCTGCAACCCGCATTTTAACTTCCTATTTGCTGACAAACACATGAGTGGAATCAGTGAATCTTAACATTTTTAATCCACCATCGAATTATACCTGAAAAAAATTGCGAAAATGCTCTCGTGTATCGAATGTTAAATATTCAAGTTGCATGAAGCGTTACGTCGTGTTCACGAACAGTTTAGTCATAACGCCATAAGACAACGACGTCTCATAAGACTGGTTAATCGCCGTCTTTTAACGTCTACTGCGGCATCAATTAAACTTTAAGTCTAGAAACGTTACACAGGTGAACAACTTGTCGAAAGTCTCTCTCCAACTGTTCACCGTCGACAATTAAAATTGATGACCATGCGTTAATTGACCAGAGCGCAGGTCTTTGATCGTCTACGCGTTCAAACACCCGCAGGATTAAAGCACTTTTTATCATATTCTACTTCATTACTTTGTGTCCTGTAATAAAACCGTAACTACCAAAGAGCCCAGCAAATAAACAGTACACATAATCTTAAGACGAGTTCGGCACTTCAAAATAGGAACAGAACGAAACAGGCATATGCACGCCCTATAAATGCGAAGAGACATAGACTGATGAAGGAAGACAAAGAGATGCACGCAGTGAGAGAGAGAGAGAGAGAGAGAGAGAGAGAAAGAGAGAGAGAGACAGAGAGACAGAGAGACAGAGAGACAGAGAGACAGAGAGACAGAGAGACAGAGAGACAGAGAGACAGAGAGACAGAGACAGAGACGGAGACGGAGACGAAGACAGAGAACAAACATCGAAAATAATTAACAAAGTCAGTGCCTTAAAAGTCAATAAACATTTGACATTTCTTCATTCAATGCATACACGGATCTACACTTATAAAGTTGCTCATCTAATCCGATGCTGTTGTATGCTCGAACATAATATGATCGTGCTAAGTTCATCGGTTCATATATATATATATATATATATATATATATATATTAATGCACGTAGCTGTACTTATATGTAGGCCTATATATGTGTGTATATACATGAAATTATATTTACACGTCTATTCGTGAAGTTGTTGAGTGGTTTCGTGTCGGCAATTTCAATCAATTGAACATCTAAATAATTCTAGCATCAATCATAAGCCGTCGATATTTTCCAACTTCAGGTCATATTTATTCAGGCGTCGTTTATAGTCAGCCTAATATTTAGACAAGCTCAATAAAGTCATAGACGCAATGTAATTATATTTGCTGCTAAAAATTAAAGCCCCCCCCCCCAAACCACCTTCCTCATTTTGAGTCTCCGCTGCAGCACCTATGTCTGTTTGGTTCTGACCAACCAAGCAACAAGCGTTGGTTACACAGCTCACGAAATGTAGCAGATTTGATGGCCGACATAAATTATTATTATCTCTCTTACTTCGGTCGCATTCAATTGAATCTGTGCGTTTTAAAGTCAATATTTGATCGGATGTGGACGACGTCTTTGCAGTTGAACGAGGAGCAACCAACGATTTTTATTGCTGGTTCATGTTCGCTCCATTATATGCATGCCTAAGTGTTTTTTAGTTCTATTGGTTCGACGTAAATAAGTTAGTAAGTATAGTTGAAAGAAATTCGATGCATACCCAATACCCATTGCCATTCCATGTATAGTTAGTGCTTTCTTGGGTCCTATAATTATTCTGTGCCCGTCTATGTGTTCGTCTCGGCCCTGTTACTACAAAACAACGACAACACAGAGAAAAACGCTGAGTGAATTGCAAAGTCTTCGATCAACCATGCTGGGCATGCTCGGAAATCTTTTGAAATATGCACAATGTTCGGAAGCACGCATGGCGCAGTTGGAGAGTCAAAGTATCCGTTCACCGATGTATTTGCTCTGAGGATTTGGTGTGAGAAAGAGCTATTAAGAAACGGAGACATATGTCAACTGATCGCTTTATATGTTAACGCACGACGTATGAACGGTTTATCGATGAACTGTCACAGGGCCGAGACAGGTTTTGAGCCGAGTTGTATATGTATGCATCCATTGCAAATAGTACAACATTGAAGTAATGTGCTGCTACTTGGGAGCGTTTTTGCTCTTGCTGTAGAATTTTTGAAACATCTATTGTTTGGTTTTCATTTAGAAACTGTAATTTGAATTGAGTCTCGCCAGAAAACAGAACAGCTGCTATAGTGAACTGTATACACTTAGAGGCATGCTCTGTAGACCTTCTTGTTAGACTATCTTGCATTTCTTGTATTTGAAATGGAACTGAACTGCAAACGGTGTTGACCTAATTATCATAGCCTATTCAAGAAAAGACGTGATCGATTCTGTTTTTATGCCTTAGCTAAATTCATGCTCTAAACGAACAACCAATGACGTCAACTAATGACAAACGATCTCCCATGTATGCCATGAGTGGGGAAAAGGGAAATAAACAGTTCTGCCTTACTTCGGAGTCTCCTATGCATAAATTGGCCAGAGTTGGTTATTTCTTCTCCCATTCCCAGTGACGTCAGTTTGATCAACATTTAGTCAACCTGACTGAACAAATGTCAACCAGTTCAATTTATGTAGTGAATAGGGTCGATGGATAGAACTAGAAGCATGTAACGAGGTCCATCCAATTCCGAACATCAGCAAAAGCAGAAACAAGTAAGTGAATGGTTGAATTGGTTGGATGCCATCAAAAAAAGAGATGGATAGTACCGTGTTTATAGAAATGTTAGTTAAGAGAACTTTCAGTGAGAAGTTAACAGACGGCCTGGTGTAGGCCCTCTACATGGTGTAAGCAGGAGCGGGCAAGTCATAGAGCCTTGTGGAACCCATCCACAGTTTCAGACAGTCGGCCCCCAAGTGAATTGATTGATGAGGACTGCTTGAGTGCGAGGGAGCAGGTGAGATGCAGACCAGCAGACGGCGGCCGCGGCAGAGGTCCAGAAAGGCCGAGAGTCAGTGTCGTGAACGATGAAGGAGTATATATCATGATCAACCGTATTGAAAACGGTAAATAGATTAATCGAAATCAGGTTGACTAATAATGAAACACTGTTTGAACCCAAGGTGCAAATGTCCACAGCATAAGTTGACCTAAATTGCAGCATACGCATTGGCCCAAGCGAAGCACATTTGTATGCGCAGCGAATGATATCACGTCGACGGCGCACAATCCAAATTAATGTACTCTGATCTATGACAATGTCAAGACGGCGCTATATTAATTGACAGAATAAGTGCGGACCCTAGTGAGAGATAGGGACTTCTAGTTGCGCATTAAGCCAATGCAATTCAGCCGAAGAGTGACTGATTGTGTTCTGCATGGTACCCTTGGGGTTTCCAATGGACGCTTTAAGAGTATTTGTGTGTGTGTCCTGTACATGAACACAACAGGATAATTGGGTTATGGAGCTCTACACTGAATCCTTAATCCTCTCAGTTATCAGGTTTTAAGGTCAAGATCTTTGGCTGAATCGAGCACATAGGCCTTCTTGCTTGCAGCTTATGTGAAAGCGTAGTTCTGTCAGGACAGTCTTGGATAAAAGTAGGAGCGGCAATGATATACTATCTATTCGACAACATTTATCGAATCTTACATAATGATGGAATATGTGAATAATAATTATGACAAAAGATGTTTCACGCGCAAAGACTTCCGACGTCGTACAAAGAATTAACTGTATCCGGTGCGGTACGTACTGCAGTCTGGTTTATTGTCTCGAAGAGTTTAGGTGGGCAATATAAATTACATAACAGTCTGAATAGTGCTACGATTCAGTTCGTTGGTAACCGCGTCGCCCGGCAAACGACAATAAAACGGACGCTAATCGTTGTCTATGTGTCCGAATGTCGTTAAACGACGGCGCATACATCTGCGGGTAACCGTCGTCTCTAAAACAGTTTGAAAACGCCATTGAAAGACGACAGAGCTTTAATTTATATAGTCTTTGGCAAGCTACGCCGACGACATCTCTGATTGAAAAATGGCGACCAAATAGCGCATTAGTATTCGTCTGATGGCGAAAGCCCGTCCAGTTGCGCATGCGTGTAGTTACTGCTGTTGCCTAATGCACGTCTTCGTAACAGCAGCGCCTCTAGTGATGGGCGTTCAGTCGATTATATTAATTGCGGGATTTTATGTCCGATTCTAATGCTTTTAATTGCCACTGCGACGAGGATCTGTTACATTTCCTATGGTTGGCGAACATCCGGGTCTAATGTCTCGGGCGCTGGCAACCACTGCGTGGGGGAGGACAGATGGGGTAAGGACAGATGCATGAGGCGGGTTTTAACGACTTAAGCCTCCTCTCTCTCCTGTCTTGCCATCACCATCATCGTTGTCGTAGTAGTGCCTAAGAGAAGGCGCAGGGTTTAGATTTTATTGGCGTTCGTTGAAAGTTTGAACCGATGGCGGTGGAGACTGCACTTCGCATGGCTACAAATGTCAGGCTCCGTACTATAGACCTTCTTCATCCGATAAGGAGCCGTCCGTCTACAGTCTGCTGGTGGGCTGGCTAAACGCATCGTGGCTATAGCCATCTGCTAATTTGATGACTCCGGGCTATCTGATATCACTTCAACCGAATGCTTTTATCCCACCCAATACTCAGTAACCTTTTGCACTCACGAAAAGCCTAACAATGATGATATCTACAATTGTAGGTCTAATGACAATGATTATCATTATTATGATTATAACGACGACGACAATTATGACGCTTAATATATTGTAATTCAATTTCATCAAATATAGAAGATAACTTTACGGTGCCTATGACACGTATACATGTGTAGGTCTAACGTGTTGAAAGACGACCCTCTTCACTTGAAACTCTGCCACTGTTAGCACTCAGATAGTGCCAGTCCCTAGCCCGAATAAATTAGGACGGCGACGCTAGTGATCTTTGTTATCACACAGTGTCGTTACACGGTAACTTACATCGAAACTGCTATTACCACTCTTAAAGGCTTAGAATTAAGGTAGCTAATAAACCCGCCTTGTTTTAAAAAAAATCGAAATATTTAGAATAATTAGACCCACGTAACAGCCGTCGATGATGAGACATGTTTTAGGTTCAATATAAATACCACGCACGTTTGATTTGTTTTTCACTCACTCGTTAATTCTGTGCCTACTCAACGAGTCAAAGTTAACGACTAAAGCGATCATATTTGTCCATAGATAATAAAAAATGATTGTTAATAAAGCGCGAAGAATCGATGTGAGAGACTAGCGCAGAACCGGCGTCTGCTGCCTTTCCAGTTATGACAACCAGTTCTAAGCATACAATAAAATATTACTATTCAACTAATCAGTCGTATGCGGCCCAGCTGATGATGTCTGCTGCATGCGTCGTCGGTAATTGCATTATAGTAGGCTATCCAGAATTACGAGGACTGCGTTAAATGGGCCGAGAATACACTTCACGTAACCTTAGATGACGAATTAGCATCGCCTGCATGTACGTTTGCAGTACAAATATTATAAAGTTAAAGTGGTCTTAATCGAGAAGGAGGAGTGTGTCAGACATGTCCCGCTGCCTTTATGACAACCGGTCGACTATATTATCGTCGACGTAACCTTCAGCGCTCGCAAAAGCACATGTAGGCGGCATGCATTGAATAACTACATGCCAGTTAAAAAGAGACATAGACAGATATAGCTAGAGATAGAAAGAAAGAAGGAGGATCAGAGGCGTAAGGGTAGAATGACAGAATACGAGATATAAAATTATATCTAAATATCTAGAAAGATATATATAGAAAGAAGGACATGATAATACAAGCATAGCCTATACAGAAAGACAGATTTACTGACATGCATATATATATATATATATATATATATTGATATATCGACAGACAGATAGATGGAGCCATTGAATGGATAGATAAATAGATAGATAGATAGAGAGAGATAGAGAGAGAGAGAGAGAAAGAGAGAGAGAGAGATAGAGAGAGAGAGATAGAGACAGACAGACAGACAGACTGATGGATTGACGGATGGATGAATAGAGACGGACAGTAGAGAGTATACACATATGGAACTGTGACATAAGACATGAGTTCTTTAGTAAGTTTAGTTCGTTTATGATGGGTAAATACTACATTCAGAGTGTGTGTCGTAAGTGCGTGTATAAGTACAAAAGGACTAATCTTCGAGTGCCTGAAATGGCCACATGAGTAGAGAACGCAAACCTGCAAACGGTAGGTATGCATATTCGATAGAGTATCCGGTGTAATAGGTTTAAATAGGTATAGTTGTCTGTTCTCCTCGTTAGAGCTATGACACAAATGAGATGTCCGAACCGAGGTCATTCCAGCCGTAATTGGCGGATAAGACGATTGCTATTTCGATTACAGTGCTGCCACCTATAGTTTGCCGAATTCAATGCCAATCTGGAATGTTGGTGTACGAGACAAAGAAACGAGGGGAGAGGGGAGAGAGGAGTAGAGAGGAGTAGAGAGGAATGAAGGGAGAACACCAGCATAGGATTTTCCTTATCAGATATGAGATCCATAATCGAGTATTTGATGTCGCCGACAAGCAAGTCTGTCCAGTCTGATAAGGGCTAGTCGCCGACAGTTTGTATCGCGTTATCAATTACAGTTGTCAACGAGTTAATCAGAAACGAAGAGAAAGAGATAAGATGCTTTTACACGAAGTCAAGAGCCTCTTGATCACTCGAAGCGCTAAATCATCTCCGATCGAAGACATTCGGGTCCACAAAATATCAATATTTCTACAATCAAGTATATTTATCCAAGAAATCAATATATATCGTACTTTCGCGGTTTAGTCCACTCGATACACAGATAGCCTAGTGAACGTCTGTCTGATCAGACTATTCTCACTCATCATGCTGTCTTCGTCTATCTGGCTCGCTGTCTGTCTCTGTCCGTTTGTCTGTCTGTCTGAATCCATTTCATTCGCTGTCCTGATCTGCGTTATGTTACTGCTTGTGTCCACGTTCCTTGTGACTAACAAACTGTTCGCTCGATCTTTCTCTATTCGTCGCATTCTAAGTTCAGTTCCTTCCTATAGATAACTGGTGGCCCATAATTTAGTAACTTATACAAATTTAGTCTGACTGAGTCACTGACTCTAGCAAAGCGAATCACACAGGAGCAGGCAGGGTATACAACGCAGTAGGTTGACGTTGATTCGAACCTGCCATCCTCCGATTATACAAGGCGCCACCACAACGTTCAACTCAGTTGAACGTTGAACGTTGTGAACGTTGTGGTGTCCACTGCGCATGAGCAACCGTTTAAGATGAGAAGCATAAAAGCAGACAAAACTCCTTCAACAGACCAAAAAAGAAGATGAAGAATGAGAAGATTTATGAAAGAAAGATAAAATCAAGAACAGGAACAAGAATAACAAGAGGAGGGTTGTTAAAGGAAGACAGACAAAAGAATAGATGAACCCATTGGCAAGTGAATATTCAATGATTTTATGTATTCAGCGAATAAGAGCAGTTATAAGCGATGCAGACAAAATCATCAGTCGCTTCTCATAATTCCTCATTGCGACATTCGTCGAAATTCCCGCATAGAAACCTGACCTTTCGTGTCCCAATCAGCTGTGCCAAACGCAGGCTGTTTGACTCGTTCACCACTTTCGCTGTTCACCCCATTGCCTAGACGATATTCAGAGGTGATTCACTTCTCCCGTGAGCACAGCAATGTCTGCCCTAGAGGCCGCTGCTCATCTTTATCCAAAAGAGCAGCATCATCAACTTGACAACTTCGCTGGCACACTACAGCGATGGAATTAGAGATAAGAGTGAAAACGAGGGAGGAGGTGTCCCACTTGCCCAATATTTATCTTCCGTTTATTTCCCTGTCTCTGCGTCTGTCATTTGCCATGCCTCACCTGCTGCTATTTCCAAATGATCGAGTTTATAGACTCTAACGACTGCTTGCGCGTGTAACATCTGGCAGGAACAGGGAAGAGAAGAGAGTATAACAGAGTTAGCGAGAGGGACAATGGCAACGAGACAGACAAACGTGGTTGTCGAGAGAGACAGTGACAAGGGGACAGACGGACGTGAATAACGGACGAACGCAAAATAAGGAGAAATAAATGATCGTTGAGAGAATGAGAGAGAGAGAGAGAGAGAGACAGAGAGAGACAGACAGACAGACAGACAGAGAGGAGAGAGAGATAGAGATAGAGAGAGAGAAAGAGAGAGAGAGAGAGAGAGACGGCAAGAATTACTGTGGCTGTCTATGCGGAAACGGTAATGAAGAGAAACTTTCGAATGCAGCAACAACGCAATCATGGGATGATTGTGCATACGACCCGAAGATAAGATGACCTCCATGGGAGTAGGAGAGAGACTTATGATAGGAGGCAGAACGAAGGCGGCGCCTATCATCGCTGTAGGATTTCGATCAGGCAACTTTTTCAATAGATAAAATCTTGATTGCGAATTCACGCTAAGCGAAAATCGACAGATATATCTTGGACATTCGGACATCTACTATACTGTATCAGACTAAATTAGGCGACATTCAAGCTAACAGTCTGTGCCATAGGTATGTGCACTGTGCATGCGTGCACCTAACTATGAGCGCAAACTGCTTCATCATCCCTGTTCCTAACAATTAGAGGATCTAATATGGAAGCAACAACTGTAGGTTATATAATCAGTTTTAGCCGTAAACGATGTTTGGTCAAAAGAATTCCTTAATCGTGCTTACGCTTCGCCTCGTCAGCCATGCATTCTCTGAATTGTTTTGTAACGATCGTCATTGTCAAGATAATAATTTATAAAATGGAGTCACAAAGATCCAAATAAATTCAGGGTTTAAGCTTACTTAATGAAAACTTACAAAGTGAATTGATGAATAATATGAATTTGCCCAATCAGAAAATGAAATGTAGGTCTACATTCTACGTATCTCTCATGATAGCGCCAGGTCTTAGTCATGGAGTTTTGGCGAAGAATGACAATGATGGACTAAATTATATATATCAATACGCCAATTCTAGAGCTCTGAGTGCTTTACTTTGTACGCATGCAACTATCTCCGTGCGTACGGTACAGGTCATGCGACCCAACTGCCCGAGATTTTCAGCTCTCTATCTGTTTCATAATGGATAATGATAACAACCACCAACCGACGCTTTCATAAAGTTTACAGTCATATATTATACAAGAAGTGTCTTGCATCACAAGGATAAACTGTCCTTGAAACTAAGTTGTTCGAAGAGTCTGCTGAAAAGGCGGCCTACCTGGAATTGGTGCAGTCTTCGTAGAGAATGTCGAACTCTTTCGGCGATATGAGCTTGCAGCGGTTAACTCCCGGTTGGATGGCGCCCAGTCCGCGAAGGACGCGCACCTGTTCGACATTGCAGACTACCGGAACGACGTCGAGTCTCTTGAGCTTCGTGTAGACGGTGTGCAGACCGCCGACGAGGTGCTTCAGGAAGAGCTCGAAGGCCTGTGGCAGACAAATCAGCTCCCGACCGTCGACGCTGAAGGCCGCCACCTTGGTCCCTCGATAGTCGATCAGCTTACAAGCATTGTTCTCTGGGTTGCTGGAAACGGGTGGTGGAGAGGCGGATGTGCCCGTCGGTCCAGCGCCTCCACCGACACCACTTCCGCCTCTTCCGAACATGGCCTTTTCCAGCTTGATTGGTATCGCGCTTCCAGAGACAACCGGCTGCTGGATGTGGTGATGGAAGCTGATGGGAAGAGGGCTGATGCTACACGGATGCGACTGGTGAGAAGCAGGAGGGGCGGCGGGTGACGAGGTCGTCGGTTGGGCTGCTGCTGCGGCTGCCAATCCAATCTGCCTCATCGATTGCGCTACCATTCCATCGAGCGATGTCATCTTGTCACTGCAACGCAAGTCTCAATGTCCCGAGTTTCACAGTGGCTTCTTTAAGTGTTCTTGGCTAACTTGCAAAGTTCTTTTCTATAGTCTCTGAAAGTTTAGCAACTTCACGGCTGAGTGATTCGCCGACCATGCATCAGTTGGTGCTTTCTCTGAAAGTTATCTCACTCTCACTCATCTGCCCAACTCGCCGCCGAATCCTTTTGCAGCGAAAGACGACGACGACGCCAAGCAATAGAGGGGAGGATGAGAGTCCGACTGACTGAGGTATAGGCCTGCTTCGCTTCCTCTTTGACGCCTGCGTACCCGTCACCGCCAGCGTCGGCCACTGACAGTCAGCAACGTCTATCAGTCGACTGCTTTTCGCTTCAGCTTCGTCGCAATCCAATCACAGCTGACCGACGCGATTTGACTCGGCCGCAGCCGTGAACCGCCGATTGCGGCGGTGGGAGGGCGGGTGGGCTGGCTGGCGGCCGTTCGGGCGAGGAGCGGGCGGGCCAGAGACGGCCTCCACCGCGTTGGCTGCTCCTGCTTGAGTTCATCGATGGCTGCTGTCTGATTAAGGCAGGCCAACGAGACGACGACGACAGCTGCAGTAGTCTATGATGGCCAGGAGGATTGCAGAGCCGAGAATCTCTATAATGATGACTGTTTGTCAGTCAGTCAGCTGTCTCTCTCTCTCTCTCTCTCTCTCTGCGCTCCAGCTCAGTCCAACTGAAGACGAATTTGACGACGCTGGCCAATGGCTGCGCAGACGATCACGCTCATGCATCTGGCCGCTACCATGACGTAGACGTCGACGTAATCATCATCATCATCGTCGTCTTCGTCGTCGTCGTCGTCGTAATTGTCATCATCATCATCGTCATCGCCTTCGTTATCATCATAATCATCGACGTCGTCACTGTAATTGCAAATGCCGTTCTCACAATATATTCTTAAAGCATCTCTGCAATAACGATTGGCAGCTAATAGTAAGTAATTGAGAGAATGTGGTCCACTCAATGCTCCCTCAGGCAGTAACCCTCGTCATGTGATGCAACATGTGTAACCTGGGCTCACATGTGTATATTCAGGTCTGGACATCTATTGGGTTGAACGCTTTAACTACGAACTGCGCTGGTTCTCTGTCCCTTTTAGTACACTCTCGTTGTTTATATGACAGACATTAACATTAACACTAATATAATTAACACTAACATTTACGTTAACAAACCGGTGAGAGCTATTTCCAAGACACTGCGAGCAATGCTTCACGGTACTTGCTTTCAAAAATTGCCGAATAGGCCTAGGCCCTACTTATCTGGTAAGCTTTAGAGGTCAGCCAAGTGTTCAAGAATGGTATTTGAAACAGTAGAATGTAAATGTTAAGATATATGAAACTTTTACACAATTGTAGTAGGTCTACATAGTGTTGTTGTTTGCAGTCATTTATTCTGCGCGATGATCGTGCAGTGTACGCCTACGTTGTGAATCGAGAAAGAACAGTCTGAAGGCTTAGTCAAAGTGTAACTGTGTCAATGAACATCCATCATGAAACATTAACTTGAGGTCAGAATCCAGGCAGCCACAAGTTTCCAGTAGGGCAGTACGCCAGGCATCGTTCTACGAGCCACCTAAAACCAGTGATGTCTCCGAATCTTGACCTGGAGGGACACTTTACAACTATAGGCGGCACGACGTACTGTTCGTTTTCGTAGCGTTGACAGTGGAAACATTGTTATTCTTAGATACTCAGCTTAATAGATTATATATGACAGAAACTGCGATAATGAGCCAGATTTAGCCTTTATATAACGAGAAACCTGATTAGATGTGTGCTGTGCCAGAAATGACTGTCCATTAATGTCAGAAATTGTATAGACGCCATAGTGAAGCATGCAGCTTAGTGCGAACATTTGAGGGGGGGCTACATGTCACCGTATACGTGTATCTGCCTCCTACACTGTAGCTGGCTTGATTTGCTACATTGGCACTATTGCCTGTTTGGTTACATCATTGAGAACGCACATCCCACGTCTCCCACCTCTGCGTGAGACTTTCAGTTCGTATAACGACGATGGCTCATTTCAGATACGTACATTTCTGGCTACCATGGTCCGAACACTGGAACTTTCAATGCGACGCACAGTGTACATGTAGCTGTGGTGAAGGCAGAGGTTGTCCACGGCTCGAGTTGACTAGCTAGTTGGGTCGGGCCCGACCGGGTCGGGTCACGAATATCTGCAAATTAGGCGGGTCGGATTGAATCGGGTCAAGATCCTGAAGGGTCGGATTGGGTCTGGTTCCAAACACCGACCCGTTTCGACCCACCAACGTTTTGCAGTGCTAAATTTTCAACTCTGTGCTATTCATAATGAACGCAAAAACCCAGGGCAACATCGGATTCGTTCCTTTTTACACCGAACTCAGCTCAAGCTGTCGAATGGAATAAGTTCTCGTGCATCTATGGAAAAAACGAAAGGACAACGGATTTATTACAAGCGTATGAGCTAGCTGATGGTGTCACACTAGACATGCAGACCGGACTCTTGCGTACCCAAAAATATCCATAATTATTTTGCATATATGTATGGAGAAAGTAAGTTTGAGCTAAAATAAATGGAACATCGGGAAGGGTAGCATTCCTGATACATTCTCGCAAATCGATACTATCATCATATTGCGGTCTGGCTGTGTGGCATTTTTACGACATCAAAATTTGACGCTAAATAATATTAGTAAAATAAGCACTAAATGCTTACCTATAGGTAAGCCTTTAGTGCTAATTTTGGGTCGGGTCAGATATTTGGCTTTGGAAGTCGGGTCCATTTTCGATAGTCGGGTCATGACAATTGGTCTCACTGACAACTCTGGGTGAAGGATCTCGCCCGATTGATTGATTTTGAACTGGGTATGGTCGAAGCCATACAGTCACTATGAGGAAACGTGTACTTCTATGTTAGTCCTGATTTTCATTAGACATATTAACGCGCCCTACACAACTATGAAAATCTTCCAAAATGTCTCAGCGCCCACACAATCTGCCGCGTCAGTGTGACCAACGTCAGTGTGACCAACGTCAGTGTGACCGGCGCTAACTCTGGCCTGCAAAGATAATCACCGTTAATTATGGTGACACACATTTAGAACGACCTAAATCAGTCGACATATTCGTGTACAAATGCTTGCCGTTCAGTTCTTCAAGTATAATTAGAAGTGATGATCTATTAATACAGAAATAAATATCAGTCTTTATAGACAGGTACATTATTATGTTAATTGCTGTAGTCTATAATATGTGGCTTTGCAGATCCTAAATGTGCCTCACACTGTTAGCACAAGAACAAATCAAACTGTCAACTAAAGAAACAATACTTTCGCCTGTTTGTCTTATGTCTGTCCGTATTTATGTTTGTCTTTGTTTTGTGTCTGGCTCTGAATCTGTCCGTCTTTTTGTCTGCCTGTCTGTCTTTGTGTCTGTCTGTCTGTCCGTCTGTTTGTCCGTCTGTTTGTCTGTCTGTTGGTCTGTCTTTGTGCCTGTCTGTCTTTGTGACACAAAACTGCAGCTGTGAGAGAATGGTTTGTATTATTGCTGTATTGTCTCTAAGGTTAATGTGTCTACGTCTGATAATTATTCAACTGAAGCACGTGTTTTCCTGATTTTTTTACAGTTCCTTAAGAAGCCTTAATATATGATCTCCTTAAATTCGTCTATCTTCTTGTCTCTTATGTAGGCCAATCGTACTTTCCGGCTCGGAATCTTTGCTTTTCATTCCTTTCCACCCATCTGTCAATGTTTCATTTCGATTTCTTCTTACCTGCTTTTCTATTTCCTTTCTGTATCTCTTACTTTCCCTCTTTCCTCTTTTCTTTCATTACTTCTCTCCTTTCTTATTCCTCCTCCTATTTTATCAATATCTATATTCAACTCCGCTTCCAGTCAATTCTGGTTTTCATTACTTATTTCTTGTTTTCATTACTTGTTCCTTGTTTCCTTCCTTCATTCCAACTTTCCCTCTCTTCGTCATTTCTGCCTCCCTCTCTGCTAGGTATTTCGTCTTCGGCCACACCTACGCGTACATTCATCGCTAGTTGTCGTTCCTTTAAACAGAAAATCGAGTGACGGGTGAAAATATAGGAACGATGGTAATAATTTATTAGACTCTTATCTATAGACAGTCAAGGACCCATTGAGTGTTGCCAACAGCAAGCCAGCATTTGTCGTATGGACCAATAAGCTCAAATATTCCTGCATTAAAACCGCCTCAACAATTTCATATTGACACAACGCTCCTCTTCATTAAACGCCATGCAATTTAAATAGGCGCTCTCAATAACCAGATTCTGTGCTTCCTTAATGTTAAACGAATGAGCGAACAGTGAAAGTGGTGTCGTTGTGCTAATTAGAAAAGCTATCTGTACTGGCGGCATTTTAAAGCATATAGGCCTAATCAATAGAGACCTAGGGCGATCAGCCACTGAGCACAGATGGAATATGAACGTAATCTCCAATTCAAGTTCGCAAGAACAAAACTGGTCAATTTCGGTACAAAGTCCGCAGGATATATGGACCTATCGCGCTCTGTTTCTGCCTTGTGCTGTCTCCATCTCTATTTCTGTTTCTGTCCTTTTTATCCCTATATAAATATATATATATATATATATATATATATATATATCCATGTCTGTCTTAAGGTCTTTTGGTGGCGTTTTATTGCTGCTGCTCTGCAATGACACAGAGGTCTACAAAGGGGCGTACAAAGGACCTTACATGCAGAGGGGCCTACAAAGGGGCATGTCTCTGTCCGTGTCTCATTCTCTGCCACTTACATTATATCATCCTCCTGGACTCTGGCCGTCTCTGGGTCGATCTTCAACTGTATATTAGCCTAAATCAGCATCTGCTTCGTAATCTCCAGGGTGGATTCGATTTAAATCAAACGATTTAAATCATCGATTTAAATCATGATTTAAATCGGGGATAAAAATCACGATTTAAATTTTTTTTTAATTTCATTGCTAATAGGCCAAATTGAATTGATAAAAAACTGCAACAGCTTTCAAGCTATCTAGCAGTCATTTGAAAGAAATTGTCATTGCACTTCAATTCTGCACTGTATTATTTAAATATCCATGCTACATATAGAGTGGAGTTAGTGGACACTTGGTTTAGTTACTATTTAAACAAAGTGACCATTGACTCCACTTTGGTATTAAAATTGGCTGGTGTATATAGGAAGTTTTCTCATTGTTTGGACTTGTTCATTCAAATCGTCTTGGAGTTGAAAAGACTGGGAGGCTGGTGTTCTTATTTATTTTTCTAAGTAAGAGACTAATACAATTGGACAAACATTGAATGAACAGACTTGAAAAGAACTAGAGACCTGTTGACTATTTATAAGAAAATATGTATTGAAAATAGATTAGTAAGATGATAAATATTAATAAATAAGATTGGTAGTGCCATTAATTCATACTTGGTCTCAGCTAAAGTGACATTTTATCAATATCTGATATTCTGCATGGAATTGCCTCAAACAACTTATAATTTACAGTACAGCAACTGTGTGACTGTGGCCATGTTAGTATGCTATGTCTCAGTAGTAATTATTTGACCATATATAATATCTGATATAAATAAAAAAATCCGATTTGAATAAAAAAAATTCGATTCAAATCAAACAAATCCGATTTTTTTAAACAAATCGCTATCTTTTATCAACTCTGGTAATCTCTAAATTTATGCAACGCCCAATAGAGCGAAATCAGAGGAACCAGCTTATCCGAAAGTTCTTTTATGGTATCAGTAGCTTTCATCAATCACTGAAGCGAGGTGGTTGCAGGAGGTCTCCAAAAGGCGCTATATGAATGTCCACGTATACACTTTAGACCATTTCTGTACAGTTCGTCGACTGCGTGTCTATATAATATGGCCTATAGGTCTATGCGTTGTATCATGTATGTTCGGCCAAGCAGGGTTAGCTGAAGGAGCTATTGTACAGAAGGCGATGGAAAAGGACCATGTCTGTCCACCTGTCTGCTTGCCTGTCTGCCTGAAGCCTGTCTGCCTGTGAGTTCACGGTTCACACTTTACGGTGCACCGCACGACCTCCGTTCCCTAGCGCCTTCGCAACAGTCATTCGCTGCTAATCACTTCAGTCAGTTCAACTTCTGCTCTCTGTTTTATTTGTCTCTATACTAGTATGAGTGTGTCTGTCTCTTTGTTCCCTCTGTCTCTCTGTCTCTCTGTCTGTCTGTCTGTTTGGCTACATTTCTATGTGTGAGGTCCCCGTCTTCATCGCTCTCTAACCGATTGATTTCCTTCTAACACCAAATACTTACTACGATTAATCGTGTCATTTGTAGAATTTTACCCTATACTGTGTCTGTTCTGATTATCTAGATGTGCGTCTATTCGGGCGTCTGTTTTGCTGTCTTCTTGTCTGCGTGCATTCTCATCTGGTCTTCTGCTCGTCTTCTAGTCTGCGTGTCTTCGTCTTCGTGCTTTTGTCTGTTTACCCTATATGTCCTGCATTATTGATGAATGTTTGGCATATTTTGGTATGTTCATTAGGTTCATAAGCCATAGATTTAATATGAATTCTTTCTAAACCAGAGTGCCGTTAGCAATTGGTAAAATAATAGACAGGAACACTTACCTACTTACTTGTTGTCTGTGTGTATTTCTCCTTCAGTTCACTGCTTATCTGTGCGGTTGTCATGTTCCATGTGTTTTCGTTTGCTTCTTCCCGATAGCATCTTTAAGTATGTCCGTTTGCCTGTCTGGTGTCCTCGTGAACATCTGCGCTGTCTCTTTGCCATAGGTGTATATATGTGTGTGTGTGCGTGCGTGCGTGTGTTTGCTATTCATTATTGTCTAACGAATTGTCTGTCTGTCTGTCTGTCTGTCTGTCTGTCTGTCTGTCTGTCTGTCTGTCTGTCTGTGTACAGGGCATCTATGGATATCGTTTGATTGTAAATGACGATTGCCACGGTGTTGCATTCTGCGTGAGTCCTTCGGTGCCAAATGAGGGGCGTTTACGGTTTAAACGGAGTCTGGTCGACAACAGGTTCTTTGGTTTACATATGCTTCAGCGCCTTCACGTCGGCCTTTGCACTGCATCCATTTAGACCAATTCATCCTCTGCACTCGTCTGCCTAGCTGTCTGTCTTCTTATCTCTCTGTCTGCCGGTCCGTATGTCTGCATCTTTGTCTGTCTGTCTCTGTCGTGCGCTCTCGAGGCATTAACTCTTCATTGGCAACCGATCAGATGGTTGAGCTCTGTTCTATATCGACTGCGACGGTAAATCCAAATGTCCGTCTTAAAATAGTCATTCTATGTCGTTTTATTGCTGTTGTTCTACAGTGACATATACAATTCGATGGGACAAGTGACAACCCTGTGCACATGACGCAGCCGTCGTCGTTCAATAATTCTGTGAGTCCTTCTGAAGATCTGCTTCTCATCGCACGTTACACGCATCCATCTTTGACCCGTTTGAACTTTGTAGACGGAGGAATTAACCTGATCAGGGTGTCGTATGCATGCGTGTATTTGTGTAATGTATGTTTATATGTATGTATGCATGTATGAATGAAATGTATGTATATGTATGTGAGACAGCTCTTAATCTCCAACTTCATCATTATCTCCTTCTTCTTCTGATTTCGTATCAAGTTGATATCGCTGACAATGCAGAACAGAAATCAGACAATTGTTTGGGACATTGCCTTCGTACTTATGACTGTCATCTCTTACTCTTTTACTTGTTATATGTTATGTCGATAAACCTATGCTTCTTCAGCTAATTCCAGCAGTCACCAGTGTAAGGTTTTTTAAACCAGCCATTGGGCCGTTCAGCCAGCCAGTCAGCCATTCAACTAGTCATTCAACCAACCATCTTTCAGTCAGAGAGTCCTCCAGTCAGCCGCAGTCTCTCAACATGGTATTGTCACTTTTTTATTTTCCTATAAATAAAAGACGTTTGGATCTTAACTGCCGAAGACCTAAGCTATCGACTTGCTTATTAAGAAGAACTGACAGCGCGTGTTCTTGATTAGAAAATAACACAATAACAGGTTGTGTACTCAAACGAAGGCGGCCTTTGAAGCGTGTCATCTCTTGTGTTCACCTCTGCGCTCCTTCCGCTTCGATCCTTTTGATCACACCCAATATCCTGGCCATTAGGATTGACCAGACCCAGCCAACCGCGAATATTAGACCCAAAGGAGCAATGCAAGTGTACTCGGCTGCTACAAAGTGCCCCTCGTGCAAGGCCATCCTATCCTTTCCTCTCAGAAAGAAAATTTGAACGGAGATGGAGATGATGCGAATCATCTTTTCAGTTGTTTTAGTCTAGGTTGACGGCCAAAATAACGGTGGACAGAGGCGGCGATCCAGGGAGGGCTTCGAGAGGGACCAGCCCTTAACCTTTTACAAAGAGGGGACACGCTATACGTTTGTCCCCCTCCCACACATTTTCTGCCCCTTTCATTGGGTGCCCCCCCCCCCCCACATGTCAAACGAGATGGCCTCTGACGGTGGGTATACTGATATGACTGAAAAGGATTTATATAAATAAGATTATGCTTTAAACGTTGAATGAACGGAAATAAAACTAAATCACTGATTGTAGAAATGAACAAATTAACGAATAAGTGAAATAAGAAAGAACAACTGATCAAAGGATCGAACGGTCAAATCCACAAACAAACGAACGAACAATAGAAGGAAAGAAAGACTGTAAGAATTGGAATTAATGAATGAAAGACCGAACGAAAAAAGAATGAAATAAACGATTGAACGAATGAAAGGAATGAAGGAACTCTTGAAGCCCAAGGTTTGAGAGGCGGGGTCTAATGAATACCTGCCGCCTGCTAGCTACCAATCATATCTCCCCAAAGCATCTCATCCTCCTGGGGTACAATCTTAACCAATTGGACCGCTGTGGTCAGTCTATCTGAATAGGCTCAAATGGGCCAAGTAGACAACTGAGGGAAATGCACTGGAAATAACAATTGAAGCAATGATCGCGCTTGATAGTAGTCCTTATAATTATATGCATCTACACACCTGTACTTGAAATGCCACTCATATGCCTTCGTGCCTGTATTCGTTGTGGAAGAGATATAATATTATTATAGTATCATCCCTCTGGGTCACGCCGACTACACTAAGCAGATCTCGATCTCTCTCGCTCTCTCAATCTACATATATATACACATATATTCTATATATGCATATGTGTATATATTCGGCGTTTGATAGAATTCATCTAGTATTCTTTTCAGTCTATTTCTGACTTACACGCAAATCTGTCGTTATTACGTAACTTTAAATTCAGCCTGAAGTCAAAGCCTTGTGAATCCTATGTGCCGATGAAAAAAACACTGAACAAATCATATAAAACGTACGGAGAAGCTAAGGTTTTGGTAAAAGGTCATGGCTAGGTCGAGGACATGAGAATTAGCAGTGCATGTGTCGGTGAATGAAGAATCAAGGTTGAGGTAAAATGAGGAATGTGGACTTTTCCTGAGTTGTTCTCATACAGCTATAGGCTAAGGTATATGTAGGCTACTAAATACTTAGTCCTTCCTGTGCGGGTCTACACATCATTCAGCGCACCTCCTCAATTCGCCTCTAAAAAAGCCCACGTTTTGGCCTCATCCCACGACACCTGTGCTGCCACTGTGCGCGTGCGTTTATTCATACAGGAAAGGTATATGTAGAGACAGACAAACAGACAGACAGACAGCAATAAATGAAAACCTGAACTCATTGAGTGGGGCTACAGTCAAGAAGTGCCATATTCAAGTCCACCGCCTGTCAAATCCTTTCAGTTCAAATGCCTTCACGCCTTGACTGTAGCCCCACTCAATGAGTTCAGGTTTTATTGACGAGACAGTGGTAGCTCGCTATTCAGTTTATCGCAAAACTGACCGCCCACAAAACTTTGTCTTACGAGCAAATGAATGCGATATATATATATATATATATATATATATATATATATAGTGTGTGTGTGTGTGTGTGTGTGTGTGTGTGTGTGTGTGTGTGTGTGTGTGTGTGTGTGTGTGTGTGTGTGTGTGTGACTCGACGCGAAAGAGGAGAGAGTAAGAAAGAAAGAGAAAGCGAGTTGAGAGAAAAGGCAGAGAGAAGAAAGAATATACATATAGCCTGTAATATACAGAGAGAGAGAGAGAGAGAGAGAGAGAGAGAGAGAGAGAGAGAGAGAGAGAGAGAGAGAGAGAGAGAGAGAGAGAGAGAGAGAGAGAGGAAGGAACTAAGGAGAAACGAAGAAGAGTGTTCTGACTGATTGCCTGATGACGACACATACGTCGTTTCCTCTAAGAGTCTAAGCCAAAACAGATCGCAATTAATAATAATGGTTTTGATGTGAGCTAGAATTTCAGCTGAACCCCGTCGATCATTAGCATACGGCGGCGGTTGGGACGGAGAAAACGATGGAATGATGGATCCATAGCTTCCTGGACTCACGGCGGCAGCAGGTGACTGTCTTCCTAATACACTTCCCGCCAACCCATCGACCGACCGACCCACAGAGCATATAGACTACACGGAGGAGGAGGAGGAGGAGGAGGTATTAAAACACGATGGAAATGACCATCAGATCATCACTGCTACAGACCCGTAATTAATAAAAGCTGTTGGCGTTAAGATATCGTTTATGACAGAACGAGACGTAGAGGCATAGGCAGGGGCACAGACGGAGGCAGACAGACAGGGCGAGACAGACGGAGGCAGAAAATGATAAAGGCGGACCAGCCAGATAGATTGTCTTCTTGTAAGGAGATGACTTGATATGGTCATCTGAAGGAAATCGCAGTCGTTATCGTTGTAATAACACGAAATTGGACTCAGCGTGAGACCTGACATCGCCATTAACCACCAGCACAGGTCGTATGGTCTGCCCATGCTGCTGCTGCTGGTGGTGGTGATGCCATAGGATGCGGCGGTGCTAATGTTCTAGCATCTCCGATTCTCTCTCCGTCCGTGGCATATACCCTCCAGAGGTTAATATATCAGGGCGCTTAATGAGTTTCCACTGATGTAAAACAAGGTGCTTAACGCGTTTCGCGTCAAGCATCCCAACGTATTGGGCGGAGGATGTGAAGCAATTCCTGGGCGGTTGGTGATGATGTTGGTGTGATTGCAGTTGACACCGACTTCATTTCAAATGATATAGAAATAACGAAAACACGTATGAGCATATTATGTGTAATTCCACATCCACCAACCGTTCACCGCATGTAATATTTCGACCATATACGAACCAAATCAATTGCAGAGGAGCAATTTTGTTCAGCCTCAACGTATATACATGTATATCTTTGGATTCACTTGTGGCATAATATCGTCGTCTGTTATTTGATTCTTTTCCACGTTCGTTCATTCGTCGTAGCATTTATAGCAGATAAATGTTGAATGATCCCTCTTTGGTCTCCGCCATCTTCACGACTTCTATCTTGAAGGGAAGGCATTGACTTCTCTGACTCCAATAGAAGACATTTTGTGATGCCGTCTTTTCATTGTAGCTCTGTCTCTGCTGCCTTTAAACGCATTTCGCCAACTCGACTCACAGATATGTGTTCTTCGGGGTCAATAGTTGCGGCAGTGGGGCATGACCTTTTACAGGTCCTCTGTGCGGCGCCCTTACTGACATTTTAATTGATTAAAATTACTTTCACTGTAAAGGCTCATAGCATTAGGGGCTGAAATGTGATATGGTGTATTTAAATTGTAGAGAGATGGTTGGCGTGTATACTGCATGTATGCATTTGCGGATGATTATTGTTGCAATATATTCTGTCTCTGAGCGTGTCTCTTCTCACGTGCAGAATGATGCATCTGTAATACGACCATCGTATTCATACTCGAATCAGGGACACAGGCTGCTAAGGGAAGGTGGAAGAGGGGGAATGAGGAGAAGCAGGAAGAGGAGGAAGAGTATGAAGAGGAGGAAGAAGAAGAGGAAAAAGAAGAGAAGCCGTAGCGAGGGAGTAGGCGACGCATTAGGTTGAGCACAGGCGTTCATTTATAGAGCGCCGCCAGTCAAGCGAAATGGCTTGTCCTGTTATTTAGTGAGCACTAGAATCACGATGTATATCCGGGTCCGTTTCTTCGTCTCCTGCTATTAGTTGCTGTTCGTCGTGTCTCCGCAAGAGATTCGACTCATCAGAATTCAAGGCGGACGATCGGAGCATCCGTCTAATTCTCATTTATGCCGAGATCAGGATTTTTAATGTTCAATCCGGACCATATTTGCCATCTGCGGCACCCTCTTCCTTCCATCTCTCTCTCCCTCTCGCCTTCTCCTTGCCCTCTCTCCCTCTCCTGTCTCTTTCTCTCTCCATCTCTTTCTGTCACTGCCTCTGTATGTCTCCCTCTGTCTGTCTGCGTATCTCCTGTCTCATCCTCACGGCAGCATCAGCAGTGGCCATAAACATCAAAATAATTATTAATCGGATCGGAGACACCAAATAGACGATTTATGGCGATAGTGGCACTCATTTTTCTCCATTCCGTTCATCAACTGTGCACAAGCAGGACACGCTGATCCGAAGCCAGGGTCGACCCAGCGCCATTCAAGGGGCAGTCACAGTGGGCCAAGAGAGGGTGGGTGCATGGCCACCATGGCCACTGGATGAGCCACCAAGGGAAGACCAGGAAGGACACACGTAGTCAACAGCAAGGAGGTGAGCGCCGTCGGTCGATTAGCAATGAGGACAGATATCCAGTCATCCAGAAAGATGAACCGATACATACAGATAGTTAGACGCACATACTGACGTGGCGGACGGGCGTTCAGCCAGTCAGACAGACATATAGAAAGACAGACGGATGGATAAACATGCAGACGCTAATAGCCGCAGACTGTTATAATGTTCAAAGTGATTCTTTTACATTCATAATGAAGCAACTATAGCAAGGCAGCCAAGGAATACCACTAGCTCAATACTATCAACCAGCTTACTTTGAGACTGATTAGGATCTTGTTCGTTGAAGTCAATACTTGTTTTAAGAGTACTAGATGACTGACCTATGAGTGTACTATACACAGAGGGCTTTATGTGCTGACCATACAGTAGACGGTGTTTCTAAGTGAGTCTTCTACGTGGTCACACAGCAATAACGTTGTTGAGCATTGTTATTGCTTTAGGCATTGTTGCTAGGAGTGTCGATGCCCAAATTATTTCACATGAATGCACTGAACCGATGACGTTGATTGTAAGCTGTTCTATACTTCAGAAGTAGGACCTTCATAGCGGACATGCAAGGAGACGCATACATGGCAAATATGCATACGCATATGCCACAACGGACACTGTATAGTCTCTGGTTTAAATACCTATAGATAACCGTTTAGTCTCTTGGAGACTTCTACATGTGCACGATTCAGAAAATTCGTCTTTTCAAAACTCTTAGCGATTTGACCTCCTTTAGATCGATCAATTCTATCGCCTAAGTTTTTGGGTTCTATAGACTCTGTAGAGAGTCAGCAAATTTGTAAACGAAGTTATAAGAAATGAGCTTCGTGTACGTTATATTTATAGGCCTACACTTGCACCTCGGTGGCGAAAGTCTTCATCTCAGCGGTTGGCTTTTGCTGTAGTGGGTTCCTCACTATGGAATGAACTTTCCTGCGGTACGGAGTAGGATTCTTATGCTGATCTCACTTGAGGCTCTTCGTTGCTTGAAGACTTTCCTTTTAAGGTTTTATGAACCTTTCACGCTGAGAGCGTCTCTGAATAGTCTTCTGCTAGAAGCGCTTTATAAATGTTCCTTCAATAATAGCAATTAATTATAGGTGCCTAATTGTAGGACACGATAGGTTCACCTGTTATAGGCCACAACAATAATCTCCATTATCTGGCTCAATGCTCATCAAATCATCTATGTCAGAAATTGGACAACGTATAATACGCCCACGTTGTTGTTTGGATTTAAATTCTGTCAGATATTTATCAGTTCTGCAGTCTGCAGTCTGCACAGTTTGAAATGGTTGTATTGTATAATATTGTATTTGCTAATTGCAAAGCTACTTATAAGACAGCAACCAAAAATTCAGTCGACAGTGATAACGGCGGCGTCGTGGTCACGAAATGAACGACTGGCTAATTATTAATTAATTTTAGCGACTTATTTCTACTTCACGGCTCGTTAAAGCCAGAGGTTGCCGGCGTTTTCCGTGGAAGTTGTTTTAATATCCAACTATATACTGCCAGATGTTGATTTGTCTTAATTGTAATCTCCAAATTTATAAATCGCCACTTGAAAGCCAAGCGTAGGCACCAGCTTGTTCACGAGCGCTGCATCGGATCGAAAGTGTTGTCCAAAGGATAGTCAGTGGGAGGTCGGAGTTCGGTTTTCAGGATGTCAGCAGGGAGGTAGAGCAGCTGTTAAGGAGGCTTATGAGGGTGTCGCTTTGGTCGAGGATTGGCAGGTGGAATGTCAAGTAAGAGTTCTAGAAAAGATGGGACTTAAGTTTAGAATGGAAAGCCCGAGGTGTGATGGATAGGGGAACTAGGGAAAGATGATGTTGCATAACGGGAAGTAGTGATGATGAAAGAACCAAGATGGCACGAATTCAGGAGGAATGTCATTCCAGAGACGTGGTGCGGCGTTGGAAATGACGCGATTGGAGAACTTGAGATGAGATGTAATCGGGTGTCGAGTGAGGGTGAGGCAAGAGGACAATCGGGCGTGTGACATTAACGTTAGAGAGAGGCCTTCGTCTCACTATTTAAAACAAACAATGGACACAAAAACCTACAGTTATCTTTTCCAAATGAGGCATCCGTGGCAGCTCGAGCTCCTAAAATAAGCCATCGCTTGTTTGACACTGCTTGGAGCAGGGCATATATTGAAAACATTAGACGTAGGCTATAAGCTGATAATTTCACACGCACTCAGCTCCTCCTCCAGAGTCCTCCTTCCCTTCTCCTCCTCTTCTTCCTCTTCGTCGTTCTTTTTCTACTACGAGTCCTTAGCATTCTTCGTGGTTTCTTTTCTCCCGTGTATGCATGTCCCAAACACTAATTCTCGTTCAGTCTGTCGAATGATGATATTGATGATGGTGGTGGTGGTGCTGCTGCTGATGATGATGATGGGGGTGGCATTGGTGATGATGGTGATGGTGATGATGATGATGACGACGACGATGATGACGACAATGATATTATTTCTTCTGATTATTAAAGTCTCGTTTTTCGCACTGAACCCATTTGACAGATGAATGATGTCTTTTGACATGGCTGCCCTGCAGCCACATGTGCTATACGTTACCCATCCCTCCCACCAGACAGGGACAGAATTATTTTGGCGATACACACTGCATGCGCACACACACGTAGAAACACAATATACCATGTATTTCGCTGTACATTTCGCACTAATGTCTTTCAACAGTGGAAAACTTTGTATATACATGCATATATTTATAATATATATATATATGTGTGTGTGTATGTCTGTGAGTGTGTGTGTGTGTGCGCGTGGTGGCCAAAAAATTTTTTGCCTTCGCGCAATATTTGATAAATTATGCCCCTCCCCTTTTCAAAATCTTGTTACACCTCTGGGTCCTACGAAGGATAAAGGCGTTAGAGTTCGTCGCTTATAACTGTAACTGCGAGGTGGCTCGTTAAGATAATTAAGAATGAACGAGACAGACAGACACACAGACAGAGAAGACAGACAGACAGACAGAGAAGACAGACAGACAGAGAAGACAGACAGACAGAGAAGACAGACAGACAGAGAAGACAGGCAGACAGAGAAGACAGGCAGACAGACAGAGAAGACAGACAGACAGAGAAGACAGGCAGACAGACAGAGAAGACAGACAGAGAAGACAGACAGACAGAGAAGACAGACAGAGAAGACAGACAGAGAAGACAGACAGACAGAGAAGACAGACAGAGAAGACAGACAGACAGAGAAGGCAGACAGACAGACAGAGAAGACAGGCAGACAGACAGAGAAGACAGACAGACAGACAGACAGAGAAGACAGGCAGACAGACAGAGAAGACAGACAGAGAAGACAGACAGAGAAGACAGACAGACAGAGAAGACAGACAGAGAAGACAGATAGACGGACAGAGAAGACAGACACACAGAGAAGACTGACAGAAGAAATAAGTTTAGAGGAGAGACACAGATGATGATGATGATTCCAAATTCCTTACAGTGTCTGTGGACTGTGGTCTGACTGTTCATAAACGTACTCCGCAGTCATTACATCAGCCGAATGATCCTCTCTCTCTCTCTCTCTCTCTCTCTCTCTCTCTCTCTCTCTCTCTCTCTCTCTCTCTCTCTCTCTCTCTCTCTCTTCTCTCTTTCTCTCTTTCTCTCTTCCTTCTCGTTTTATCTCTCGCTTACTGTTTTGTTATACGCTTGTATCTACCTTTGTCTCTTTCAATGACTTTCTCTCTGCACTTCTAGCTGTCTTTCTGTCTCTTGCCTTTGTCTCTACATCTGGCCCTTCCAGCTTTCGTCTGGCGTCGGTGCACGGGTCGAGTACGCAAGCAAACAGACGTTCCGTGCGGTCACCTGGTCTGGTGGCGCACCTGGCGGTCAGTCTACGCATCGATTTACGCTGCCCGATTCGAGTTCCACGAAGTCCACCTCTGGTCAGTCGGTTCTTATTTAACATCTCTACAGATTTCAGAATCTGTTACGGCGGCTGCAGAGTGAGGCTGATTCTTCTGCTGCTGCTGTTTCTGCTGTTGATGCGGCCGTGGAGATGGTTCTGATGTTCGTGCGTTTGCAACATCTTTATCCACTCAGAAGTTGCAGAATAGCTCTGCGATCGAGATAAGTCATAATTACTTCTGTGAGGATGCCATCGTTAAAATGGCACCGGTTGCTGCTACTGAGGCAGCTGCGCCAGGATGACCCTGAAGAGGCGAGTGCATCTTGGACCGAAGTCGCTTTCGGCCTTTCTATCAGGTGATGATTATGCTGGCTCATCTCCGCCGAATCAAACATTTAGACGGCACACCAACCAAGATATACGTGCACGCGTAGTCTGTCTGTGTGCACTGCCGCCCGCCCAATACACTACCTGTCTGTCTCACTGTCTGTCTGCTGTCCATATGTGCGTCCCACTGTCTGTCTGGCCGTTCATCCATCTGTCCAATCATCGGTTGTTACGACGTCAGTGGTTGTTAGTCTGATTCAAATGCAACCATCGCTGCACTTGCTGTGTTTCTCATCATCTTCTTCTTCTTCTTCCTCTATTAGGCTCTGGTCCGATCACCGATCCGTGTGGCTTAGCCTACGCTTTGAATGGCGACCATGCAACTAGACTGACTGCAGGTGCAGACCATGCAGTTGGCGGCCAAATCATATAATATAAAAAAAAAAGGTCTATCCATGGCAGCAGTCACGTATTAATCAACAAAACATAAATGGCTTAGCCTACACTCTGAACTCTAAATGCAACTGATACCGTATAGATATGATACATGTAAAAATCATCATTTAATGCATCGTATTATATGCTGAGTTCCAGGGGCGCCAATCCCTCCTGAGTGATGGAGACAAACCCCCAGTCCAAAGTGTCAGGAAGGCAAGAAATTCCCCTCTAAGACTCAAATATACCCCCTACCTGAAATTGGAGGCTGCCTCCGGAACCCCCCCCCCCTATCTGGACGCCCCTGCTGAGTTTGTCTCTATTATTTGCAATATATAATAGTGACTTTAATCGCATCGTTGTCTACTGAATAAGGCATCAACCGATGATTACAATGTAGGTCTATCATAGAACTGGTGAACCATAATCATTTCAATGTCAAGAACTTTGAATTGACGCAAAGACGCAGTCAATGGTGCATTATGAGCCATTTGATATATATATACATACATATATATATATGTATATGTATAAGCATGTCGTAAGTTAACATCGAACTGATGATATCAGTGACCGATTAAAACGAACAGATACAGGAAACAGATAGATAGATAGGTAGATGGATGGATGGATGGACGGACGGACAGATAGACAGACAGACAGACAGACAGACAGACAGATAGTCAGGTAGACAGATAGAGAGGGGGGCATGATTCCATGAAACGATCATTCTATAGGCCTAAGCTACATTGCTGTCGTATTTCGTTTTGTTTCTGTGCAGTAGACTAGTATATGTTTATGGATATCATCCCCTGGATACTTATGGATATCATTCTCTTGATACTTATGGATATCATCCCCTAGATATTTATAGAAATCATCCCCTGGATACTTATGGATATCATTTCCTGGATACTTATGGCTATCATCCCCTGGATACTTATGGCTATCATCTCCTGGATACTTATGGATATCATTCCATGGATACTTATGGATATCATCCCCTGAATACTTATGGATATCATCCCCTGGATGCGATTACTTAAACTACTAGAGTATATCATTAGCGATTGCAACCAACACAACTCGTCGACAAAGTCGACTACTAGAATGTTACCTCCATCTTGATTTTGGGACAATCTCGCACAATCACATAGGCCTAAATCCGATTAATAATAATTAAATAATTAATTGTCTACGTGAACAAAATAAAACTTTTACAAAATTATTGTTTAGGAATTTGAGTAACTGCAAAACGGTCAAAACAGAATTTCTTTAAATGCAAGTATCTTAGCATTTGCAGGTAAAAATATCTCATCTGCAAATTCCAACGACAAAACCAGCCAAACAACCACAAAGAAACCATTACACGCGCCTGGTTCAAAACAACACCAAATGTCCACACGGCCTACAACTTATCACTGCACCATATTGATTACTGCACGCTGGTTTCAGCGAGACATGCGCAAATGTACTACGTGTGCACACGTACTACGTATGCACACGTACTACGTATGCACATGCATACATTATGCATGACAGTATAGCTGTATACGTATCATCATAACGTATGCTACGCGTATGTGCATACGTAAGCCTATGCTTCTGTCAGATTACGAAAGATAGTCAATAATAGGTAGTTGCACACATTAAGATCTGCTCAGTGGCCAAGTTTGACCACTTTTGGGAAGTTTCTAAAGGTCGAAACAATAAATACTCGGATATACAGGTAATTATAATTATGCAAACGTATACGAACATAGTATATACATAGATAGCCTCATAGGTGCCTCTGCACCCCGGCATTATGTCTCATCTGTTCAAAGACTCGAAACGCAGTCAAAGATAGACCACGCAGGACTTAAGCGGCAGCGGGGCGGGGGGTGAAGTTGGCGGCGGTTCTTGATGTGGCGAATGAAGGAGGAGATCAAAGAAGCTTCCGATGATTCCAACCAATCGTCAGTTTAATGTTCGTTCGTTTTTCCGGTGGCCACGTGTAAGACGCGCGTCGCTGTCAAACTCCGTCATGATCTATCTCTCCTATCAGAGTCACCGGCGGATCAGAGTCAATGGCAACGGATACCCGCTCGACTCCTTCGGGCGAGAATTCGGACAGAGATTCACATCGATCGAATGCCTCCCTATTAGAGACCAGAGGCCGGCCAACCATGACGGCGGCGTCTGAATAGAACGCGTGGCACTTCTCTGCTGGCGGGCTCAGTTGATGTGCATCAGTGATTTCGTCTGAACCGAGACAGTGTTAGAAGCTGATGATGATGATGGTCACGATGAGGTACATCTGGACATCCGAGAGAAAGAGAGACAGAGAAATGAACTGACTGGACAACAGGTGGTCACAATGGAACCACCTGATGGCGTCGATTACCTACTGCAGTAGGCAACAATTCCATAGGACGTCGTCAATTGTCGTTTGACTGACGTCGACCGAAGAGTTATCTGCGCTTCATCTCTCGACCAATTTCACCCATAAACAACAGCCATTCTTGGTCGCCGCTCGTCGGTCGATACCTTTGATTGACGGCGCAATCAAAGCCAGAGCAATCAAAGCAATCGCAAAATGAGCATGCAATTCTCCGCGACCTTTCACCTCTGACTTTCGTTTTGACCGTTGACCTTTCGTAAGCGGCGTTTTAGTGGAATATAACCGGTCTGAGTGCAAAGGTTAAGACCCGGTCATTCGTAATGAACAATTCATCTGTATCTGCTCATGTGGCTCCGGAATATAACGAAGAGGGTAAATGTATGAAAACCACACATTTGCACACCTACCACGAAAAGTGCTTTAAAAAATAAGATCTGTCTGTTAAATCCAATGCGCGTAAGCTGATGAAATGCATACATAATAGTAGTAGTTTTTCAGTTTAAATCTGCTGATAATTTGTGTATCCACAAATCTTTGGGTGCTTCTTCTACATCTCTTTCGGTTTCTTAACATTTTCCAGCCTCTCTATCCGTTCCACATGCCCCTACTACTGTTCCTCCAACTCGATCCTTCCTTCCCCACAAGACACCATTCGAGTGAAAATATTGTCATCTGAGCTTAAACAAAGGCTTATTATAGGAGGTCGATGTTATAATTTTTACCAATGAATCGGACAACTTCACCTCACCGGCCCTTATAGTATCGCCTCTTTATTTCGCTTGCTTTTGCAATTCCGCATTTTCCCGGTCGAAGCAGTGCGGTTACGCATTTAAGAGACAGCTTATCATAAGACAAACTGATAAAGTTAGATAGGGACGATTAACTAGACGATAGTTGTCGCCCCAAAAATAATACAACCCCCACAAAGAGTTGACATTGTTTGCACGTAACTTACGCGTAATCCTTACGAGATGAATGGCTCTAACCGCAACAATGTTGACGGGAAGGTCTGCAGACCTTCTTCGGCCACCCACCCACCCTCAACGGCGCAATGGCTTCGACATTATTTCGAGGTTTCCTTTGCCAAGTCCTGCATATTATTCGTTTACGTTTGAAACGATAAGTTCGGCGTGATGATCGTTTTAGTTGGTAGAGTTTGAAGTGAGCATTAGGAACAGAAGGCGGATCTCTGATTGCGGCCATTCAACATCTAATTACGCTTGCCTATGACACATAAATTTGATTAATCGTGGCGTCATGCAAATGACGTGACACGACCAAGAGCGGAGGGCCCCGTTTAGCGCCCATTAGGATACGGTCGGCCTTTGAAGGCAGACATTGCATTACCCGTTGTGCTACGCAGGGCGTGCATGAACAAGACGGTGGGGCTAAACACGGGCCACCCCAGCAGCATCAGCAGTAACCGTGGCGGTGAATGAGGCGACGGAAGTTGAAGGACAATACGATGCCAAATGCGAAGAGCGTTGGTGGCGGTGGCGCAGCGGCTGCGGGTGATTAATCGGTCATCTCTCGACCCGATCAGATCCCGAATCTAAGCAAACACCTGGACAATATCGAGAACTTAATCGCAACGAAACGAAGGAGTCTTTGAAATGAAGAGGAGACGGACGAGAGAGAATCGATGAGGAAGGAACTAATGAATGGGATGACACGCAGACAGAACGGACGCATGGAATAATTAGAGACAATGACGGTCTGAAGACAGGAGACGGTCGACGCGCTCATCTCTACGTGTCATCATCCTATTGTCCTCCTTCACATCTCCAAAACTCAAGAGGCATGGTCGTCACTAGACATCAATGCACGCATGAATGAACAATAAATAAATACATAAATAAATGATACCAATCACATTTCAGCATTTAATGCCAATAGCAACAACAGCAACATTAGGGCCTAGGCCCTACTATTATCTCCATTATTTTTTTATTTGTGTCATCAATATTATTTTTTACAGTTATTATTATTAGGCTTATTGTTGTAGTTGTTAATTTTACAATTATTATTATTATTATTACTACTACTATTATTACCTCTATTTAATTGTCCGAACTTACGAATTACAAAATAATGATCCCTTGGAACCTTTATGTGGTCCATAAAATTATACTGTCTGCGCTGCGGACTAACCATCGTCAATTTTTGCAAGAGAAACTGTTTTGTAAGGCGACTGCATTAAACCATATATATATATATATATATATATATATATATATATATATATATATAAAGAAGAGATTATGTGCGTCTGTCCGGCTATGCATTTGCACAGTTTTACAGCAATTGACTCGAAGCCTTCACCGTTGGCTCGGGGAACACATGGGACACGCAGTCAAGGGCGTCTTCCGTCTTCCTGCTCTCCAGGACCCCCCCCTACGAAAGTTTCCTTCTCATTCGCCAGAAGCGTGTCGACGAAACACCCGACATGTGCACGCGATATCTGTCATCCACACCTCTTCTTCTTCAATGAATGAACGGTTTGGGAGATATCGTACAGGTAGCACGTATACAGTAGTTGGCCATCGTTTGCACAGTCGGTCAGATGGGTAGCACTGTGTACGCATCAGTGTCTATACAGAATGTATATAAACACTATTGATTTGGAAAAGATATATATCAGTACATTATTAATGGTATATATATATATAAGGCCTACGACATGTAGGTCTACACAAATAAAAAAATTGCGAAAATCACGGTCTCAAATACGGGGAACAAATCTCGAGTTCTATAGGGGCCTAATAGCCAACTCATTACGGCTGCAGCTCGTACCTCATCAGGTAGTCCCTTCCATAGTTTCGCAAGCGTCGGGTGTCCTTATTATCGAGAGCGAGGAGCACCACTGCTGAGCTTATTCTAAAGTAGTGTTTCATAACTGCCTACACACACCCCACACCCGGTTACAATTACTCTTCACCTTAAAAAGCTAGCGCTGAGAACCAACCAATCAGCATCTCATAAGTCGAAGACATGCTAAGGATCATGAAGATCATCAGAAATACGGAATAGGGTACAGTAAAATAATTCAAAGAATGTCCACTCAATCTTGATTGGCAACGCAATAGCTGGTCCTCTCAAAACACAAATGCTCAATGATCTCGTCACTATGGTGCAGCTCATATACAGAAGAAGGCAAGTTCTTTCTGAAAGTCTTAATTCTGAACATGGAAATAAATACCTAAAAAAATCTCCAAGAAACTAGCTTGCAGACAACCACCAGGGCCTTCACACCCATCCCCTTGTCCGCGTTTTATAAACCCCTTTCATGTCTTTCCAGACGTCTTTTATGGACAGCCTCCGAGTTCTGCCTCATCTACCGAATGAAGAAGGAAAACGAAGGATGACGACTAGAAACTGCTCTACAACTCACACCACTGTATATAAACTTCCTTTCCAAACGGATAGCGGTCTTCCTGATACAGCTTTTGAGCTGGTAATGTAACATAAGTTCAAGTTGTATCTCAGTTTGGGTAAAAGAGAGAACCAAGATCGAGCCGTCTAATAATTAACTGGGAAAAGTTTACACGACTTACCTACCTGGAACTACGGCTGATGACATTTTAACAGTGTCCCTAATGCCACACAGGCCAGAGCACATTCGAGCATGGATTCGTCAAGACAGTAGAAGGCAGATATGTATTGAATGCAGACGTAACGAGGGACAATAGGGACATGCCACTCTTTTCCAGAGTGCCCAACTCGCTTGTTTTGTAGACGTCATAATTTTATAGCTGAATAATTCAATGTGAATTCTCGTTAATTATAAGCCCATCTTTGCAATAGCTCTCAGAAGCATTATGCATGTTCATTTCTGTTAAAGAGTGCAAATGTCACCACCAGTGGTCAATTTGTAAATGCGGAGGTGGTGGAACCGTAGGACGGGCGTTTCTCCTACCCCACTCCCGCCGTCTATGGCGCTCCAGAAGAAACAGATCGATGGTGACGCAGGAGAACCAAGAAACAAATTCAAACATGAAATAGCATGAAAAGTTTTAAAATTCATGCATGAGAGTATAGAGGCGCTTAGTCAAATTAAATTGTCATGATCATAATTAATAGGCAGCTAAGGCAGTTTCGGTTCCAGGTCAATTGCCCCGTGGTCAGACAATTAGACAGAGACATGTCAACGTTAGCCCATAATATCCTTCAAATGTAGGTCTATAGACCCCTTAGTCATATTAAATTGACATGATCATAATTAATAATCAGACATAACAAGCACAGCTTCGATTCCAGATCAATTGCCCCGTGGTCAGACAAGTATAGACATTATACAGATATGTCAATGTCAGCCCATAATATCCCTAGATGTAGGCCTATAGGCCTAGTGTCACTGTATCAGAAGCAGTAATGTTCCCCAGTTTGAGGCATGCAGTAATCAAATCAAATGAAGGGATGGTGAATTATCTCCGATTTACTGACAGCGTTGGCCTTCTGTAGAGCTACTATAAAAGATATTAACTAAAGTTAGACAATATTACCGATTGATCAACGCAGAGAAAACCAAACAATGGTGATTGAAAAGACCAAACAGACAACCAGGCCCGTAGCCAGGATGAGGCAAGACGAGGCGAGTGCCTGATCGGCATAACTCCCAAGACGAAACAAGAGTCAGACGAAGAATGCCTTGTCTTACTGCAACATGATAATTAATAAATCATGTAAACGGTAATTGAATATTTTATTATTATCTGACTTCTTCTACAAGTGTCTGACTAGAAATTAATCACTATAGTGTGCTTAGCCTCTGCTGACCTTTTATATAGCATACGAAGGCATTCTATGTTGTTACGGAACCAGTCAATGAAGTTTTGAATCCTCATTTTGCTTTCTTTGATAAGTGGCGGTAATCGAAAGTACTGTTACTAGGCCTAAACGACAGGAACTATAGATCTGTGTTTAAATAAATAATTCCTTTTACTAAATTCCTTTTAGAATGGCTTTGAACAGCTAAGGAGCCTAGGATTAGAATACTTCACTATAGAACAAGAAAATGTTTCTATTGATTAGCGGCTCCAAACGTCTTTTAACCAGAACGTAATCTTGGCACCGCACAGAAATATCCTTTGTAAGTTACCAACCGTAGCTTACAACGCTAACAAATTGATACAATTTACACAAGCGTGCGCGAGTCGCTTGGCCGTACATGCATCTCTCCTCAAGTGGGTCTGTTCATGGGTTTATTGGGCGGTGCTCGCTTGTGTCTGTTGATCGGTTGATGCGGCGATGCGCGCGTGAGCATGTTGATCGGTTGATGCGTAGGTGTGCGCGTGTATCTGTTGATCGGTTGATGCGTCGGTACGCGCGTGTGTCCGTTGGTCGGTTGATGCGACGGTGTGCGCATGAGTCTATTGATCGGTTGATGCGGCGGTGTGCACTTGTGTCTGTTGATCGGTTGATGCGTCGGTACGCGCGTGAGTCTGTTGATCGGTTGATGTGGTGGTGGGTGTGCGCGTGTGTCCGTTGGTCAGTTGATGCGGCGGTGTGCGCGTGAGTCTATTGATCGGTTGATGCGGCAGTGTGCGCGTGAGTCTATTGATCGGTTGATGCGTCGGTACGCGCGTGAGTCTGTTGATCGGTTGATGTGGTGGTGGGTGTGCGCGTGTGTCCGTTGGTCAGTTGATGCGGCGGTGTGCGCGTGAGTCTATTGATCGGTTGATGCGGCGGTGCGCGCGTGAGTCTATTGATTGGTTGATGCGGCGGTGCGCGCGTGGGTCTATTGGTCGGTTGATGCGGCAGTGTGCGCGTGAGTCTATTGATCGTTTGATGCGGCGGTGTGCGCGTGAGTCTGTTGATCGGTTGATGCGGCAGTGTACGCGTGAGTCTATTGATCTGTTGATGCGGCGGTGTGCGCGTGTGTCTATTGATCAGTTGATGCGGTAGTGCGCACGTGGGTCTGTTGGACGGTTGCTACGGTGGTGTGCTCGTGGGTCCGTTGATCGGTCTATTGGGCGGTGCGCGCATGGGTTTGCTTTAAAAGCTACGTTGTTATATTAGAATATCCTCAATACTGTTGAATTATTAAGCTTAAAAATTCACAGGGTAGCACAATATTGATTACTATTTTCTAACGTATAAACACAAGCAGACTATCTATTAATTAAGGTATAAGCCACCTATTAAAAATGCTGCCTTTTATGTTCAGTTCGCATTGTTATGTTTGTTAATTTAGAATAGGCCTATAGGATTAACATGTTGTCCAATGTAGGCCTCCGTTTAATGAAACCAAACGAAAACCTACAAAGTTGTAGCCTATGTGTTTGAAATAATATATTTCATCTATCATTTTACTTTCAGCTATAATTTTAAAGAATATGTTTTAAATTTTGTCTAGAATATAAAAATAATTTGTCAAACAAGGCGCACCTATACAGTAAGAGCAATGCACAGATAGTCTTTCAAATACTTAGAAGTTCGCAAAAAATTGTGATCTTTGCACAATCTCTGATTTGCATAATAAACTCTTGTGCTAAAAAGTTATATGTCGGCTCCTAAGTTGATGTGGTTCGGTCTTTCCTGACAGAGTGTGGATCTTAAGCCGTGTTTCCGAATTGTCTTATCTTGAGTCTAGTCTACAAATCTTATCTACCATTCGTGGCATCGGCTACTGTTTAAATCTTAGGCCTGAATAATGTGGAGATATCTTGTTCGCCGCAAGGAATGCTTTCCAGGCATGGCTGAGCTCTACCTTCTCTATCTCTAAGATTTAATGTTGGTTACTAGTGATTGGTTAAGTCGCAAGGCCTTTCCGATCAAAAACACTAGACTAATAATTGATAACAATGATTAAATTATGTTATCGACTATTGTACACTTGAGTGCAGAAGCCTTGGGCTATAACGGTTTAAAATACACATACCTAATTACTTTTTGCTTAAGCCAATGTAAACGAGTAAAAGTGCATCTAGAATGACAACTGGTGTCTCTGAACCATTTGATATCATCTGACTAGCAAACCATAAAATGCCCATGTAATTGCGCCAATAATGAAAACATGTGTGCCCCTCGAGCCCATAAGTTGTAGAAAGTGTAGAGGCACGTGCTTCGGCCAGTCATAAGGTGCGGCGGCCACTGAATACATCCCATTATATGATTTCCGTAATTGCTCATAATTACTTTAACATAGTCATCTTTCATATTTGCAAATGCTACTATAGCTGCAGTCAAAACTTCGGAGCAAAAAGTAGAAACGTGGTGGAACTACCCGGAACGGCGTTCCGCCTAATTTACTTGCTAAGGTGCCGGAATGGCGTTCCGGCTGAAATTGACCACTGGTCATCACATTCCTTCATGGCAAGTATTAAAGTAAACAGAACTGATCAGAATCCAACTTTCTTGCAATTCCCCAGTTTAGACCAGAGTTGTATGGTCTCGAGACAGTGTCTCGACAGTTTTTAGTGTCTCGGTCGCCTGTTGTCTCGGTCTTGCGGTAGTGTCTGGAATTTTTAGAAACCGTCTTGAAGTGAGTCTTATTTTGTCTCGAACAAGTGGTCCCAATAAGTTTCGCGTTAACTGCCCTAAAATCTTGTGTTACAAACTGAAGCAAGAATCTACGAGAAACGGTAATTTCTCGATAATTAGGACTTTACGGCCTTTTATTTAAGATCACCTATCTTTAACAGTTTTACTGTCTTGATCTCGTCTTGATGTTTCAAGTTTAGCATACAACACTGCTTTAGACTAGTTTCACTTGCAAGGCTCAGCATAAACCTACAGCCCTCACGCTAGCAACCAGGTCTAAACTAGGTAGATAGAGATCGACAGATTTGATAGACAAATGCATATTTTCATCAGTTTAGAGATGTCTACTCACATGTTACAAACACTTTCTTGACTAGCTATCAGCGAATTTGAATAGTAAGATAATAGAATGTTCAATAAAGGCCATCACTGTCATCAGTCAGTAGTGAGATTACATGACGGCATAAAGTAATTAATCCAATACTCCACGATTTTCACACGGCATTCACCACAACTTTGCAGTGTCCAAGACAAGCCCAATATTATTTCACACAAGGTTCTTTTAAGCTGCCCTATAACTGGCTACAGACGCTACCCAATAAACTGCCCTTGGGAAAGGATCTAACTAGCAGTACTCTGCATCAAAAGCAAAGTACTCCAACATATGGCCAATTCTAAGCTTATGAATTGGTTGACCAGACCACCACAAGAGTATGCTCAGCTACAAACAAGAGTCATAAATTGTCTGCATTCTAACGTCCTCTTTGGATAACCCGTAAGCTCTGCCTCATCTGTGAATGAAGAAAAACGACAAGAAAATGCAGCACCAACCTATGCATACCACTGTATGCTTCCTTTACATCAACAAATAAAACTGAGATGTTTATGAGAACTCAATGAAGACATTTTGTGTCGGTTATTAATGAGTGGCATTCCAATAATTAATTAAACATTTGTCAAGAGAGTGGACAACTCGACTAAATAAATGATTCCAAAACAAGACTCATATTTTTTGTACAACTTCAATGGTCTATCTCAAGCTGACAGAGCAACAAACAACGCTACAAGTCTCTCAAGTTCAGTTATAAATGAATTTCTCTTCTGCTGATCAACATTCATCCTAAAACATCTTTTAAATCACCAAGAGTTTGACTTCTGCCATCCATTCATCTGAAATTTCTTCGACTGAAGAGCTGTTTACTTGATGGTGTGTGGGTCGTTCTCTGGCTGATAGGACTTTGTGTGGGGCCAGAATGTTGGTCTCTCCCACGGATTCAACGCTGTTTGGGGGAAGTAGTCAGCGTACATCTCATAGGTCATCACATCGGGTGAGGGAACAGAATCAATCTTTGCTAACTGAAGAATAAACATTCAAATAAACAGAGCATTAAAACACATAAAACACAGCTGTGAATGTGCATATCTAGGGCATTGTAGGATATGTGAAATGTGAGTATTACTTGACAACGTCATGTCTCAATATGAATTTCCTTTGCACTGGCAAATCTACTTATTAAAGCTTTGGGTTGTAGAGAGAGACTACAAAGTACAATGCGACTTAAAATACTGACATAGAAACAACCTTATTAGATATGATGATTTAATTTAGTAATCAAGTCTAGAAGAATTGCATTTACAAGGCAATGCAAATCCATGGAACAAGACACAGTTACTGATATAAGAACTACAAGGCAATGCAAATCTTAGCAACACTACACAGTCACTGACATAGGAACATCTATGACTAAGAGGATGACACTGATGAACATGGGCCGATAGTTACCAGGGCCTTCGCTTCATCAATCGACTTTCGCGCTTCAGCAATCTGCTTCTTAGTAACTTCTTGCTGTAATACAGAATTAAAAACATATCATCACACGAAAATTCCAGTAAAACTCATTTTTTTACCAAACAATTGCCATTTTCACAAGAAAACTAAGCCAGAATCAATGGCATAAAATGTCAGTGCAGATAACAGACTTATCATATACGTAAAAGGTGAGTTTTTGACGATTTTGAAAGTAAAAATCTGGGTTGCCTTACACAAAGGACAAGCCAAGATCACAAAATTTATCCGTCAAAACATGCAATGGGTGTCAATAACTTACTCACTGGAGAATAGGACATACCTGTCAGAAATCATACGATAACAGATACAAAAATGAGAGCTCGTATGACACATCCACAAACGAAATAATACGTTACAAACAAATGATGTTATAAAGTATATAGTTTTAGCAAAATCCTGACAAAATATCTGGTGGAACAAATAATGTGTTCAGTTTAATACATGCCGGCTAATAACGTCAACACCAGTTCATATTTATTATTCTTCCTGCTGTTAATGGGAATTATAAACATACAAAATGATCAATACCACAACAATATTAATATTATGCTGTTTCTTCAGCTTAGTTATAACCTTCTCAAACCGCTCTGTACCAACACGCAGCTCTGTACAAATGTTCATTTCACTTGACTTCAAAATAGCAATCAATCAAGGCAAGTGATTTCAAAATAAAACTTCTAAAATCACTTTCATATACAAGTTTCACTTACAGCCTGCTTCTCCTGGTCATCAATCTGTGCTTTCACATTGCCTTTGTCCTTGGGATAAGCAACAGTCAGAGCCTTGTACTGAAACAAGTCAAATAAGCTAAAATTAGCATAATAAGTATAATTCCCTTGAGTTTCCAAAGAAACAGCAAGAAAATTTATTACAAAAGTAATTCGTCTGAACTAAAGATAGTAGGTTTTCTAGTCTCTCCATGATCCAGAGCCAATCATGTTGCCAGAAGAGATTGAATCACAGAGTATGTAACTTCAAATACACATTCAACATAACTTTGTGATGCAAAAGTGGAAGCTTTCTTGTATCCAAAGGATTGTTTAATACAAAACCATAGTTAATGTTGCTGGTCAGTTTGATCAGGACATCATGTATAGATCATTTGCCCTCTTACTTGTGTTCCATGGTCACATTTTGCAGCTGTTAAAGGCCACTCTTCTCTTAGATCATCCTTTTGATGGAAAGCATTTTGTTCCTAGTACACGTCTTGCCTTCGTTTGGCGGTCATTGACTTTTGCCGGTCCCTCCATCTGGAACTTTCTACCTTCTCATGTTCTCAACTCTCTCAGCAAGACTGCCTTTTGCTCCAAGCTGATAACCTACCTCTTGCAGTCTGCCTACAGCTCTTAATCATTGCTCGGCTTCAATGTGCACTTCTGAATTCATGTAAGGAGGGTATTATCAAATTACAGTTATATTGAATTATTATATCTTCCTAGTATCTGAACAAACCTGGAAAAGTAACAACAGTCATAGAGTGCAACTAAATGACAACAATCAGATCAGAGATGTCAAAGCATGTTTAATGATGAGCCAATACTAATATTTTCCAATGAGTGAGGGCTACAGAGCCAATGACATCTGAGCAAAATGAGGTGGGGCACTAGGTGAGCTCACCCCCAGAAATTTTTTGAAAATTAAATCCAAATTGGCTTATTATTAGCACACGAACAGTCTCAATTTTCATTAATTCATTAAGAGAATTTATGTATAGCACCTCTTCAAGGCAACTACCCAGAGGTGCTCCCAACCCCAGTGCAGCCAAATAAAGATGAGAGGGGAATGCCTGAGAGGGGAATGCCTGAGAGGGGAATGCCTGAGAGGGGATCTAGGCTCATTATCAAAAACCTATATAACAGAGCAAGGATTCAGTATTTACTGGCTTGGTGCCAGAACATCAATTTGATTTCACAACACATGTAGTGAATAATGGCATATTATATGTTCCTTAGGCAAAGCTCCATGGGCCAGAAAAACATTCGACATTCTCTTGGACCAGTTTTACTCAAGCACCAAACACAGTGTCCCATCACTGAACTGACATGATGGTGTCTCCCTTCAGGGAAATGATCTTTTTGAGGCGTTATAAAATGTGTATTACCTCTACCTTTCTTACCAGTGGCAATAACACATCCTACAAGTTGACATCTCACATGTAACTAAATGTTGACTAATTACAACTTACAGCCTTTTCATATTCATCCACTATAGCTGGGTTTGACAACCGCCCTTTATAGTAAGCAAAATCAATTTCTGGCAACTTCTCGGGAAATCGGTGAACTCTATGGAAAAAAGAATATATAAAACAGTCATTCTAAATTACTTCCATTCAACAAAGATTACTTCTTCTTAAATTACACAGTACCAATTTCTTTGAAGTTAATGGTTACCATAGGATTTCTCAAATATCTTACACAAGTATGGTTTGGTAGTTCTGACAGTTGGGTAGTCCTGACCAAAACATTGTTCCACAAGAATGATGCATTGACCTTGTAGCCCCAAATATAAACAGTTATAAAGTTCTCAGAGTTGTGTTTATTGCATAGAGTAATGGATAACACACTGAGGCACACAGCTGATGAACAGAGTTTGATACCCGTATCCCTTGTCAGGTTGACCAGTCCATCTTTCGCTAGGCGCCGGCTAAATTAGCTGTATAATGTAACAAGCGCCAAGCATGTCTGCCAACAGCTAAATTTGACTCCTGTGATAATGTATTATCATTCATTCAGGTACTTTATCGCTTAGCATCACAAATTCGCCCACTTTATCTTTTTAGCATCCCAAATTCATTGTACCTGATTATGACAGCTTTGTGCATGGTTGCATGCTGTGACATTAATACAATACTTTCATCAATCCAGTTTCCATTTAAACACTATTCTTTTCATCACATCCAGCGTCCATATAAACAAGATTCTTTTCATCACATCCAGTTTTCATATAAACATAAATCTTTTCCTCAATCCAGCTTTTACTTAAGCAAGAGCCTTTTCACGACATCCAGCTTCTACTTCGGCATGATTCTTTTCGTCACTCCGGCTTCTGCTAAGTTATGTAACACTGGTCGGAATTTGTGACGTTAAATTACTTCATTCATACTGTACTTGTAATCACACTGCGTTATCGTCAGCTTGAAATTAAACGAAAATTAGCATTATTATTATCATTCTTTGAAGCAGGAAACTCGAGTTAACAGCGTCAGCTTCCTACATTGTTGTGACTACATTCGTTTCCCTACTTATGCAGAATACCCTTAGGGCGTCACCTAAAAATGCAAATAACCTAAAAAGCCTTATTAATGCAATATAAAGGCTTAGTTGTATTACTTAACCTAGCCAATTGAGTGAACCGAGTGTGACCTTCTGACATTCTTTGAGACTCACTTGGCAATGAAAAACTCGGATCTCGCTTTAAATGCTCGAAACGCCTCCTTCTGGTTAGGAGGCACACGTTCGGCAAAAGCCACCCAGTCGATTGCCGACTTTGCAACTCTCCGAGCCGCCATTTGAGCTAGTAATTAACAGAAGCTATTCACACTACCCAAGGCCCGACTGAATCAGCAACACAGGAGAGCACTCTCCTTGACTTCTTCACACGAAATCTCGTCAAACCTCAGATCGCGAGATCACAAAAGAAACTATGATCGCAAAGGTGTTCCGAGGACCGTCGTTAATAAGTAAGTTCAGGTGCAGTATGTTCAAACTATGAACTCATAGGAAGACTTGCAGCTGAAGATTCTTAGATTCAGCATCAGAAGTAATGTTTTGGATACAATTCCGCGACCGAAGATCTCTGCGCATGCATGCGCAACTTTCGGCTAGTGTGCACTGTTGGAAATACCTATCTTTGTCAATTAACGTTGTGAGGGTCGATTTGGTCACATTTAGGCGCGATGTTGTTAGCAGTGGCTAAGGTCACAGTTATAAAGTTGTCACTAAATAATGCTAAGAAATTAAACCTTTGGCCGCAGAAATAATTTCAGCCTCCGTTACGTGGCCTAATATTCTTTTGCAGGAGCACCACTCATTTGAGTAAGCTTAATACACAGACAGCGGATATATATATATATATATATAGTGACTCTTACTTATCATTATTATTAGCAAACATGGTGAAGTCGTATGATGTGATCATTGTGATGAGAGCTTATATATTTATATAATAATATACATAACCACAAGCTTCTCTTTTAGGGCGATCACGGGCTCACTTCACCTTTCGTTTTAAAATGTCTGGCGGATTGATGAAATGATCATATGCCTGTAGCCAGTCAAGCCAGACAATCATTTTATTTGTAAAATTTACTGTATTTATTGTACTTTAATATTATTTATTTACTTATAGACCCAATAAGTCAATAACTACTGATTTGGTCACTCCAATTTGAAATTTTGTGCAATATGATTGCCAGAACATGGCATTTTGGCCAATATTATCATGATGACATGCTGTCATCTCTCATGATGAGTTGATGACAATGCCAATGTCAATTCTGATTACGATATGCAAAACTCAGACAAAGGTGATGACAAATTTGGTGCAGGTCACATTGACATGGTAAGATTAAATAATATTATGTCGTATCATGTCGCTTCACGACGTTTGACTACATGACTGGCAAAGTGCTGTCCAACACTTTCCGTCTCGTGTGATGTTCACTAAGCTTGTGCCTTTTAATCCAGTCAGCACCACGAAATTGTCAAACCAGCAGATTCTGGGTCTTCCACGACCTAGGCTTCCTTCCAATATACCCAGCATCACGATGTGCTCAATGCTGTTCTTAGGCAGTCTCACGATATGTCCGAAGTACCGCAGTTTTCCATATTTGATGTGGCCCAAGAGTTTTATGTTAAATTTTGCCATTTGGTATAGGCCCACTTGTTCAGTGGTCACCATTATGCCATCCATATAATTATATCTCTCATCTGTGCCTCATCTTTAAGCCTCTTGTGTCCTTTGACATCATCCAGTCCAACATCATTCATCTTCTCTTCCGCATTTTCCTTAATAATAACTGTACTGAATTTAAAATGCCTAATAGATTAATGCTATGATTATCAACACAGCTATATACAGCTATATACCAATGCAGCTATATACCAATGCAGCTATATACCAATGCAGCTATATACCAATAGGCCTATGACAGAGGCGCGTCTACAGAAAACGGGGCCCTAGGCGCAAACATTTTGGGGGCCCTCTGAATTTATACACTGAGTCTAAGGGGCCCTCTATAAATGACGTCACGCATCCATTGGAGGTGGTCATACATCTGTGACGATTTGTGACGAAGGGAGGGAGTCTGAGATATGTGACGTCACGTCATCACATCAAATATCGAAATACGCAACTTAATTTATTTAAACATTTCACTTAATTAAACAGTGAGCCAGCTTCTGGTGGCGAAGAGGCTCAAAACACGCAGCTTTCGCTCTTACCAACACAGCTAATCGAGCCGATTGATATTCACAATAACAAAGCAATTATGAGTTACCACATTACACTTGTCATGTGAATGCTTTGCTGCAAAAATAGACATTATAAATTATTGTATTTAAAATATTTCAGGCGTGAGACATGCTATTTTGTATGAAAGTTTCCATTTATTCGGGGGTCCCTCACCGTCCCTGAGATATTATATTGTGTAAAATTATTTCATTTATTTGGGGGCCCCTGAGAAGTTATTTCGTATTAATGCTTTCATCACTTAATTGGGGGCTCCCTGAGTTGTTTTTGACGATCTTGAAAGTAAAAATCTTTTGAATGAAATGTTTATATTCATTTGGGGCCCCACTGAGATGTCATGTTGTATTAATGTTCTCATTCGTTTGGAGTTCCCTGAAATGTTATTTTGTGGTTAATGTTTTCATTCATTTGGGGCCTCTGAGATGCCCTTTTGTATGAAATGTTTTAATTCTTTCGGGGGCCCCCTGAGATTTGGGAGCCCTAGGCGCACGCCTATAGGTAAATGCGCCACTGGCCTACGATATACAAAATAGGATGGAAACATGAAAGTTCGCGCGGTCGATCAATTGCTTACTTGATCAATTCCACCAACCGTGCACCTGTTATTCACAAATGAGAAGCTCTGGGCCAAACATAACCGTAGTCAACTCCAATTAATACCAGTTTTTTTAATCTATATAAGTGTGAAATTGAGTGGAAATACTACTTCAGAACTGCAGTGGAATATTCCACCACAGAAGATAATTTCATCTTTTGTGAAACTGCAGTGTTTAAATGAAAAGACCCGTAAAAGTTGAATTTTCACAGAAAAGTGCGAACAATGAAGGATGACTTTTACAGCATTGGGATGAAGCATGCAGCTATAGTTTGTGGAAAAGACGTCCAAAGTTTGTAAAATGGCAAATTTTGCAACTATTGGATCAAGCACAAAGTTTCAATTAATTTGATGGTGTATTTTAGAGTGGTGTAGGCTCTATGGTGTTTAGGCCATTAAGAGGGTAGCCCAATGCTGAAATTTGATGGAAAGGGCGTGTTTTCGATTGAAACACGTGTGAAAAGCATTTGAGATATCGACACACACGTTAAATTTAATAAAGACATGACATCGGTTTTATTCGTTTCACTACATTACCACATGCATGTCTTGGACACCTTCACCAAGTCAAATGATAAACATGAAAACATGACCAACACGAAACAGGCGTCTATCTCACATGCTAGCAGTTGCTCACTGCCCACTTTGCGTATTAGTTCAAATGATAAAGTTCTTCATTTTCCGCAAAGTTATGCATTTCCAAAACTGTTCACTCTACCGTAACTAACGAAAACTAATACATCTGATAACATGCTCAGCCTATTGTAATTTTGTTACGTCATGAATTGTCATTAGGCAAATTATGCAAGTTTTCAGTTCGTGCTACTTCTTCACTAATTTGAGCTACATAGCCAGAAAATACGGTTTTAGCTTTCAATAAATTTATTTCCTGTAAACTACAGAAACGAGAATAATTTGTGATATATTCTGGCTAACATAAAATGTTCATTTGGACCAACCATTCTCTTGCTTCATTGCTTAATATATATAATAACAATATACTCACTACCCAATAAACACAACATTATGTCTAAATATATGACTCACAGGTTAAAAGGTGCTTCACATAACATTAATAGTAGGCTTTGGTTGATCACAGAATTTCAGTTACCATTTAGACCACGCATTCCATATACATTACACAGGGCCATACCGAGGGAGGGGCCAGCGGGGCCGTGACCCAGGGTGCAAATATAGAAAGGGCGCAAATTCCAGGATGGAATAACTTATTATTCCATAAAATGCACTATTTTCAAAATGTGGGGCGCCAGATTGATGCTAGGCGCAGGGCGCAAATACTATTTTCAAAATGTGGGGCACCAGACTGATGCTAGGCACAGGGCGCAATTATAGCTCGGTACGGCCCTGACACTACATATACTCAACAAATGCATTGTTCCCAAACAATCACTTGTTACAAAGAAAACACAGTTCACAGCTGATGCAGTTTTAGAGCAAGTAACAATCTCAAGTGGCAGCTAGGCACTTTCAACTGCTAAGAACCTGATTAAATCAGTGCAACTTCATTAAGGCACTTGTCAAACAAGAACAGCACTTGTTCTGATTGGCACAGACGACGACGACTGCTCTTTCAGACATCATGAGAAATCAGAAACACACACGAAAAAGCTCTTTGTTATCAAGTTCAAAATCACCAGCAGCATAATATATATTTGAAAAGTCAAAATGTGAAGTCCATAGTTCATTTTCAAAGCCTTGTCGATAGCAAGATCATCACAAATGCTACAGCATTGCCAAACTACCCACATCATATTTACCACCTCCACTAGTATTTGAACAGTGCATGACAAGAATATGAATGTGTCTAGACTAGAGGTGTCAAAATCTTACTGAAAATGACATGGATACTCGACTGTATTTTGAGTGGGTGCTCCACTAAACGAATACTCACCGGTTGTCTCGGCCTAATTCAGAGTTAGTCATCAATGGCTTGACAGTCAGTCATGATCTGGCAAACTTTATTAATTTGTCTGCTAATGATTAGGGCTATATCGAGTATTCGTTTCGGAGCCGAATAATAGGCCAAATAGCTATTCGGTATTCGGCCGAAAAGTAGCGGTCGGACCGAATATGAATATTGTTCACGTGACATCTGTTTCTGCACATGCGGTGGCTGCCATATCGAGTAGACTGAAGTAATTCTCTACTGTCTGGACCACAGTATCGCACTGTCAACAGTCTCATATCTAAGTTTAGTTCAATTAGTTCCATTCCTAGTTTAAATAGACTGGCAGAAGTATGTAAAAATTGCAGTTAGTTAATTGTTTGCTTTTAGTTTAAGTATTAAATAAACTTTTGCTAACATTTAATGTTTTGTCGGTAGACATATTTTGTATACTATATGCAATGTTATGCATTCATATTCGGCCGAATAGTGAAAACCACCTATTCGGTACAGCCCTACTAATGATCCCGGCTGTCCTCAAAAAAAATAGTGGATTGATCACCCACCCAACCTCTGAGGCCAATATCTTTCACCCCACAAATGCACAGAACAGCAAACTGGCTTCTATTTACAGTAGGCTGCTACTACAAACTAAAGATTTTGTTTTTCTATATACTTTCCTGATTGTAACGTGTCTTGCACTTCAGCCCCACAGCTAAACAGGCAAGCATTCATTATTAAATAGTGTCCCTGACTAGTGCAGTAATCTGCTTAAAAATATGCTTCATCGACCAGGCTTCCGATTTATGTGTTAATGGTCCAGCATTCTGGGCATCCTCTGGTTACTAGAGACTTAATAAAAGTGCTGCAGAAGAAGTAATTAACGACTTCTATTGTGCCGGTGTCTAACGCAAAAGGTATCAACCAATGGCACACCAAAGTCAAGCTGTAATCAATCAGGTCAATGGAGTAAGAAGAGAAATTCGCCTAGATGATTGATGAGCAACTTGAAAGTTTTAAGTTGAAAACGAAATGACAAATCACTGAACAAAATTCACAGACACAGGGAAACATTCCCAAGTCTAGGTCTAGCAATCTAAACAGTTTGTTTGCCAAGAACAGTTCTTGTTTTAGGTATGACCATAGCAAAGTAATCGGATGACCTCGTTGAATAATGTGAAGCCTGGGGAATAAGGACTGATAATAAGTATTGTGGCTGGCCACAGTTCAAAGCTTATTAAGCCATGAGCCCCAATTTGAAACCAATGCTTTGCTGAACAGGAACCAATGCAAAGATTGATGGAGGTTATGATTGAAAGATTGATGATTTAGAGGTTCATATTTTGATGTATTAGTTATAGTTGTAGTCAACGTGTTAAGTACTCTCTGCAGCTTCAGCACTTCTAACTTATTGACACCAGTAAGAAGCGAATTACAGTAATCTAGATGACTGGAAAGAAATGTGAATCAAGGTCTCTACATGGTGACAGGGTCACTGACATAAATTCCAGGCCCCATGGCAGAGCAATCACATAAATCGGGGTCCCAAAGCAGAGCAGTCGCGGCTCTCTAATTATCTTTAGGCTTTATGAAAAATTTGATTGTGGGCCCGGCCCGGGTCCCTAGAAAGCCGCTGGGCCCCTGCCCTCCCTCTCAGCTGGCATGCATGGTTATGCAACTGCTTTGAAAGCTGCTGCTTTGCTGCACCTGTTTTAGTGAACTGAAGCATGAGCACACTGGTTATATTATACATTTGAGATGTTAGTTCTAGCAATCAAGTGTATGGTCCTGGGATGGAAGGCCATTTCAGTTGAGATGCACAATCGAAACGTCATCATTTCAAAACTGTACATTCATAGACCATACAGTTAGTTGTCAGTTTTACACCACTTGCTATTCAATAAAATGCTGAGCAACAATAGTTAGAGCTGTTGATTTAACACATGTTTGTGGTTTTCACATTAAATCTTTCAAATTTATTTACAAATAACTGTAAAAGATTTGCAAAACTGAATTGTAGCCTTAAAAACAATACAAATCTTCAACTTGCTCCACAGTTTAAAGGAAATTCTGTTTAACATGACGATCAAAAAGCAACTAATTGTTACACCACGATTAAACACAGTAGCCAGAACACAGGACCAGTTTGGTGCACAAGCTTACATAAAAGCTGTTAGCAGCAGATAAAAAATCAGCCTTCTCAAAATAACAGCCTCTACAAAGATATGCAATCATGATGGACAAATTGTTGACAAACAACTATAAATCCAAAATCAGACATAACAGATGTATAGACGATTAGACATAGAAGGCTGCTGAGCTCTCCTCCTCTGCCTCTTCTACCATCGTACGCTCTGGCTCACAATATCATGGCGTCGTATAATGCCAGCATCGCGGAACGGATTAGGCAGCCCTGGAGGAGGTGGTAAAACCGATTGTCGCTTGTTGAGATCTAAACACATTCAATATCATCTGTATAAAAAACAGCTTCAGCAAGATGTGCTGTCTATAAAGTTTAGGGCATAACAGAGTAGACAATTTCCATCAGGTACCGAATCCGAGTATTTGGATACACTATTTGCCGGATCCGAGTATGAACTGAGTAGTAGTGGCAACTCTGGTCCGGCAAGTTCCAGCCGCAGACGAAGCTTAACATTTACTGTTAATTGTGCCAGTGTCAAATTTGTCTGTGGTTGGTGTCTAAAACACCAACAAGCAGAACTAGAATTACACCATTACCCTAGAATACAAAATCAGATCTCTTCAGCTGTTAACATAGACCCTCATCCCCAATGTTTCTCAATAGTCAGAGCTGGACTTTCCACATCTGTTGACAGTTGCAATCCCCTCAACAATAAAATATAAACCATAATTATACAGAATGGTGTCAATCAAATCCTCAAATAAATGGAGTATAAAATATTTATCAGTTTAGCAGAGATGAATTGATAAGAATGTTTCCTTATAAGTAGATGCACGTACTTCACTGTATTTAAATTTTTCTTTATTAAAATTGCTCAATTAGAGATCTGATTTTGTATTCCACAGCAATGGAGTTGTGGATTCTGCAGATTTGAAACTTGCAAAATGAAAACAAAGTTCAAAGCCTCCAGTTAATAATTACGTCTAATCACAACAATATGCAATCATGTGCACATGGGACAAACTGACCTGATAAGAATGGTACATTGCAAGTGAGCTAGCTCAGCCTAGTTGTCCCATTGTGCCTGACCCCTGGGACTGAGTAATCCCCTTGAAGGGGAAGCTGTATGAATAATTCATGAATTAATGAATTGGCTAAGTTCAGGTCAGCAATTTGCTTCTAGTGTAAAGTAGGTCAAGAAACGATTGATTGGATAGATGAGACGGTCAGAGCCAGGAAATTATAACAGCTATCAGCAAAGGAACCACAAATGGAAGCACACATTTTATATAGAGCATACATTTTATATAGAGTATACATATATATATATATATAAAGCTCCAGTTAAAATATAAGCAAACTATGAAGTCTTGTCTAATATCTATGTGAATTTAGTACCTGCAATTGCAAGAAGCATTTTTCGTCTTGCTCCAAATGTGCTTATTCCCAGATCTTTCAGGTCTTGATCAGTCAGAGTCAGAAACGTAGCCATGTCAATCTATAATCACAGCACATCAGAAACATATAAAGACATCTGACAGCTAACATTCATCCTTTAGCATATGTAATGCATATAAATATAACAACTACTATCTAATACTAGCTTGACCTTTAAAACCTTTCTCACAGTAACGCAGCAAAAATATTACATGAAGCTATAGAATTTCAAAGTGGACAAATGCCAGCCACTTGATGCCATTCCTGGCATCTGACTTACCACATTCACTACTCAAAAGCAGTTTCCACCAAGTCCTTTTGATGTGCACAGCTAGCCAGACAAAACTGCCGCAATGTGAGTCGTCAGGTATTTAACACGTTTCCAGGTATTAGACACATTTCCCAATCTTTTTTGGCCGTGGAACACCTAAGATCTTAAATTTTTTGGCGGAATCCCGTCAAAAACTAAACAAATTCTAGTGAGGCTCAAAAGTTCAAGATATTGCAAAAAATTATAGATTTACTAATAACACAAATATTGATGACAATGATGTGAATTCTCTTTCATATACAGTTATACACATATCTGATGTTAAGCAAAAGCCTCTATTTTGTTCACCTCATGGAACCCTAGGGTTCCACAGAACACAGTGTGGGAAACGCTGATTTAACACATGCCCATAAGAAAGTTTCTGCACATTTTTAATGCTGGAGTTTGTCATATTAATTAAAATTGAGAAACTGTCACTGCTGTGACTCACCTCTTGCTGTTTGAAGAGCTCTGTATATTTGCCAAGACCCATTTCACTGAAGAGAAGAGACAGATCAGTGTCTCCAATTGCAACTCGGTCCATCTGCTTCTCGCTCAGAGGCTGCCATATTGATGACGACGATGAAGTCTTCGCTGACAACTGATGACGACTGTCAATCTGTGCAATATTGCCTAAATACAACAACATATTCACAACCAATCAAAGTTTAGCACAAATCTCCATGTATGTATTAGGCTATTTATATAGCACCTTATAAGAACCCCTCTCAATTAATACCATGCACAAACATTTCCAAACAGGGTGATGCTTTTTCACTCAGAGTGCATAGATATAATATATCAAGTTATGTTTGCCACAGCTGCTGTCTCTTAGGATGGTCAAAAAAATGTTGTCCTTATGGAATAATTGAACAAAACTATTGAGTTTGGGTCTGAATTCCAGTGAATCATAAAACCGTTAGTTTGCCGCTACGCCATGCAGTCAGAAGAAAAGACTGCATAGTTGGGTAGCAGCCAATGACCAAAGATTCCACTCTACTTGAATAAAACACATGTCAAATGGACGATTACTTAACAAACCCCAAAATACAAGACAGTAGCTTGAAACCGTAGATAATACATCACTTAAATGGATGGAATGCTTACGCTACAAAAGCAACCATGGGTGAAGGTCTCAGTCTAATATAGATTCATTGAGATCATGGGAATTATAAATGCAATTTTCCTATTGCGATTGTATGTGACCTCGATTATGCTAGACTTGTCAATAAAACGATGATATCAATATTCGAATGACCGTCACATGATGTGTAGTTCATGAAGGTCGTCTAATCCTTAAATATAATTCAACACATAAGCAAGGGGTTAAGGATTACTTACATCTTTCTGGCTGCAGGGATAATTCTCGGCACTGAGCTGACAACTGTGACACAAGATCAATTATGTTTTCATTGGCAGCCATTGGATTGGCTGCATTTGACAGATGACTCGTGTCATTTTTCCATGCTTCACTGTCTTCCTCCACGTCCTCAATAACAGAATTACGTATTAATAGAGAGCATTACATATGATACTCAAATAGGCCACAGCTGGAGAAAGGCTCTACTCTGTTTTACGGCTAAGATAGCAGAAACACAATTAATTAAAATTATCAAGACAAAAAGAAAACAAACAGAACAAAATCGTCAGCTTTTAATGCAATATTACACTCAAATTATTAATTAATTAATTACCTTCTTGTAGATATATAATACAATACAACTGTAATTAGATATTGCCCTTCTCAAAGCTCTAACCAATCGGCCTCTGTGTCACTATCCAGACAGTAATGTTGCAATTTTGAGAACTTTGTAAAAGCTACATGGTGGTATTTGAAACAAACGGACATATTGTCACATTCCATAATGTTTTGTCATCTTTAAAAACAAATGAAGCATTAAAGCTTTGTACTGTTCTGTCATTTGCATACTGTTAGTAAGGCACATACTTCATAAGGCGTTGTCATTGTAGGTCCATCGTATCCAGTGTCACTTTGATTTAGCCGCTCACGTATAGCGGAAGCAGGCATTGATCGCGAGAAGCCAAGACCTGCCCAGTAGTCGGTTGGTATACGGGATTCACCAACAGGTTTCTTCTGCATTGCTTTAAGAAGTCAACAAGAAAGACATTTCAGTTGGCTAACCAGGAACAGCTGCCTAACATTCCACATACTCACCAAATTAATATGCCATGGACAAAGCTTGGTAATGTAATGCACAGTTACATTTATATTGAGCATCTTCACGACAGAGGCAATCATGGGTACTGCTCAGACTCTACAGATCAGTGTCCTTCACATACTTAAGCTTTTTACACAAAAATGTGATTTGCGTTTGGTTTCAATGAAGAATAGTTTATCTATATCAGAATCCAATAAAAAGCAACACATACTTCACGGGGATTATTAAAATTGTCATAACAGACATCATATCATCATCATCAACATCTTCATCATCATTTAGACAATACAGACATCTGTTGGTGGCTGTACTCTCATGTTAATGGCGTTTTAATAAATTCACAAAGTATATGTACTAGTAGCACATAAGCTGCAATAATCTAAACATGATTGAGAATACGTTAAAAAATCAATCAATCAATTTTAGTCTATTCAGATATCATGCTGGGGAAAAAATGCAGCTTGTTACAATAGTCATACCAAGTAGATAACAGATTGATATCTAGGCAAGGTTTTTCCATCTAATAAGAAAATAAGTTAGTTTGAACAAAATTTCAATAGATGAATTTTTTTAATATATGTTTCCGTATAATAATCTGGTCATAAAATTTAAAATATCTTTTTCCATTAGGACAAAATCATAATAGTTGTGCATATCTTAACAGTTGTGCATATCTTAATAGTTGTGCATATCTTAATAGCTGTGCATATCTTAATAGTTGTGCATATCTTAACAGTTGTGCATATCTTAATAGCTGTACATATCTTAATAGCTGTACATATCTTAAAAGTTATGCATATCTTAATAGCTGTACATATCTTAATAGCTGTGCATATCTTAATAGCTGTACATATCTTAATAGTTGTGCATATCTTAATAGCTGTACATATCTTAATAGTTGTGCATATCTTAATAGCTGTACATATCTTAATAGCTGTACATATCTTAATAGTTGTGCATATCTTAACAGTTGTGCATATCTTAATAGTTGTGCATATCTTAATAGCTGTGCATATCTTAATAGTTGTGCATATCTTAACAGTTGTGCATATCTTAATAGCTGTACATATCTTAATAGCTGTACATATCTTAAAAGTTATGCATATCTTAATAGCTGTACATATCTTAATAGCTGTGCATATCTTAATAGCTGTACATATCTTAATAGTTGTGCATATCTTAATAGCTGTACATATCTTAATAGTTGTGCATATCTTAATAGCTGTACATATCTTAATAGCTGTACATATCTTAATAGTTGTGAATATCTTAATAGCTGTGCATATCTTAATAGCTGTGCATATCTTAATAGCTGTACATATCTTAATAGTTGTGCATATCTTAATAGCTGTGCATATCTTAATAGCTGTGCATATCTTAATAGCTGTGCATATCTTAATAGCTGTACATATCTTAATAGTTGTGCATATCTTAATAGCTGTACATATCTTAATAGCTGTACATATCTTAATAGCTGTACATATCTTAATAGTTGTGCATATCTTAATAGCTGTGCATATCTTAATAGCTGTGCATATCTTAATAGCTGTACATATCTTAATAGCTGTGCATATCTTAATAGCTGTACATATCTTAATAGTTGTGCATATCTTAATAGCTGTACATATCTTAATAGCTGTGCATATCTTAATAGCTGTACATATCTTAATTGTTGTGCATATCTTAATAGCTGTACATATCTTAATAGTTGTGCATATCTTAATAGCTGTACATATCTTAATAGCTGTACATATCTTAATAGTTGTGCATATCTTAATAGCTGTGCATATCTTAATAGCTGTGCATATCTTAATAGCTGTACATATCTTAATAGCTGTGCATATCTTAATAGCTGTACATATCTTAATAGTTGTGCATATCTTAATAGCTGTACATATCTTAATAGCTGTGCATATCTTAATAGCTGTACATATCTTAATAGTTGTGCATATCTTAATAGCTGTACATATCTTAATAGTTGTGCATATCTTAATAGCTGTACATATCTTAATAGCTGTACATATCTTAATAGTTGTGCATATCTTAATAGCTGTGCATATCTTAATAGCTGTGCATATCTTAATAGCTGTGCATATCTTAATAGCTGTACATATCTTAATAGTTGTGCATATCTTAATAGCTGTACATATCTTAATAGCTGTGCATATCTTAATAGCTGTGCATATCTTAATAGCTGTACATATCTTAATAGTTGTGCATATCTTAATAGCTGTGCATATCTTAATAGCTGTGCATATCTTAATAGCTGTACATATCTTAATAGTTGTGCATATCTTAATAGCTGTACATATCTTAATAGCTGTGCATATCTTAATAGCTGTACATATCTTAATTGTTGTGCATATCTTAATAGCTGTACATATCTTAATAGCTGTACATATCTTAATAGTTGTGCATATCTTAATAGCTGTACATATCTTAATAGCTGTACATATCTTAATAGTTGTGCATATCTTAATAGCTGTGCATATCTTAATAGCTGTGCATATCTTAATAGCTGTACATATCTTAATAGTTGTATATATCTTCACAGATGAGTTAATAGTGCATATAGGAGTAGTAAACAGCAGAACTTCAAAGATATTGCACCTTTACTGGCGAGCATCTTCATGCGCTCATAGTCAATGTCATTGAGGAAGCCTCCGTGTTCAAACTGTGAGGGGGAGTTGATGAATTTCTTTGGACGGTTGCTGCCTGGTGCCTTGCTGCTGCTGCTGCGCTCTGATGAACTGTCTGACTCGTACTCGCCATCTCTATCAACATCACCGTTCCTAAGTCAACAGCATCACAAACGAACATTTAACAATGCATTGCAGAGCAAACAATTGCCCTGACACTTTGACCGCAAGCCCACTTTGCGCCTGACGTGGTTAATATAGGACGAAAACACTCTGATAATTATAATGTTTATTGTTCTGAGATCTTTTGTTCATAGAATCAAAAAAATAACTGTTTCTTTTGAGTGTTTGTCTTACTGTCATACTGCAAGATGCCTAGAAATCAAGTTCAGAGTGAAACTGGTTGAAACATGGTACATGGCTGTGAGTGGCAAGTTCAATAAAAATAACATGTTCCCTAGCAGCCTACATTCTTGCAACAAACAGCACATGTTTTGCAAGGTTCTTGGCTGCTGTCCACCGATAAGTTCAAATAATTGTGTTGCTTTGAAGGTTTGTTGAGACAGGCTGGTATCTCAGGTAAATCTTGGATTTGTTCTAAGTCAAATCTCTTGTCAACTTCCTCTAAGCTTGTTGTAGAGAAGGTGTGCGTCTGCTACAGCCATGTCAATCATACGCAGGGCCACCTTTCTGCATCACTTCAATAACACTTCTCAGTGGTTCATAATCAGGTAAACGTTGGTTCAATTTGTCTTCACCAAACATGAAGTCAAACTTGAAAATGCTGTTCCGGTTTTTTACAAACTGATCACAACTTTCCATAGTATGCAACACATGATGAGCAGACATCACCATAAAGTCCCTCTTGAGAGTCTTGTCCCTATACCAACATTGCTATGATATTTCCATATGCTGACCAGTGTTCAGTCTTGCAGCAGCAATAACCACTTATTTAGTCAGAAAGTATACAGTGATCAAAGTAATCTTAGTTGCATTTTATAGGTTGCAGAACATTTCAACTATTACTAATAAGTGGCAGGAATTATAACAGATGCTGAACTGCTTCTGAGCAGCTAATACTTGAAGGACGGGTCAGGATTATAACTATACAGTAAACTAAGGCATAACCTGAAATTGTCTCGGACATTCGCCTCAGCCAAATATCCCATTTTTGGGGCTATTTGGAAGTATTCGCCTTGGCAAATATTACACACACACACAAATAGCTAAAAATAAAAAAAATTTATTCGGTAATTTTTTCATAAACATCTAACCAACTGAAAATGAAAATAAAAAATTTAAAGCCCTGTTAATAGTTAATACATGCACAAACATTTGTTTTGCTAATTTTTCATTACACAAATTGGCAAAAGTCAAAAAATTTAAGCTTTGCCTGCAGTAGGTACTCGCCGGGCAAGAGATGCCACTACCATTCGGTTTGTACCCGGATCTGGCAAATAGTGCATCCAAATATTCTATTATGGTACTCCGTGGAAATTGTCTACTCGGTTATGTCCTACAGTAAATAGCACCTGAACTTACCAAAGTTAGAACATGTTAATAACAGTTGGAATAACTCCCTAGTGGTCAAAGTGTTAAATGAGCAGTTTATAATTTTGTGATTAGATTCATTGTACATTTACCCTTGTAAAAACTTTTCACTGAAAGACACTTGAAACTGTTCTCATATGGGATTTTATCTTGCACAGCATTTCTATATCCTTCTTTTGCTCTTCTTTTATCTACTAGCTCTTCCAATCTTCTTCACCTTCTGCCTGTCTTTCTCTTTTTACCTCTTTGTCATTCTTTCTTTTCTCTTCTCCATTTCTACCTAAATATATCTTTCTTCAGCAGTCTTTTTCCTCTTTCTTAATCTCATTGCACATCCTCTGCAAACTTGGTCAAAGCCAGACAAATTCAGAGTGACTATTACAACGAGAATGTCAGATTTATTTTGAATTAGGTTTGTCATAGCAAATCATAGCTGAAAGATCAACTAAGTTGACATCTCTTACTGAACACAAAAGATCCTCTGCTGGTTCTCGTCTAGAAGGTCATGCCTTTCGTCATCTAAAGCAGCCATTGTCTCCTTGGTTCCATTCGAATAGATGGCGCCACTGCTTGGTGACGGATGATAGGTCACCTGAGCCGTGACACTGGCGTCCAGCGCCGGATTGGTTGTCATCGGTGTAGCGTGGTACACGTCGTTGCTGTGATCTGGCATCGGCTGAAAGATGCCGTCGTGCTGCGAAGGATGATGCGGATGCGGAAAATGTGAGGGACAAGATGGATTATGATAGAGGACTGAAGCTGAAGATGAGGCAGCAGCAGAGGCAGGACAAGTGCTTGGCTGCAGAGGATGATGGTGATATATGGCAGCATGGGAGGAGCATCCAACGTCGGATGAATAGAGCTGCTGAGGCAGGGCAATCGAAGAAGGATGAGGAGGAGGCGGACCAAAAGCTCCAGCTGCAGAACCATCCGAATGATTGCAGTCTAGACCTTCAAAAGAGAAGAAAACACATTCAGTATAGAACAAGAAATCTCTGTCATGCAGCAAGAAGAAGACCAGGCAAAAGCGAGGTATGCCTGGCAGAGCAGTCAAAGCGTTGAAGCTGATTTCTCAACAATTTAAGTAACTGAATATTACATTGTATCATGGTTCATCAAATTCAGAACTGCCTCTCAATGCAAATAATTATGAAACTATAAGTTATCTTTTGAGTTATGAATGTACATGTATGTAGGTTAACAATTTATGCACACATATGATGCATTTCATGTATGTATGTGCACGTTTATGACACGGTATGCATACATGCATGATGAGTCATAGGCATGTCCAGACTTGTCTTGCAAGCTCCGAAGATTGGAGAATATATATCAGGCAAGTGCAAAATACTAGAGTGTCAACAGTATTCAGCAGTGTTTGAACACAATTAACTGTATGAATCATAAATGCCATCGATTGTTGCTGATGACAACAATTTATAGAATCATTCATGCAGACATTTAAGTGTTGGCATCAAGAAAAGCATGCATGGTTGAACTGTTGATTAAATAAATTCTACTAAAGAAAATCAAAGACTGTCATCTTTTCTTGCCTAATTAACCAGGACATGTAATGCATATAAAGCCTATTAAGAACTTAAGGCAAAAGTAAACAAAATTATGTAAATAAGTCAGAGGTCCCCATACTGGGGTGCACACACCCCCAGCGGCATGGCAAGTCATTTCAGGGGATACGACAAAGAGTATGAATTATAAGAATGCATTGATAATACTTTGTAAATTGTTGAGCTGACAATGCATTAACCAGAAGTATGGGTAAGGCCGCATGATTAGATCTTTATTTGCAAGTAACAGTGTAAACCTGTAGGTCTATGGCTTGCAAGCACAAGTTTCAGTAGTCGTTCAAAAGCAACAATTTCTTGACTTCATCTTGATGATGATGATGAGTTCTCTGCCCAAAAGGCAGGTCCGCTGGCTTTACGCCACCCGGGGATGAGATGAATGAGGTGGTTTCCCATTGCCTTCCTCACAGACAATTATGGGTGAGCAACTTGCCCATAGTCGCTACACAGTTACTTGAGGTGGGCTGGAACCTGCGACCTTTTGGTTGCAAGGCACAGAACATACTACTATGCCATTGGGTTCCATCACTTCATCTTAAAACTGTGATAATACATTCGTAGATGGTGCAAACTATGGTCAAGGATTTCCCAGGGGTGCTGGACATAGAAAATATTGGGAACTCCTGAAGTAAGTGAAGTAAAATCAATGCAAATAAATGAAGGTAACACAAACACGAAAAACGGAAAATGCCAGGTTAAGTACCGGCTATAGGCGGATGATCAAGATGATTCCTGAGCAAAGGACGCTGCTTGTTGAAGTCCTCATATCGAACTGACTTTGCCTCAAAAATGCCACTCAGCGAGTCGAGTCTGTGGTGCGCCACAAGAGCTGCAGAAGGGTCAGAAAGAGATGAGGTGAACTCACTGGCGAGCAAATCCAGAGACAAACGAGTTGCAAGATGAGGAAGAGTGGAGGGAGGAGGAGGTAGAACAACTTTGGCTGCATTTCTCAAATTATGGCTGGAAACTGTGAAACAAAATCAAATGGAAAGAAGTAATTATGAAAGAAAATAATAAGCACAAATATAAATAAACATAAAACATTAAAAAAGAGACATTAACAGAAATTTAAATGAAAGAGAAAAACAGCAGCTTGAAAACACAGTTTTATGGAATAAACAGAACGTAATAATAAATGATAAGACAGTCTCGTAACAAATCCGGTTGATGTTCTTCAGCCTTTGCAAGTATGGTATGAATTCATAAAATATTAGAGAATGAGCTGTTGAGACGTCTTACTGTCGACAGGCGATGGACTGAACGAGGAGACAGCAGGCATCTGTGGCAGAGATAAGGCACTTGTCATGTGTTGAATCAATTCTTCACTGCTGCTAAGAACACTTGTCACAGCACTTGGAGACAATGCAAACGGACCTGAATGAGTCTGCTGCTGCTGCTGCTGTGGCGGATGAGGATGGGCTGGTCGATAGGGCGACCACTCTCGAGGCACTTGTGGTGGCAGATAGCACATTGGTGGAGTTGGGTAGGATGATGGTGGATACTGAAGAGCTGCTGCCTGCTGTGGATGTGCGCGAGGCAGCATAATCATTGGCCGATAAACTAAACATAAAGCAGACAAATGATGACTGAGCAGCAGTGCACACTACCACAACCACAATCTTAACGATCATGAGAAGCACTTATCAAGACATCATAAGACAGCATAAATTAGTAGAAGTATTTATTAAATAAATTTAGCTCATTTTAAATAACGTGAGACCTACAAATAACAATATATCAATAAATAAACAATGGAAATCAGAAGCAGCACATGCCAGCCACCGGCTCCTATAGAAGTTCAGAATTAATATACGATATAAATACATATTCAGCAAATATTCTCCACCAGGGAATTTATTACTGAAAGCAAAATAACACTATGATTGTCAACCATGGATGACTCCTACCCTCCTAAAATCGTGCAATAAAAAAGCACAACTCCATCGAAAATTTGTGAAAAACCCTACCTTAATCAACCAAGCCAAATTCAAAGCCTATAGGAACAAGTTTAAGAAAATTAAAATATTGGCGGAAAAAATGTATTACGAGACCAAATTTCAAAAACACAGAACCAATCTAAGAAAAACCTGGAATTTAATACGAACAATACTTAATGTGAGTACGTCAAATATGACAATAAGAAATCTAGTTGTTAACGGAGCGTCTATCGATGATCCCATCCTTATGGCCGATGCTCTCAATGAATACTATTCAAGAATTGCCCAGGATTTGGCTAATCATATTCCACCGGTACGCTGCTCTTACGAGGAAAATCTTAATCCATCTCCTCCGTTCTCTTTTGGTATTATCCCGACCTCGCCAGAGGAAATATTTAATCTAAGCACTAGTATTAAGCCATCACATAGCAAAGAGATTGATTGACTAGACCCATGTTTATTGGCACCACAAATTGGCCTTATAGCCTTGCCCTTGGCTGACTTAATTAACTGTTCTTTAAACACCGGGACAGTGCCGACAGGAATAAAAGCCACAAGAATAATTCCTATTTTTAAGAAGGGAAATACAGAAGAATGCAGTAACTATAGACCAATCTCAATCTTAAACTATTTCGCGAAGTTTTATGAGAAAGTAATGTATGAAAGACTATCAACATACATACATAAAAATCACATAATATTTAACTCTCAATACGGGTTCCAAAAGGGAAGATCCCCCTCCATGGCTCTGATCAACATGTACGATAAAATTTCGAATGCCTTTGATGATAATACTTATTCTATAGGTATATTCTTCGATCTAAGTAAAGCATTCGATACCGTTAATCATAGCATTCTCTTACACAAATTAGAATCATATGGAATAAGAGGCCTTCAACTGGACTGGTTCAGAAGTTATCTAGATGAACGTACTCAATTTGTATCCTGTAATGGCGCTTTGTCTGGACCTAGAAGGATTAAACATGGCGTTCCTCAGGTATAATACTTATTCTATAGGTATATTCTTCGATCTAAGTAAAGCATTCGATACCGTTAATCATAGCATTTTCTTACACAAATTAGAATCATATGGAATAAGAGGCCTTCAACTGGACTGGTTCAGAAGTTATCTAGATGAACGTACTCAATTTGTATCCTGTAATGGTGCTTTGTCTGGACCTAGAAGGATTAAACATGGCGTTCCTCAGGGGTCTAATTTGGGTCCACTCCTCTTTTTGCTATATATTAATGACCTGCCCAATGTAGCGCCAATTATGTCCTTCCTATTATTTGCTGATGACACCAATGTATTCTTCTCACACTCCTCGTATGAGACTCTATTCCAGATAGTTAATGCGCAGCTAAGCCTAATAGCAGAGTGGTTCTTAGCAAACAAGCTATCGCTTAATCTAGATAAAACCGCTTTTATCCTTTTCAGGTCACATAGGAAAATCCCCCCGACTACATCCACTTGTTATCTACTCATAAACAATGAACTCATTACTCAGGTCACATCTACAAAATTTTTAGGAATTGTTGTCGACCAGCACCTAAATTGGGAAGACCACATAAAAAGCATTGCGGCTAAGATCGCTAAGAACGTGGGGGCACTAAAAAGAGCTTCTTATCTATTACCACCAACCATAAGAACCCAATTATATTACTCAATGGTCTACCCATATCTCTCATACTGCAATGCCATCTGGGTTTTCTACCTATCCTTCGAAACTTAAAAAGCTAGTACTACTTCAAAAACGAGCAGTGCGCTTCGTAGCTGGCTTCACCGGAACCGCATCTACGACTGGAGCATATAAAAATTTTAAAATATTGACGGTCCATCAAATAACTACTCTACAAATTGCTGTTATTGTGTTCCGCTCTAAACATGGATTGCTACCCTGGGGTCATGAAAACTACTTTAAAGAAGGACACATGGTACACTTGTATCCTACCAGGTGTGCTAATAAGTACCAGCTTGCATATGCACGTACCAATACTCGCAAATTTGCTATTAGATGTACAGGACCTAAAATATGGAACGAAATCCCGACTGACATTTTACTAGCATCTACTCTACACCTCTTCAAGCACAAACTCATGGACCATTTAACATTTGATCCCCTCCTCCAGAAGGACTAAGGCATTCTAGGCAAATTAAGACACTCTTAGCAGATCTGCTGTGGCAGTGGACGAATGGCAGCTTAGATAAGGCTAGCTAAGTTAGTTAAGTATCTAGCATACTTCTTAAAATACTTATGTGTCATGTGATGTTAGTTACCATAGCTTAGAATTTTGATAAACAAAACTGTGCCCAATGATCTATTGAATAGTCTTGGGGGTAGCCCCGTCAGCAGGAGAAAATCCCTTGGGGCTTTCTCATCTGTAACCTTCTATCTATTGCTATATTAATTTTTTGCAATGTATTTTGTATAGTTTATCTGCTCAACCAGATAATGATTCTTGTTTTGCTTTGGTTGCAGAAAAAATAAAAATCAATCAAATCAATCAATCAAATCACTGCAGTTTTACTGGTAGCAATAAGGAAGATGTTAATAAGCTTACTCTTATACTTATAATTCCTACCTAGGTCAAATTTCTCTGCTGCACAGCATTTAGTAAGAAACTTAGAGACAGCAATTTAGCAATAGAGTCGTCACACTTTCTGTCTGCATGTCTGCTTTCAACCCACATATGCGTGCATTGGCGAGAGTCTGCTACCACACCACTTTGAAAACGTAAGTCACAGAACCAAGAACCAATCGCATGAAACCACCATCAAACATTGTTCTATTAACAAAGTTTGAAATGAGGCATGATATACGTCAAACCAGCACCATGCACTTTGCCAGGGCATACATGATGATTAAATTAAATTAATTCAGTCAGATTAAGTATTACCAGATTACCTTGACCAACAATTGAGACAAAATATAGACAAACTGGTCACATTTGAGGAACCCCAGAGTCCCTATGTAGAATTAAGGTGATGGCCCAACGAATATTAATAATAGTTGGCAAACAAAGTAAATAGAACAAAACAGAAACAACTCTTAATCAACGTCTTAACAAAGGGCTCAGTAAACAATATCATAATCATTCAAACTCAGGCATCAAATAGTGGAGGAATTTATCATTTGTTATATTATATTGATGCACTGGGATGGGCATCGACTGAGTCGGTTATACATTGGTCGCGCATCGATCTCGTCTTTACTATAATTCGTTTTATTTTTCGTCATTACTTCGGATAATACTTCAAGCTGAGGAGTCGGTCACTGTGTTCTCGACCATGATTTGCGCTATTTAACGTTTTCTTACCATTAAATCCAAGCTTTTCTCGGTGACAGTTCTGATTTGGGACAAAGGGGATGGTCGTTTCTCTTTCAATACACCAACACGCGTAGACTTCGTTAAGAAGGAAAACTTCATGTCAGTGGTACTATGGTCCGGTGCATCTAGGCTCTACACCTGCTATGTGCAATGAATGTATACGATAATCGTCAGTCACTTCGGTATAATAAAATCGTGTTCATTGATCCATAAGTCTGTCAGATACCTGGATGCTCTGAACTTTTATGATCCAAAGGACAATGATGACCAGGAGAAACCTCAAAATGGAAGACTTTATAGATCTGTTGAGGGATGAAAAGGCAGCTGAACCTTTTCTCGAAAGAATTCTCATTCTTTTGACACCGGTCATTGATTCCATGTTCGACGCTAAACTTGACAAGAAGCTGGAAATTCTTAACAGCAAGCTTGACAAAATCATCGACTCTTCTTCCCGAGATTCCCCTCAGATACTCTCTCAAAAGGTAATCAACCTTGAGAAAGCAAAGATGCACTCTCAAACAGGGTTGATTCCCTTGAGACCGAATTGAGACTTAACAGCCTGATATTCCATGGCCTGCAACCTCCTCAACCCCGATGGAGCCAGATGGTGGCTAGCTCCTTTGGATCAACATCCAACGTGAACCCATCGAATCTCACAGTCGCTCAGTCCATCATTTATTTCTGCAAAACATCGCTCGGCATCAGTCTATCTTCCAAGAAAATCACAAGTGCCCACAGTTTGTACCGGAAGGGTGGATCTAATGACTCAGATTCAATCCTTGTCAAATTTGGTAACGTCTCTATAAGGAATGAGATTTATAGAGCATGCTTACAGCTGAAGAAGACGAACCACCAGTCTGGGAGTAGGATCTTCATAAACGAAAACTTAACACCCAAAAATGCACAGATATTCGCCAGCTCGCGTAAACTTCTCAAAGAAGGGAAACTCTTTGTAACTTGGACATTCAATGGTTCTGTATACATCAGAACCACCGACACCAAAGATTCGCCGCCAAAGAAGATATCGTCCATGGATGACCTGCACCAGCTGAGTTCAGCTGTTGGACATGTGTAGAAATAAACATCCTCTCCTTGTCAATCCAGCTGTCGAGTTGCGACTGAAGTCTATCTGTTTCAGGACCTTCCATTCCTCATCAGCTGCTTATCTGCCTATGTGTCACATGCTCCTTTTGTTTGCTTAATTACATACTTTGTCGTTGTCTCTGGACACTGTTAATGTTAATGATAAACCTGTTATCCTAATTGTCCATTCCTCGTCAGCTGTGTATGTGCGCATGTGCCACAGACTTCCTTTGTTTGTTTAATCACGTGCTTTGTCGTTGTCTTTGGACACCGTTTGTGTTAATGATAAAGCTGTTGTCCCAATTGTTCAGGCAACTGACACTTGATTGTCAAATTCACGAAAGCATAAAGTCTTATGTATAATTATATCCTGAGTACTTTATTCTAATTCATATGTCGAATATGTGCTTCCATACTTTTCACTTCCTTTTTCTGCTTATTTGATATTTGACACTCCGATTGGGGTCCGGTACTGATTTGTTTTTTTTTGTTTTGTGTTGTCAACTGATGATGTACGATTTTGGATTGTCTTGTATGATTGTTTGCTGTGCGAGCACACGAGAGTGATTATGTCTAGTGCAATGCCATAACGCCCCTCAGTTCACCTTCTTGTTAATGGGTATTACTTGAAGTTGCTTGACTCAAATTTACTGTACACAATATTTGCACAACCTATGCTACATGTATATGTGAATAATTTGTTTTATTTTTTATTTTCTAATGTCCTTATTTCTTATTTATTTTAACTCAAACTAGTTATTGGAATAGACGACCTTCGTTTGTTAATTCGCTATAATGACCTTCTGTTAGCTGATAACGAGTACACTGGGTACTCGGGGTGATGTTAATTCCCAGCGCATGGCGGGGGATGAGATGGAGATGAGGGAGAACGTTATTTAATCCATTGATGTCGAAGTGAATTTAAGCAATTTGCCTTTTAATACTAATGTCTGCCCACTTGATGAGCTTGAAGTCTTTTCTTCAACTGAGGTTTTTTCTACTCAATTACATGAAGAGGATGTAGACCCAGACAACGAATTTTTTAACAACTTAGACTGGGGAAGCGACTATATTTCTATGGACTCATTGGCCGCATCTCTCGGAGGTAACCACACTGCTGCTAGTCGGAACCTGTCGGTGATGCATGTTAATTGTAGGAGTTTATCTAATAAATTAGATGAATTGGAAAATATTCTTGACACACTTCTGATCTCGGCTTTAGCTGTCACTGAAACATGGCTGACTCAGGAAGTTGAAGATACTATAACACTTCCACTGTTTAATTTTATTCATAGAGCGAGGGATTCAGGGAGGGGTGGCGGGGTGGGTTTCTTCCTACATAAAAGTATAAAATATCAAATTATTGACCTGCAGGAAAAACCCATTACCTTTGAACCCTTATTTCTACAAATCGATTTGGGATGTAAAAGCGTTTTCTTGGGAGTCATCTATAGACCTCTGGGCCAAAATTTAAAAGACTTTAATTCAGAGATAGAGAAGATACCAGATAAGATTAATAAAAGAAAAAACGTAATACTACTAGGGAATTTTAACATTGATTTATTGAAAATAAATTCTCATTCTGATACTGACTTTTTCTATACCTTACTATCATCTTCTCACCTGTTACCGGCTATTACCAAATCCATGAGAATCAACACGTCTTCTGCGACCCTCATTGACAATATTTTTACTAACATCTGTCACAATTTGAAGTTTTCTGCCATCCTGACTATGGATCTCTCCGATCATCTACTTATCTTTGCGGATTTCTCTCTCAATTTTCAGATTAGAGGATTAACTAAGCTTAACCAGCGCAGAAGTATTACGCCTGCGAATTTAGGACGCTTCTTACTTCCGTTAACTGGTCTCAAGTGTTAATTGCTTCTGAGCAAGGATGCACGGAAATTGCTTACAACATTTTCTTTCAAACTATAAAAGACATTTATAATAAATGTTTCCCACTTGTCTGTGAATCTTTTTCTCAGAGATCCAAACTTAAACAACCCTGGATGACCCCAGCTTTATTGAAATTGTGTAGGACAAAGAACTCACTATATAAAAAATACCAGAAATATCCAACCGCTATTAACAAAGCAAAATTTGTCTCCTATAGGAATAAATTTAAAATAATAAAAACGAAAGCTACAAAGGACTATTATTGGAAAATCGTTCGGGATATCTTGAAAATTAAACGAGAATCTTTTTTTTGAATCGTTGTTTATAAGTGGGGGCACCATCTCCAATCCGAAGCAAATGGCGGATCAATTTAATCTTTATTTTTCCTCCATTGCAGATGAGCTTGTCAAAAAAATTCCTACTACCAATAAATCACCGACCTCGTTCCTTCCTAAACCTCTTCACAATTCTTTGGCTGTCCTCTCCACTGATCCAGACGAGCTTTTACGAACGAGTTTAAAAATTAAAAAAACACATGCAGTTGGTGTGGATGGCATTGATTCCTATATTGTAGCTCCTAACTTAGATCTTATAGTTACTCCATTATCTGCAATTATAAACTGCTTTCTAAGAATGGGTATACTTCCAAAGCAACTGAAATCTGCATTGGTAATCCCTATTTATAAATAAGGGGATATAACTAACCCTACTAAATATAGACCTATATCTTTACTTCCGTTCCTTGCTAAATTTTTTGAAAAGGTTATGTATGAAAGACTAAGCTCTTACGTGGAATCTGTTAATTTAATTCACCCAAATCAGCATGGCTTTCAAGCCAAACATACTACTGCCATGGCGTTGCTAGAAATGGAGGAAAAAATATCGCGGGCTATTGACCACAACAATTATTCAATAGGAGTATTCATGGATCTCTCTAAGGCCTTCGATACTGTGGACCATGCGATCTTATTAAAAAAGCTGCATAATTATGGCGTGCTTGGATCACAGCTCGACTGGTTTGCCTATTACTTCTCCGATAGAACCCAAACTGTAAATTGCAATGGGGCTTATTCCATCACCTGTCCAATCCACCACGGCATTCCGCAAGGCTCAAATTTGGGGTCCACTCCTATTCTTGGTCTATATTAATGAATGATATTAATCATTTGGCCCTTGTTTCTCCCTGCTCTTCTTTATTCTATTCGCTGACGATATGAGCCTATTCTACTCCCATTCTTCTTACCAAATCTTAATCGATACGCTGAACTGAAATGGGAAAAGTATCTGATTGGTTCTTAGCCAATAAATTAACAATTAACATAGATAAAACCAATTTTATATTATTTCATTCCCATAGGAAAAGTGTACCAGCAAATGTCTTGCTCACATTTAATGGTACTCCGCTTACCCAAACCTATTCTACTCACTTTCTAGGAGTACAAATTGATGCTAATTTAAAATGGAAAAGTCACATTGACCATGTATCAGTGAAAGCCTCCAAAAACTTAGGCATATTACGAAGAGTCTCCAATAATCTACCAATAGCAATCCGCAGGCAACTCTATTTCACTATGATTCAGCCACACTTTGACTACTGCAACTTGGTATGGGCCTCAAACTACCCCTCCTACTTAGTCAAACTTGAAAACATTCAAAAAAAGGCTCTCTGATTTATTCAAGGAGTAACCCACTGGGCTTGATCTGCACCGTTATTTAAACAACACCGTATACTTTGAATAAAGCAAATTACCACTTTTCAAATAGCTACATTTATGTTCTCAGCAGTCAATGATAGGCTCCCATCAGCTTTTACTAAATATTTTACTAAGGCCAAAGAAATTCATGATTACTCCACTCGCTCCTCCAATCAGTATAGGCCCGATTTTGCCAGAACTAATACCCGTTTTTTCTCTCTGAGAGTCGCTGGACCTAGAGTCTGGAACTTGCTACCCCCTGACCTCCATAGAATCTTAACTATAACCTCATTTAAAATCGCTCTACGTAAGTATTTGCTAGATTCCGATAACTATTAACAATTAACTTTGATGTTCATAATATTATTACATTTGTAATTCCTATTTCACTGGACTTCCTCTTTTCATCTTTGGTAATAGCATGTTTCTAATAGAATTTTTTATTAATTTCCATACTATATTCTCGTCTCCTCCATATTCCTCCGCTGTGCGCTAATGATCAGTAGTTAAGTTTAGTTAAGAGTGTTGTATTATTTTCTCTATTATCTTTTTATTTTTTCTTATTCTTGACAACAATGCTTACTTACTTACTCTCTTCTTTCCCTGATATATATATATATATATATATATATATATTATCTTTAATTTAACCAGATTCTTCGCTGCCTATTTGTATTAGTGATTACTAGTATTTTACAGTCTTTTCTTGGGGTTCCCTCTAGCAGGATATTTCCCTTGGGTCTCTATGGTATCCCTCATTCTTCCAGTTTACGTTGTGCTCTGTTATACCTCCTTTAGCGAATTTTTGTGCTGTTCTGTTGCTATGAAGCCAGTTTATTTTTGTGTGTGTTTGTATTGTTGGGTATCAATAAATGAGTTAATATTAATTCGTGCTTTAGAAATTTTCATATAATGAAGATGATGAAAATAATAAAAATAATGAGACACTTTGAAAAGATGTCCTATAAATATAAATGAGGCTGCATCACAGAAGATTAAGTTATAGCAGTTTCTTCTTAGGTAAGTTAGTAGATGTCTTATACCTGGGTTAGGCGAAGTGATGTTTGTGACAGAGGTTGGCCAAGGTTCAACACATGGTACAGGACTCTTGCTACTGTTACCCCCGACTAATGCACCACTTCCTGCCATGTTCTGATCATGAAAATCAAGGACTTCACCTGAGAGATCTGCTAACAAAATCATATCAGTACATTTATATGAGAAACACATAAAAACGGACTTCAAGACTATAAATAAACCGGGTCAGATCAGACAATGCATGGGTCAGATCAGACATATACATGATGTGAAGAAGAGCCCTTTCTCCCTTTCAAAACTGAGCCCTTTCAGTGATTCTGAAACTTTTCTCGTCCTATCCTCTTCTTAACTCAAATTCCAAGCACTAATTACTATAGTTCACTGAGCTCGCGACCTCGGGCTTTGCCTGAAAATTTACGATTTTGATTTCAAGATTGCCTAAGAAATGCATAATATACAAATAAATACAATTTCAACAAAACCTTCTTAATCTGACTAAGTACCTTAATCTGACAAAAATGCCTTAGGTGATGTCAACAAAGTTATAAGTGAATGATATAATTCATTGCCATGAGAGTGGTCCAACACTTAAATGACAAGACTATGACTAAAACAATTCTATAGCGCCACTATAACAGTGCACAGTGCATCAACAGATGAAGCAAAAAAACAGTTTACTAAATGACTGAAAAACAAACGAAATTTTTCATTAAAGTGCTGATGACACAGCATATGAATGAAATGACATAAGAAATTATTTATATAAACTGATTGACACAGTATGACAAGACATGACTGGCATAATTATCCAACATTACAGAAGTCATTCGATCCTATTAGCAGAATTTCACTAAGACTAACCTGCAATTGTCATGTTTTGTTTTTGTTCGAGCATCAAAGATGGAGATTCCTGAGCTAATCCTAAAATTCTTCTCCTTGCTTCATACACATTGCTCATGTTACTTTCGATGGTTTTGACAATCACAGACTGGAAAAACAGAAACAATCCATAACTGATAAATACTTTTATGGTAGGTAATTAATTAGTCAATTCATTAACATACAGACAACAGACTAACATACAGAGCAACTTTGAATTTCACATTTAAACTAGTTAGCAGCAAAGAGTTCAATCACAGAATGCTGCCCCAGTAATTCATTAATTCATATGATTTGAGCTTTTATATAGCCCCTTCAAGAACCCACTCAGAAGCAGCAACTTGTGAAACATTGCCAGTTGGATCATACGTAAAGTGCAGAGCTCAAGTTGGAGGTCATTCCAGATGGAAGGATATACAGCAGAAAAAGCAGGACGCTGCCTAATATCCAAGCGAACTCGTGGAACTAGAAGCTCACTCGTCGTCGCAAAGCACAGCACCCTATGTGCTGTGACGTCAGACACTGGGTGGCGGAGTTCGAGCAAGTAAGATGGAGCACAACCAAGAAAACCAAAGCAGCAATGTGCTATGAAATCCACTCGGTCACAGGCAGCCACACGTATTTAACCAAGAGACAGGGGAGAATTTAGAAAGCCGAGTGTAAAACCTGATCTGGTTGCCCACGACCATAAGGGGATGGAAAACAAGTTAGGAATAACAGTGGTCAATTCGAGCAGTGACAAAGGCATTAACAAGAACCACGATCACGTCATGAGTGAGAGAGCAAGAGACTGAACAAGATTCACATGTTGAGACAGTCAGTACAAAGTCAAGAATAACTCCCAAGTCATGAAGTCATGTACTGTGAGGGAAAGGGTGATGTGAAGAAGGAGCAGAGTTAGCTGGGGAAAGTCAAAGCTCTGAGGTTTCCTATGGCAACCCAACAAAATAAGCTGTGTTTTAGAGGGATTTAAGATTGGAAGAGCCATCCATGATCAGACACATCTGACTCACAGTAGCCACCGCATCCATCATTTGGATGTAGGACTTGTAGGCTGACATCAGTGCTAATGTAGTAATGACAACAATAACAGTTAAATCACTTTAAACTTTTGTTCAACAACTTGGCCAGAGTAGAGGTTTACATTGACAGTGCTGCTGCTAATTTGGTTAAAGCAATGCAAAACCAACCTTTGTGGTTTGCTTTGGCTTTGGTTTGATGCTAATGAAGACATCCAACTGCTCAGTCAGCTGACTCAACAGACCTTCAACATCAACAAAGTAAACAAGACAGTATGAAGATATATCCGATATTTAACCAACAGATGTCTTAATCAGCATGAAAGATCAGACACTGTCTGCTCTTCTCAACATAAAATAACCGGGTTGCTCTTGTTAAGATGAAATAGATCGCAAAAACATAATATAGTTCAGCAAACAAGTACCAGATCTTTATCTTCTAATGCTGCTCTCCACAACATTCAATAATAGAACCATAACTAGCATCCAATAAAAACAGTACATGTAACAGCATTTTAATCCAGAACATTCCACACCAATACTTTAAGGTCAAACAATGCCCCTTAAAAATCTACGAGTAACACTAGAAGTCTAATAGTAACTGCATGGAACATCAATAACATCCTCATCTGTCTGTAAATGCAAACAACCACAAACTTACCTTGACCAACTTCAACATCATCCTTCAAGTCAAACATCAGAACCAAAGGCAAACAACCCTACAAGAAAATAAACACTGGTTACTTTATAAATCAGATTACTACACTAGACTTTGCTTGAAATGCTACTCTCAAGCAACATGCCAATAAGGCTGCATATAAATGTAACTACATGAAAAACCTTCCCTAAGAGCATCTGAAAACTGTTCTTCATTGGGCTTGGGTTGGGCTGGAAGCGTCTCTGAGTAGGTTATCCTGGAGGGTCACTATATAAGAACTCTGAATGACTGAATGAACATAGAGCAGCACTCAGCTTAAAGGGCCGAATCAGGCCCACATATAATCTAAGTATGTATGCAGGAAAAAGCTTCCATGACAGATCGATGAAACCTCAGCAGTAATCAGCCACCCGCTCACTCTCTTATCCCCCCAATTCTGTCCATTCAGGTAAATAAATCAAATGCAATTTACTTGGTTTCATAATGGGCAGAAATTTGAAACCCAATCTCTTGATAATACAGAACAATAACCATTGAATTCCTTACAGACTAGAAAGAACATCTATGAAATCAAAGAATAATAAAGAAGTATCCTAGTCTTGCATACAAGAAGCTGATGCCGAGCATGGAACACGCTGGACATGGTTCCAGTGATGTAGACAGTTCCTCTTCTCTGTGGTCCGGAGGTTGTCGGATCTGGGAAGTGAATGGTGGCACCAGTCAGCTGCATGATGCGGCTGATGTTGACACCGCCATGACCAATGATGAAAAGATGATGCTGGGCAGCAATTTCAAGTAACATGCTCACACCAAATGCCTCCTACAATGGCAGCATTTGCATCAGAATCAGGAACATCTGCATCAATGTATCAACATCAGCTGTAGCCGCTTGTTGCATGTCATGAGTTAGCATCCTCTGGAACTGCAGTATTGCAAGACTGTAAAATTTAACTTTATGCCACAGATCTAATATCTTAACTTGTTTTGTATAATAGTCAACTAACACAAATGCAACTCGAATTAGCTTAAAGATGATCCAAGTGTAATTGTAAAAAAAATGAAAACCTTACCATTATGTAGCACAGTCATGAATAGCAATCTAACCTATTGAGGCTTAACAGTTATATTCTATTTGAGCTGCATGCTGAATACTTGACAAAGTCCTTTTTCCAAAATATGCCAAACTGTTTTCCTATGATCAAGTAAAATATATATCTAGCGAATGTTCGACAATGTATGCACACCCGATGTCACTCTACACAGAGGACCGGTTAACATTAAGTCATTGGGGGACAAGCCAACTGATAACGTGCATAAACTGGACAGCAAGCAAAGTGAACTAATGCAGAAATAACCATCCTCAACACTTCCATCAGCATTTACTATATAAAAGTAATATGATCACTTAATTTTCCACAAACCAGTTAACATCATCATTGTTCACCATATTGTTTACTCCTGACATGGGCTGCTCATCCTCATAAAATAAGCACACACAAATTTAGTCGAATAATTCAAAATTAATCGATTAAAAGTAATAAAAATTAATTGATTAAGCAATTGTTAAAACTTTGCAGCCTTAATTATAATCTTTAAAAACTGGTTCTGTATTATTTCATTAAACATAATTTCAACAAAAAACACTATGGCATAGTTTCATTAAACAAAAGATGTCAAATTATGTCCTGAGTGCTTGGCTTCTACCACATTTTAAGCATCAACTTACTCCAATTCTGCCAGTCAGGAGTTCAAAGACCATGGATGCAGCTTTCTTCACTGACTTGGAATTGTAGACAGAGCCTCGAATGATGACTGTTCTCGTGTACGTCTGGTGATGTGGCTTGATGCTGATGCTGACCCCATAGTGATGCTGGATGTTCTGGATGACGGCTGAATTTGTGTCAATGTTAACCTGGTTGGGGCCTGCCATTGGAACTTCAAACATGAAAACCAGTGGCAGCAATTCCTAAAACATAGTTTTACATACCAGGTAAACTAAAGTAATTCTATAATGTTCTGTTGATAACCTTAACGACGATGCTCTGACAACTTCCAATAATCAAAACACCTTGACAATGCCTACCAATTTCAAACACATCCTGACAACTCCCAAACAACACAAAATCCTAACATTCCCAAAATAATCAACACAAAAAAACTGACATTCCCAGTAATCCACACAATTTCCAGACACTCCCAAAGTAATCAACACACAAAAAACTGACACTCCCAAAGTAATCAACACAAAAAAAACTGACACTCCCAAAATAATCAACACAAAAAAACTGACATTCCCAGTAATCCACACAATTTTCAGACACTCCCAAAGTAATCAACACAAAAAGAACTGACACTCCCAAAGTAATCAACACAAAAAAAACTGACACTCCCAAAATAATCCACACAAAAAAACTGACATTCCCAGTAATCCACACAATTTCCAGACACTCCCAAAGTAATCAACACAAAAAGAACTGACACTCCCAAAGTAATCAACACAAAAAAAACTGACACTCCCAAAATAATCCACACAAAAAAACTGACATTCCCAGTAATCCACACAATTTCCAGACACTCCCAAAGTAATCAACACAAAAAGAACTGACACTCCCAAAGTAATCAACACAAAAAAAACTGACACTCCCAAAGTAATCCTGACAATTCCCGCTACCCCGAAAAGTCCTGCAAAAACCTGAACAAGCAACAAATGAAAGCAGGAAAAACATTAAAATATTTTTCACTGTTGCTCAAATATGCAATGTGAGGAGAGTGTGGTGTTGAAAAGGATTCATTCGTTCATTCAGAGAACTTATTTTATAGCACCCCTCCAAGGGCTGCTCAGAGGCACACTCTGGTGATAAACAGGTTTTTAAAATATTTGTAAAAAGGTATAAGCACTGCCCCTAAGTAAAAGAACATGCACATCTAAAGGAAGGCTATTCCACATGGTAGGCCTAACCACTGAAAAGGTAGAATGTTGCATTTTTTAAGGAAAAACAACTTCGATTCGAGATGCAGAACAAGGATTTCCATGACAAGCCAAACCTGAGATGCAGCAACAGAGTTCCCCCAAATACCCAGAGGCATTTCGCAACTGACACTGCCAGACCGGACCAAAATTTAATACACTGGTAATATGAAACCAATGAAGCACATCACACATATGATCCGAGACAATTTGAAATAACACTAACAAGTCTAGCAGCTGCATGTGCTGGATGGCAGACACCATATGATGGCAGACAATCAACAGATCTAGTTAGTCTCACTGAGTCTGCATATAGAGTGATTGCTCAAATATGCAGACAAATAAATAACCAAAAAACTGAATAAATATGCCATGATAATCGCTCTGATATACCCTACACTCAGTAAGAGTGGTATATCAATACCTAGACATGCATCTCGTAACATCTATAATTTGTTGAAAGGTATCATATTGTATAATGTTGTATTGAATCTCCTCAACTGCATCATTAACTTACCCTTATTCTTTGCCTTGCTAATTCCACCCCTTCACACTGTCCAGCAATTGACACCTGAAAATACAAACCAATTGAGTCTCATTACAAGAACTTCCCACAATGGAACATAGCATTGTTGCAATCCTAAATGGCAGGATACATACATCAAGTAACCTCTTCTCTCTTCGTACAGCAAGTAACCTCTTCTCTCTCTTCTCCTAAAAAACTGCTTTCCTATCTTAGAAAAAAGAAGGAAAGCAACTATAACTACACCTAATTAAGTAAAACAGTGTCAACTATTACAGTTGTCATTCATAATCATTCTCACAAGCTCGTTAATATCATACAGAGCAACTTTAACTAGAAATTAGCCTAAAAATCAATGGTCATTATATTCACCTTTCCAGACCAAAATCTTTCTCTTACTGCCTTCATATTAACTGATTTACTGCATATTTACTACACAATGAAGTTTTGAAATCTAAATCCTCTTCTGTATACCCTTCAGGCTTGAATTAATCCATCATAGGAGAGGGGTCAGCTACACGGATTCTTCTTAAATAAGTGGTTTGTTTGTAGCTGGCATTACGAATTGCTTCAATAATTTAAAATGAACTAATATAGTCATGAAACATTTTCCCCAGATAAGCAATTAAATTCTACTATCCTGGAGCTGGACTCTGGCTCAAACCTAACTCATCTGTGTGAATGCTTATTGTGTGCACATGTATGTCTGTGTCTGTCTGTATGTCTATGTATGCCTGTCTGTGTCTGTCTGTATGCATCTCTGTGTCTGTCTCTGTTCATCTGTCAGTGTTTGTCTGTAAATGTCTTTCTTGTTCTGTCTGTGTCTGTCTGTGCCTGTCTGTCTGTCTGTTTGTCTTTGTTTGTGTATGTCAATCTGTGCCTGTATGCCTGTGTCTGTGTATATTCTTATTTGAGTCTGTATGCATGTCCATAGCTACAATCGATTGAACATAGGAAAAACCGCTGGCTTGGATATACATTCTGAAAAGGAGGTCTGCTGTTGACAGTTCTGGTGGGAAGGATACTGGGGAAGACAACAAGAGGAAGGAAAAGATTGAACATGCTGAGTGATCTAGACAATGGAGAACCTTATGTAAAGTCTAGGAAGAGGAGAGTGAGTTACAGAGGGAGTTGGAGAGAAAGGAGGGGGAGACAAGAATCGTCCCTGTCAAAAACCTGCTTATTGACAGAAGAAGATGTATGTTTATATTAGTGTCTGTTATTATCTGTGTCTGTCAGTGTCTGTCTGTGTGTGTAAGTGTGTGTCTGTGCCTGTTTCACCCTTCACTAGGTTTCTTGCATATACAGATTCAGTGCAACAAACTGTCACTTATTTTATTACATAGTTATGATTTGTTTGTTTCTTATTTCTGGAAACATCGTTCTGTGATTGGCAGAAATATCCAGCGAAATAAAAAGTATCATTTAAAAATGAGCAGAAAAATTACACTTCAATATAAACTTTTTATAGTTCATTATATGGAATTGTTTTTAAGTAAGAGCAAAAAATGATGTCAGAGTTTCCTCAAATATACACAACAACAGCAGAGATTGACTGGCAACACCAGCCCAGGCAGCTGGTCTCCAGTCTGATAGACAGCCTCCACATGGTCTACTGTACTAAGCATCAACAAGCAAATAAAACAGCCGCCCACTCGTTTGCATCATAGGCAATGATACCAAGTCCAATTCCAGCCATTTGAGGGATGATGGAAGAGCCCTATGGGAATAACTCCAGTAAACATCATCAGTGACAGGGAGAAACATGTATTTTAAACTTCATTTTTTTAATGATTAGTGATAGGGAGAAACATGTATAATTATAAATACCATAACCAAGAACAGAACTGAATTAGACAAATGACACTGAAACAGTCGTGTCACTCTCTGCTAAGATTGGTTCTCAGGAATAAGTTGAAGGTGTGCATCGGTGGCCTGTGCACTCGCGAAATAGATGTAGTGATCATGTGCTAAGGGACCACGCTGACATACCTTAAGCATGCATAATTACATAATCACAACATCCCAACAATTAATGCAGGACTATCTGTCAACATTGCTTTGGACAAATACAAATTAAAATGTATTATAATCTAAAAAAATAGATATGCACTATATCAATGAAGCTTCAAAAACAACTGGTAGTAGCTAAAATGAAAAACAACATTTATCAGACGAAGGGCATCACTTTAAATTACAATAATGACAAGCAAGTAATTTAAAAATTTATCAGCAACAGTTTGTGCAATGACAAATGATGTAGAAATGTGTGCATACAATACATACAGATATAGTTCTAAGATCTACCAGGTACAAGTGTTTGTGTTTCATATGAAAAATATATACAGACACTCATTTCTTTTCTATCTAATGAAATCTGCCATTTGTATCATCAATATTATATAATTTATATACTTCCATATACCTGGAAAATTTTTCACCTAAACTGAGGGTCTCTGCATGCAAACGTTTTCCTCTGTCAACAACTTAGACAATTTTATCACTTAGACCTGTGCTGATAAAAGCCATGCCTTAGCTTTTATGAAGATTCGATAAAGGCTGGTTAATATTTCTCTTGCCAGGTCATTCAGATATGGGACAATCTTCAGCCATCTTTTGTCATTCACTAATAATTTTCATTAAAGTATGCAGAAGAAAATCTTTTATTACCTGAAAGAGAAGCTTACCTATGTAACATCAATCATAGGAACTAGCATACGGCAGTCAACAATTTTTAATTCTGCACTGTAAGAATGTTGAGGTTTTCCCTCTGCCATTACAATAGGTTAGCAACTGTTTAACAAACTGCATAATATGTTAAGATTGCTCTAAACTAGAAATTGCCATCTAGTGCAACAATGACAATGTTAAGTTGAGTGATAATGTCTTTACCAATTGGCAGCAGTCAAAGGAAGAGGAAATGCCAGTGGGCTACATTACATTTCTGCTCCATACTTCAGGTTGATTCTATGACAGTGAGTTGGTGATAAATATATACTGCTACATAGTAAAAGGTAAGATCAACAGGTACCAGATGGCAAATTTCCCATACGAGTTCCTGTATTAAGTGTTAATGCAGCTCATGCATTATGTAGGTATTATCGGAAACTACAGCACATCCAATGCCAATCACACATCAAGTGGACCTGTGCACAAACGGATCAATAAACATCAACGTATAACTAGTGCTCTTGAAAGCAGAGAAGAAGAAGGACTCACCTGGTTGCTTTTCTCTGCCTGATTGTTTCTGTTGGAGTCTGGAAAGTGGATGTGACATCCAGTCTCCTGCATCACTCGCTTGATGTTGTGACCGCTCTTGCCGATGACATGTGAATGTTCCGTGTGCGACACATCCATCTTCAATGTCACCCGAAGACTCTGACAATTCAAAGAAGACCATGTATTTCAGGAATCAAATTTTAACAAAATTTAGTTACTAACCACCCTTCCACAAACACATTGGACAAATATATATTCTGGAGACAATTCCCTTTGCTCTTCGGTAGCTACTCTTCCCTATGGCAGCCTTCTCTCTCTCTCTCCCAATCTTCCTCCTTGCTTCTCATCCCGTCTTCCTCTATAACCCCCTTTGCTTCCTTGCAACCTCTCATGCTGCCTCCCTGTTTCTGTCTCTCCTTTCCTGACCTTCCATCTAATCATGTCTGTGTGCTTCCTTTCCTTCTTCCCACCTTGCCTCTATTTTCTCTATTTGACATAATCCCTCTCCTCCTCGTGTCATTTGTCAACTATAGATAGGAATCAAATATTTGTAGTTGGCTGGTCTTCACATATACGTCATTGGCAACCCGATCATCTAATTTCTGTGCATTGTTCTGATTGCTAATGGCATTCTGTCTTAATGACATTTATCATCATAGTTATAGACTGGGTCAGGCAATGTCTTAATATTAATAATAATAATAGTAATAATGATAATAATAACAACAATAATAATAAAAACAAAACAAAAACTATCTGAACAGACTAGTCATTCCAGAACAAAGCCTCCCCTAATTTTTGGAATCCCCACGGATCATAATTTTATGTACCCTCATGAGAAAAGTAATAATAAGATGATTTCTATATTACTATAGTCTAACTGACGCTGAAGGAAAGGGCGATGGACAAAGTTAATCGCAATTATAATGCTTGCTGAAAAAGATTGGTCTTGAATTTGGACTCAAATTTGTCTCCAGAAATGGCATGCTCTTTACATGGTCAGAAATAACTGTTTCATGCAGTGGATTCTGCGATAGAGAAGGAACAGTGGCCAAACTTTGTGGAAGACTGCGTTTTGAAGAGGATACTTATTCAGTACAAAAGAAAATTGAAGTTTTCATCTCAAAATTCATTACATGCATTCAGTAGTTTATAATGTTTAAATTATGAAATTTTGATATAATATGTGAGAGCAGACGAAGGAAAAATTGTACAACAAAATTTAAACACAGATAATAAAGTCTTTGTCAGTCGTTTATGTTGCTACTACATGACTGCTTGAAGAGATTGCAAATTGGTGAATTTCAAACATTAATTGACATTGTAAGACCATTTCAACAAATTGAAAATCGATAAGAGTGTGTCGGTGCATTTGACACTCATAAAAGTACAGAACTCTTGTAGAACACTTAAGCACATATGCTACCTTAATAACGAAGTAATAAAAGGCTTCTGACAGCAAGTTGTTAAAAAATAAAAAAATAAAATTACCCAATTGGTATTGGTCAACATTTGCAAATTTCATAACATTATACTGATGATATCTGCATGGCAAATGGGCATAGTACTAGTAGGTATCTTTAACAACAATTCTAACAGATTTCTTCGGAAGAATTACCAGACATATTAATCGAGTAGAATGATACAAGGTCCAAATAATATTACCAGAGTCAAAATAAGAATTGATCAAGGTATAATATATGCTCATACAGATATCTATTGGAAAAGGGTAAGATACTCTCCCTAACATACCAAGACTTCTGGCAATTTTGCCACCAATAACATTAATATGTTTTGTCCAAGTCAGACACTCGTCAACTAATACACCATGAAATTAGTCACTCGAACATGGGGGAAGGGGAATTTCATCCAGTAACAGTTCTGACCTAAGATCCGGAACTCATTTGCTTTCACAGTGAAATAAAATGATACAGTGTAGCTATGAAATATATTGGTGTTATACCAGATACTTAGTTCACACTTTATAGATCATTGGAGCCTGCGACTTCACAACGATGTTTCTTATGTATTGATTTTATTGCCCCACTGCATCTTATTGAGAGTCACAAATCATGGTGAAAAAATGCAGTAATGCATGTGCATGTTGCAAAATCCAGACAGCTTACTTTGGTATCAAGAATTGACAAAATTCGATTCTTTGCTTCTGAAACTGCATCTCTATGTCCAGAAACCTTGATATGTGGATCTACAAAGCAGAGACATTCATTCAAAGTTCAGTTAACTAAAACAAAATGAATTCTGCAGAAAAAGAAACAAAAACTGAAATACTGGGCCTAGTCACAATTAAGGCTGTCAATGGGTACTCGGGTACCCGACCGAAGCTGACTACCCGGGTAATGAAATCGGTTTTCGGATACCTGAAATTCTATAAAGATGCACGATTTTACCTGAACATATGCCAGAAATATTCTCTTGGTCATATTATCTGAATGCCTGGGCAATGAAAATCGGTTCTCTGTTAACAACATTCCGTAAAAGTGTGTGATTTTACCCGAAAATATGCCAGAAATATTTTGTTGGTCATATTGGCCGACTGCCCAGGCAATGAAATCGATTTTCGGATGCAAGACATTCCGTTAAAATGCAAAATTTTCTACATTTCCTAACAAAATATCCACGCGGTCGGGTACCCGACCACGCGGGTCGACAGGTACCTGGGTTATCATTTCAACATTTATTGACAGCCTTAGTCACAATAGATGTATTGACACTCAATCTGTTACATTTACAGCAAAACCTAATGACTTATACTGCTCCAAACACCATATATTGCAGTCACAGACACACATCAACCAGTAACATCCATGCAGTCTCTTAGTATCAAAGTGTAAGGCAACAACTGTCCATTAAATAACTGCAGATAAAATAGCTTGGCTCTGTAAGAAACTCTTATTCTACACTGTTAGCCGTCGATGATCTGGTGACCAGGAATGGCCTTCCAGTAGCATTGCGTCTCACACCTATAGGTCAATCTGCTCTGTTCTTCTCTGGCCTTACGAGGACTGTCCTGTTTGACTGAGATTCGACTGGGAGCACTCATGCATAGACTGGGTGCTATATAAAACTGCTGTAGATATTAATAATAATAACAATAATGATAATACTATTTATAATAATAGTAATAAATAATTTAAAAAAATAACAACAATAGGTAGGAAGTAGAAAAGTAATTAGTTGAAATTAAAAAAAGTTTTCAAACCATCATAATTGTTATTAATCAGAAACTTCTACATCACTAATGCATGTCTAATGTCCAAATGATGATAGGCATCTGTACTAACAACTTGTAACAAGGGTAGAAATGAATAACATGGACTTTGAAATCATCACAATTAGAGCATAACCGGAAATCGCCTCGGACGCCTCGTTAAATATTACCCCCACAAATAGCCAAAAATAATTTTTTTTGATAAAATAATTTTTTTGATAAAATAATTTTTTTGATAAAATAATTTTTTGGATAAAATAATTTTTTTTCATCAAATAAATTTAGGACAAGCGGACTTACTTATAAGTTATTGATTAATTAAACAAGAACTTAACATTCCTTTGCATTTTCTTCAAAATAATTATGTTAAATAATATATTTTAATTTCTTTTAGTTGCATTTCCCAGGTGGCAACCAAATCAGTAACTTTCCCACTTGAATTGGCTTCATCCATTTTCCGGTAAACATCAGAGAGTAAAGACGTCGTTGATAACTTCGTATTTTAAATTTCATAAAAGGTTTTACATTTTTTTTCACAAAAAGTTATTAAATAACAAATAATTTTATATTGTTATAGCCTAGAGTGCGATGATACGCTATATGAAGGAGATTGCCATAGACTCTGCATTAACTATAGATAGTTTTCCGTAGTTGTGCACCTGGCAGGTTAACTACGCTTTGCCTAAGGATGGTACTCGTTTCTCGGGTCGCTGGCCAGATTTGCCGCTGCTATTCGGTTCATACCCGGATCCGGCAAATAGTGCATCCAAATACTCGGATTCGGTACCTGGTGGAAATTGTCTACTTGGTTATGCCCTAATCACAATGCATCAAATTATGCAGAAGCAAATCCAAGACTAGACATGATACATGGGAAGAAGCGTCAAGTAAGACTAGATTACATTTGAATGATTGATGCTACTGAACAGGTGGTTCACCTTCCCAACTATAAAGCATTTGAGGATGAAGCAATGTCAGACAGAACAGGAATGCAGTGTATGAGAACTACTTGACAAGGCTCCACACTTAAGTGGCACTCGCCATACCAGATGGACAGGGACATATAGATTAATATTAAGGACATAAACAAAATGGCGGATCAAACAGGTTCACTTGGGTTGAATCAAATAGTTCATATAACGGCCACTTAGCAGGTACTAGTCATTTGACGTCAATAATTAATCATCGCACGAGAGGCCACAAACATCACAGACTCGAAATAGAATAACTTCTATAACTGGGAAAGTTACATTAGAAGGTATGACAAATCCACAAAATAATACGGGTGGCATGATAAGTTCATAAAGCAAGTTTAAAAAAATGCAAGGATGAATGGCTGGATGGCTTGAATAAATAGATGAAAAAATCAATCAAAGGGAGTGAGGGATGAGGAAATGAAATTTTGGGTGGATACATTAATTATTGGATGGAGGTCATAAGAGTTAGAATGGTTAGGTGTATGCAATATAAATGAGTATCTTGACGAATTTCTCAGGAGGGAGACCAGCCTATTCACCGGTACTTATAATTGGAAGGATGGCTGGAGGCAGGAAGGGATGGACCAAAGCACGGAAGGAAGGGTGGATAGACGGAAACAGATAGATAGAGAAGGAGTTCAGTCATGAATCGTGGACGGCCATTTTGATAGGAAACGGTAGAACAAGGCCAGACATCTATGACTAACTGTTGATAATGTGCAAGGAAAGTTTCAGGCAACTGGAAGTCTGAGAGTCTCCTCAGTCAGACGCAGAGATAGTCTGACAGACAGATACAGAGACAGATGCAGAGAGAGTCTGACAGATATACAGGCAGAGGCTGACAGCGAAAGAAACAAAGAAAGGCTGAAATGGAAAGAAGTAGAGAGGCTAAAAGAAAGAAAGACATACTGATAGGGTTGACAGAGAGAGGTAGAGACAGAAATAGGGGATAAGACGGGAACAGACAGACAGAGACAGTGACAGAGGCTGACAGACAGATACTGAAAGGAAATTCCATTAGACTACAAACACACAAACTTCCAAGTAACGCATCAATCACTAAGATTGAACAGCAGATTCCAAACTGAATGAAATCAAGATGCTAAGTTTCCTTGCAACCAAGCATGACCTAAAGTTATCAGACAGAGAGAGAGAGAGACAGAAAGAGACAGACAAACAGAGACAGAAAGAGACAGACAGACAGACAATGACAGACAATGACAGACAATGAGACAGAGACAGGCAGATACATAAGTGCAGGAAGAGGTAATGTGGCATCCATGCAAACAGGTGTTTAACAAAGTAAAATTAAACAAAGACAGACATGGACAGAAACAGAGAACAAATAAAAAGCTAAGCAGACAGATGATACAGACAGACAGGCAGGCAGACAGACAAACAGACAGACAGGCAGACAGACAGACAGGCAGAAAGACAGACAGACAGAAACCAACACAAACATATTTACATACTGAAATAGATATAGACCAGACTCAGTTATCTGGCAGACAAAACAAAACACTAGTAACTATTACTCCAGGATTGAAATTCAATCAATCCAAAATGACAGGCATATAATAATATAAGTAACTTTGTGAATGAGACACAACAGTACAGACAGTGAGAAGCAGAGAGATAAAGACAAATAAGTGACAAATACAGAAATATAAACATACAAAGTCAGACATAATTTGAGACAGAGACACATACACAGAGGTTTAGAGGGGAGTTCACGTCCGTGAGTCAAAATCTTCTAAATATAGTAACGACTGCCATGAAGAGCCAGGCTTTGCCAGTGGGCCTGTGGCTGGGCCACGGCAGGGTGGGCCAGGGGTCTGCCTGTGGCTGGGAGGCTGATCTACTCAGCAGCTTCTAAGAACTGCATCAGATGTCAGTAAGTGCATACATATAGTTGAACATCACACAATCCACCAAAACTATCTGACTGGTCGTCATACAAAAGTCATCAGTTTACGATTAATTCTGCATCGACTGCCAAGAATTACGGACCAACAAGAGCAACTGAGGTCACTAGATCTAGTCCTCATGACCTGGCTAAATGCATGGAACAGGAACTGAAGAAGTCAGATGATTGGAAAGGAGGTGGAGGAGGAAGAGCAGCACACGTAGGAGGTACAGGAGGAGGTGGAACATGGGAAAACAAAGACGCTAAGGAGCAGGAAGGGCAGTACAAGTAGTAAGAGGCAAAGGAACAGGAACTAAGCAGTACTAGCTTGTAAAAATGTTAAAGAGCTACAAACGGTCATGACGAGTTGAATTATATGGGTACTTAAGAATCTTAAGAATATCTTAAGAAGTCTTTGGAGTTAAATAAACCCAATGAGATGAGATTTTTCGGATGGGAATATTAGGTAGAGCAACATAGATAAGGCAAAACTGATGGCAGAACTTATGAATGAATGACTAAGCAAGTGAACTCCTGAACACAGCCAGCCCCCAGCTGTGAGAACAACTGATGAAGCAATCATTTGAAATAAATGGCATTATATCAATTAACCAATATTTAAGACAATCATTACAAACTGCCAGTTACAATTAACAAGACTACATACTAATATTTTTTAATCATTGCTGGCATTTACACACCATTATCATTCAGCCCTCCTCCTCCTCCTCTTTACCTTTAAAACATCATCCTCAATCACTGCCACATCTTACACAAACATATCACACAGATAAAACCAGTTACAGTAGCTTGTTATCCATCCTAGATTATTTTCACAATCATAATTATTATCCTCATTATAATAATTAAAAGGCATTATATTAAGTGTTTTGATAAATACACCCGTAAATGAATAGTTGCAACTGAATACCTGACAAATGCACTACAACTACTACACTGATAATTCCAAAGACTAATAAAGCAATGGCTGTCGAAATCTGTTTAGGAGAAAAGTGCCTACAAGAAGCTCCACACATAATTATAGTTCCACATCAGATGTCCAGACACACACACACATAGCCATACATATAACAACCATATATACAACAATCATACATACAACAACCATACATACAACAACCATACATACAACAACCATACATACAACAACCATACATACAACAACCATACATACAACAACCATACATACAACAACCATACATACAAAAACCGTACATACAACAACCATACATACAACAACCATACATACAACAACCATACATACAAAAACCGTACATACAACAACCATACATACAACAACCATACATACAACAATCATACATACAACAATCATACATACAACAACCAAGCAGTTGCAAGAATTGTCAGAACAAGGCAGATGATTTTTTGAATGTTTGTTCTTCTTACTTTATTCTTACTCTCTCACCGATCTCAAGATGCTTGCAGTTTAACTGCACACTATGATAATTTTGTGATTGAACACTTTTAGATTGTTCATATCCGATATTACCAGTGTATTTGTAGGCGGTTCAATAAAGTCCATACTTATTTACCTGAGGGGGGGTCAAAGAGTAAGTGCAGGGCCTTGGAGTACTGGACAATACATAGGGACCCAAAGCTGAGGAATCGAGTTTGGTTTTCTTGGCTAGTTGTGAACCAACATTCAGAGTTACTCAACACTTTCAGGGCACTATAAAAGAACAGGGCAATGATACACAATCGCATTTACTGCACTTGCACATAAATATTGTAACTGTTTTAAATAAATGAAAAAATTATCACGGAATTATTGTTCAGAAAACACTTTTACAAAGAAAGAAAAGGCGCAATAAATTACCGAATATGATAAGCAGAAACACATATGCAGAACACAAAGACAATAATACCAACGTATGGATCCACATCCCCTCATTCGTCATTTTTGACATATTAGATGACGTTGTCCCTTGCCCGGTTCTGACTGTACATATAATTTAATAGGTATCTTTCTCTGAATGTCTTCTGAATTTCTTCCTTATAAGAGTGTCATCGTATTTCCTGCTCTTAAGAAGCCTCGTTTGGATCGAAGCACATGCCAAACATTATCACCCTACATTGAACATTCTAATCTTGTAATCTTTCAATCCTCTGAAAGACTTTGGAGCACCTTGTCTTTTTGTAGCTTCTTCCCTATCTTGAGCAATCGTTCTTCATCTGTCATCTTCATCTGGTGTTAGAGCTCTTCATTCTAACAAAACTGCTCTCTCATCTCTTCTGACAGACATTTATTCTGCCACATACAAGTTCCACATCATGCTCTTATACTATTATTATCATTATTATTATTAATAAATTTGTAACGCACACAAGGTCACACCTAAATGTGAATCTGAGGCGCGGATAGTCAGTCGCCAAGAGAAGATGCAATCAGATTTTCAAATCCTTGAAAGCCAAAGAGAAATAGTGAGTTTTGAGTCACTTTTTAAAGGAAGGAAGTGAATTTGAGCTATGAAGAAAGAGTGGCAGTCGATTCCATTCCCTAGGAGCAGAGACATGAAATGCACGAGAGCCCATAACTGTTCTGCATCGGGGTTCAACTAAAAGACCAGTACCTGATGATCGTAAGCAACAAAGAGGAATGTAAGGAGTTAGTAGAGCATGAATATAGGTAGGTGTACTGGTGATGATGGCTTTGTAGGTCAAACAAGCTAACTTAAATTTGATTCTGAATTCCACAGGGAGCCAATGCAGCTGGTAGAGTAGGGCAGAGGAGCATGTTCGTGGTGGGACACGTAGCACTACTCGAGCTAACATATTTTGGATACGTTGAAGCCTTTTGAGTTCAAAGTCTGAGAGACCGACAAAAAGTGAATTGGCATATCCCTCTTTTATGCCTCTTCAACAATTGACATAGTAGACCTTGGCATTCTCTAACATCACTTTGCTATCTAAATCGGTCTTAGTGGTCCTCTTCTTCACTGGTTTCGATCCTATCTCACACACATATGGTCAGTCTAGGTGAAGCCCAAACTCCGTGGGTATCTGTTCAATTTGGAGCTCCTCAAGGCTCTATGCTGGGTCCACTTCTCTATATCATGTTCACTGCTGACAACCCACTCCTTTTTGCTAAACATTTGTCCCTGAGCAGCTCCTTAAACTCGACAATGACCTACTTTCTGAGATGTTTCCATTCTTCACCTTCTCATGACCAATGTTCCCTCTAATTTTCGGGAGGTCGTGTGCACAAGAAATTTTGTGTGTGCAACATTTTAGAAATGGTTCACACTTTTGTGCGCAGGTCCGAGCTGAATGCGATGGATAGTTAAATTTAGACCATGCCTAAGTCTTGGTGATAAGTTTTACTCTGCTGTCTAGAATGTAACTTTTAATTCGCATGAACATTTTCTAGATGAAATTCTTCTAAACAGTTACCGGTAGATTGTTTGGTCTTAAGATTAAGCCTATTTGTTAAACCTTTCACATTCAACACTTCAAGCTAAACAGTTTCTCCAATATCCATGAGCCTTGAAAGATCTTGAAACTGTTCACTGTAAAGTGCAAATCCAACCACACATATTGATAATTAGAGCTCAATGTCCTTTAATCCTCTCATCTACAACAAACATATAGACGTTGTACTGTTGATTAATACACCGGTGTCATCGTTTCCCACAAGACCCTTGTATTTTGAGGAGAGACACTTAATTTGTTAAACACCAAAATTAAAATAAGCCTACATTATGCAATAGCTTCACAATCAAAAGTTGACTAATCTTGAACTTCATTTTTGGGCAATTTCTCGTCGGCTTACTACAATTTCATTGATTTCATTATTACTTAATTGATTTCATTACATCACTTAATTTCATTAAGCCATTCTAGTTGAATGATGCCGAAAATTTTTCCGTTTCAGAACTTTATACAGAGCATTTATATAAGGTAAATTTTAAATCTTTTATTACTGCAGTTAATTACTTTACATTTCTCAATTATTACAAAAGAAATGAGTGCAAACTGACTTTAAATAACAGAGCAGCAGCTGATGACGTCATAATTTTTAGGGGAAAGTTTGTCGATGGCACCTGGTTGCATGAGCTGAGCTAATATGCAACATATTATAAGGGCATCTTGGCGGTGCAAGAGCTACTAGTAAAAGAACATGAGCTCTTGAACCTCAGCCTCAAGCCTGGAAATAGCATACTCTTTAACATACTCTTTGGCGTGTATACACGCCAAAGAGTATGTTAAAATGTGTTTTAGAGCAGATAATAATTAGCTTTCAATTTATTTGCAATTTTCTATTCTGTGCAATTATAAATATTGGCTTAGAGTTCACCTTAATATTTGTTTTTCGGGGGGCAAAATTCTTGTGTGCCTCTGGCTCCATGATCCGTGTGCGTGCGCCTCAAGAGCAATCTTTCGTTTTGCTGAACACATCTTCACAGGTCTTTAACCAACCAAACAATCAATAAATAAGAACTTAATATCAGGCTCCTTCAAGATATCTACATGGAGCGCCCCCAGTCCAGCTATTGCTTAAATGAACCAATCGACGAGAGAAAAATAATGCAGGTGAAGAGTTTTCTAGGCAGGATGCAAAGTTTTTGGGGAAGCTCATTCCAGGTGGTTGGATCCACCATGAAAAAGCTGGTGCTGCATCCTGAAATAATACGCTAATTTTTTTATTCCACCCCATAAGAGTTCAAATTTATAATTCACTGTGTCTCAATTCACACCATCAGCATATCACTGTCATATTGGCCAAAACATTTACAAGTGTAACTTCAAATTTCAGGCCACCACAGATAACTCAACTAGGCCCTGTGGCTTGTTCAAAGGTTACCAACCTATAAGAAGGCCCTTTTTAAGATACAGGCCCAGGCCCCACAGTTGCCAGTGCTGAAAGACCACAGTTGCACTTCTGGGCTAAGGAGTCAGACATCAAATGCCCATTTCTATAACCATCCTACTGCCTATGACTGTAGAGATGACACAGTTAATATTATAGCCTAAGTAACAAGTCACTTGTAAGGTGCCCTACAATATCAGTTGTCACTCAATCAATCCATCACTCAATCAATCAACCAACCAACCAATCAATCAATCAATCATACAATCAATCGATGAGACTTAATATAGTGCCCCTTCTAGATATCTACTCAGAGACGCTCTGAAGACGAGTTGGCGTCATACAAACATCCAGTAACAAGGACTTTCTCCTCCAACCGTAAAACAGAACGAACATGACTAAAGCCAGAGAATTCTGTTTCCATACCAAATGAAATCGAGGCCATGGTAGAATATTGGGAGATACAGTGACAGGCTTTCATATCAAAATGAATCAATGTCCTGTGTGTTTATCCACACCCTTAAAAGTAACAAATGACAACAGCAGATACTTAAGTGGCCGGAACACACAAACACATAAACTGATCCGTGTCGGTACATATTCACTTCACCACAGCATGTTGCTGCTCTAAGTCAGCAACTGAAGTGGCGCTATATAAATGTTCGCTTATACAACATAAGTCCTCCAGAGTCTTGTTATGGTCTGTCTGCTCAGGTGTGTAACTAATCTGAGTTTTACAGTGTCTCATAAAAAAAACCTTGAAAAGTCACCGCTCACCAGGTTATATGCTAACCATTTTGTTTATAATCATTTTTCTCTAATAGTGTCTGCTACTTCCAAATATTATCCCATTAATGCCTACAATCCCATATATGGGATGGCACTAGAAACTGTTATAAAAGACTGCAACATCACATAGTAACAAATAATTTTTATGTTGATTCACTAACTGACATTTGTTCTTCCAGAAAATAAATTTACATCCAGCAGAGTTTTTATATTTTATGGCTCAGTGACGTCACATCCTGATACATATTTCAAATTCATTTTCTGCTAATATGGCTGCTTGAAAAATTTAGTATTATTAGCTCATTTCTTGTTAAACAAAAGTAACTTATTTATTGGTTGGAGAAATGTATTTTAGTAATAAGGTAAACACCATTTATGCAGATAATGGTTTAATTAGTGTCAGCTGGGTGTCAGTAGCCCCAGCCCATATTTGGGATTGTAGGCACAAGAGCCTGCACCTACTTCCTAGTCTGCAAACCATGCTTTTTATGCGCTCCAAAATGCATTTTATGTTCACGATATGGTTGCAAAGTGAATGAATGATCTCATACTTGGAAAACAGTGTTTTTTAAAAAACTTTCTGATATAGGCACACACCAGGTTAATGAAGTAGGGTTTTACGTGAGCTCTAGTTACCCGATAAATTCCCTATGGGATATAATATAATTGCTCTACCGGATGTTGGGGACATACTGATGATGACAGTGGTGATGAGGAAGGGCTGCATGAACAACTTGTCAAATTAGCCAGTTCTATTATCCACACAGCCATCCAACACAGCTAGCTGAAGTTGTTGCGACAACACTTGATGGAACTGATAGGCAAGACATAGGCCTAGGCAACGTCGAACGTGAGCTACACAGTGATTCAGACAATGATGAAGTTCCTGAAAGCAACAAACGTATGCAAAGCACAGCAGGAGCATCAAAAACGCCAACAGCTTCGAAGTTGGTGCAGGCGTAATCTACCAGTATAATCACATTTCCTTGAATGGTCAGCCAGTAACCCAAGGTCACTTGAACAGGAATGTCAGCTATCAGTTTGTTTCAGCTATTCTTTGATGACATTATTCAGTTTGTGTGCGGCAGCTCTACTATAGGTAGGCCTATGCCTGGCCAAAGGGAAGCCACACTTCTCGTGTCGACAGCAACAGAATGCGATCATTGCTTGGAATCCTGATGATCAGTTGGTTACGCCACTGTTCCACGTCATCACATGTATTGGCAGCAGGATGTTCAGGTCTATATCCAGCGGTACACTAAACGATAACCAAATGGACGTCCAATGGGACACAGGGTTTTGCTTGACGGCCGAATAGCTGTCGATGTACGCTGTGATGGCAAGGAGCATTATCCACACAGCCATCCAACACAGCTGAAGTGTGGTAGGCCTACTTGTGGAGGAAAGGCCAAGTTGACATGCCTCAAATGCAACGGCAGCCCGCATATGAACTGCTTGGAAGATTGTCAAACGAAATTGATGTGATTATTGCCAGTATTACCCAATCTTATGAATGAGTAAAGTGCAATAGCATTGTTCGCTTTGTAGCACAAGAAATACTTTTAAGTGTTACTTTAAAAGATCCTAAACATGGTTAAAATGCAATTGAATCTTTTCAATGTCATAACTCAAACAGTGTTATGGGGCCGTTCACATATTATATAACGCTCAAGGGGTAGGTGGGTGGGTTCCTGTTTTGTTAGCGTTATATTGTATAGGGTGGGGCGTAGGTTGAAGGTTTCGTTATATAACAAACTTTTTTGGCTTTTGCTATTTTGCCTGCTTGTCAGCCAATTGGAAATTCCATGTACCACGGACTCCATTGTTTAATCGAAGTTCACAATACGTTGTAAGCCAAAACTAGCATCATTAGCTGCCACCTGGCGAATTAATTTGACGTTCTTACTTATTATCTATAAATCCACTTTTAACAATTTCCTGTTACAATTTTAACAATTTTCTGCGCGTAGCTTTAAACGTTCTTAAATTCAATTCTGTGCGATTTATTTTGATTCTGGTTTAAATTTAAATTTATTCACTTGAAATAATTATTTCGGTAGGTATTATCAAGATGTTTGATTTTATTTTCTATAGTATGTGTAAATAGTTTATAGGCCCCGTGTTTGCTTAAATACCCAGTTGTTTCGCAGTATACACTCTGTATACATCATACACTATTAAATAGGTAGAGTTGTACCGCGAACCAATTGATAAATACCTGATGGTGCAATATTAAACCAATCCATTCTGTGTGATACAGTAATCATCGTTTCTAGTGCGAAACAGGAGGGAAACTAAAACGGTGTTTTTAGATAGGATTTACGTCACTACCATGTAGTATAATGCTGTCTTAGTAGGTCTACAGGTAGATACATGGTGACAATTGTCGACTACCCAATTAGTTACCGTAATTAATAGAAGTGAATTTAGTGCCATTAAAACTCCGATTATTAAGATGCAGAGGAGATCCATACATCCGGTCTAATCATCATTGGCACGAGAGAGTACACAATTTTATGAAGATTTTTGTTACATAGTTAATTGGGCATAGGATGATTTTATTTACTGCAGTTCTCGAAATGGATAAAGGCAATTATCAGCTGAATCACTACTGTTAAAATGCTAACTAACATTGTGTTGTTATAAAAGTTTCAAATTGTGCAATACAATTATGTCAACTGTATGTCTTTTAATGTGCTTATAGACTGAGGTAGGGTAGGGGGTAGGCAGCATATCTGTCATATAATATAGGGGTGGGGGTCACAGCTACTGTTATATAACGTTATTAGGGGTATGGGTGGGCCAAAAAGTGATATTTTAAGCGTTATATAATATGTGAACGGCCCCTATCATATTGTTTGGCCTAGAAGTTGATGCCATCATTCGTGCCTACAATCCCATATATGGGATCAAACTTCAAAGCTGCATAAAAATAAAGGGAAATGAAAAATGACCAAGTAATTGAGATATGATCTAAAGTCATTGCATATAACCAAAATTGAAAATATTTTGCAGAACAAAAGAGTTGGGCATTAATGGGTTATACTGAAGTGTACTAGCAACACCAACCTGACACCAGTGATAGCTCCTTTCAGAAACAGATAGAAGACTCAGACAGACACTTAGACAAAACCAAGTGAACTCATCTTCACCCGAACTCCACGAGTATAGAATCTCCAAGGAGAGCAAATCCAGTTTTTACATTCCAGAACAGCGGCAACAAGTTAAAATCCATGCATCACCAGAATGGTCAGGCATAGTCAGATGCTGGGTCAAACTCAACAATAATTTACAGAGCAATTAGTAGAGCAAGATCTAAACTGAATGAGCAGGATTTCACATAATATTATAACTATAGGACATGTACTGAGATTCTGTATTAGAATCACATCTTGTCAGAATGATTTTGGACCACAGACAAGTCCTATTAAAACTATTGGATTTACTCTGCACGAAAGTAATCGAATATTCACAGACAGAAGACTCAGACAGACACTTAGACAAAACCAAGTGAACTCATCTTCACCCGAACTCCACGAGTATAGAATCTCCAAGGAGAGCAAATCCAGTTTTTACATTCCAGAACAGCGGCAACAAGTTAAAATCCATGCATCACCAGAATGGTCAGGCAGACAGAATACATGTAACATTGTACAATGAATTTAGTCAGAGAGCAAGGCTTATCAGCTTCCGAAGAAATGACCTGACCCATCACTTAGAACCAACAAGGCTCATCAACCAAAATATGAGAGACTAGCATAGGTTAGCGACCAGAACCGATCTGCACCCAAAGTCTATCGCATGGATGTTATGGGCATTGATTCGATTCCTACAGACACAATCAATTCCACCTCCATCTTCCAATCTCCAACGCTCGCATGATGGTCACTATAGTCATCACACTCCCCCCCCATTGTTACACTGTCTACAAGACATCAGACTCACTCATCAAGCACAGACGCCTTCCTCATTCTTTCTTCAGCCAATTTCGTCTAAGTTCCTCTCAGTTGAAATCCATTAATCAACATCATTAATCTTTTCCCTTCTGGGTTCACCATCTGAACTCAGCAGCTTCATCCTATTCCCACTAAGTAAAGCAAGAATCTCCGAGGGGTGCAAATCCAGTTTTTTACATTCCAGATCAGTGGCAACCAGTTAATCTCCATGCATCATATAAAATGGATCTTGGAAGCAGTGCAGCAAATATATATCTCTGGATAAATCTTTCCAACAACAGTTAGGAATCCATTACTACACATATCAACACTGTTCCCACCCTAATTTGGCAGAGGAATAGTGAATTCTTCTACAACTTGTCTAGTGATGAACCAAAATTGGGTTCGGAAACTTGTCTCAGCCGAGTTTCGTAATACTCGGCAAAACTCGGACTCAGTAAAACAATGGGTCCGAGTTTTAATCTTTCTGATTTTCCTGCACTGAAACGAAAATCCGAGTTTTTTACATTTATAAAATGACAATAGACATTTAGAAGTAAAAAAACAAAATACTATTATTTTTATCTACAAAACGACTATCGACCTCACAAAATACAAATGCTTCTAATATTGGTGCATACAAGTTACTACTTCCTACAGAAAACTAAAGCAAAGCTAAAAAATTCATAAAAGTTGTGCAAACTGTCAATCTAAAAATCAAGAGAAAGAGAAACCTTTTAAATATTAGAAACTCGGACTCAGCCTCAAACTGAGCAAAATTCAGCTCATAAAACTCGGTACTCGGATTTGCAAGAAATTCAAATTCGGTTCATCCCTAAACTTGTCCTCTGCCTATCTACCAAGGGCTAAAAGCTAACATCGGCCACTATGTCATATAGTCCTCAATAATTAGTTCTTTTCTTATTTCGCTTCCTACACAAGACCGACTCTAGTTCCTTGCAAAGCTTAAGCACTGTTGCTCACTTCATATTTAGTAAAATCTATATTGCAACATACAGAGCATAAATATCACTAAAAATTATTCACAACATATCTAGTTTACTGCAGTCTGCAATTCTACAATATAGTGTCTATACCTATATATATGCAATACTGAAATATAGTATACATAAATATGTGATATAGTAGTATCTGTGCATATATATATATACATATACAATGCTGCAACATATTGTATAAATATGTCTAAATATTAACAACATATCTAGTTTACTCTGTACTGCAGTCTGTGCTCATAATCTATAAGCTAGGATCAGTCAAGACGTGAGAGCTGAAAGAAAGGCTAACATTAAATAGCTGACATCAAATTGAGACCTTACTGGCATCAGACAACCAGGGTATCAGATCAGCCACAAATTTAGATCCACACCACACATCAGTGCAACACAATATCCACATGCCCAGATGCACCCCAACTACACGTGGAAACGATGCCCATTTGGTGGCGATGAGTAAGAATAAATGACCTTCATTGACCTTGGTTATTTGCTCAGTCCTCTGCTCCCCTTAGATGTTAGTCCAAAGTCCAAGTGATGTTATGTTCTCGTTTATCCAGCTTTGTCCTGGATTGTCTTTGTTTCTTTTTCCTTCCAAGTTTTACATGTAGTGGTGCATATTGTGAGGAATCCTCACTACATGTTCAATTTGCAGGATGACTTTGTGTCTATAAGGGTTGAATGAATACCTAATATGTCTTATGTCATCGTTTCTTATTTTCTATGGTCATGAAATCCCTGCGATCTGCTATAATCAACTCATTTCTGTTGAATGAATTCTTTTCCTATCTTGTCCACCAATCTAGCCCATATGGAAAAGCGGTTTATCATGGCGCCATATACGTTTACTTGGTTTTCCTTGTAAATTCACTGCTTCTCCCTATCCTGAAGCATCTCCAATTCTTCTTTGTAGGTCTTTTCATTGTTGCACTTTGAGTTTATTTACTCCTTAGATAAACGAATTGTTCTAGTTGCTGAAATAGTTCCTGCTTTCATTGTGATTGTTATTGGTGTCTCTTTTGTCTTTTCAATCACCATTGTTTTAGTTTTCTCAGCTCTGATCATAACACTGAATCATCTACTCATTTTGTCTATCTTTGTTGTAATATCCTGTATATTTCTGGTTCACTTCGAGTGAGGAGGCGAATGTCGGCAGCAAACTCAAAGTTATTTAGCAGCCCTCCATTTCAATATAAACACATAGAATAACCATTAACCACACAGTGTTGCAACCTGGTGGAAAGTTAGTAATGTTGAAATGAAGCAGGAAGGTACAGTAAAGCTAAGCAGTGCTACGTACAGTTAGCAACAAAACTAACCATGCCATGTGACAACCTTAGAAACATCAAACTCTAGGAATCAGAAAATGAGCAACTATGCAAGTTTGGAAATTTGAAACACGTCCTGTTGCTAGATTTTCATGGTCATGCGTTGTGACTCCATTTAAAGATTCTTTGAGCACAGACCATGCTTCGGTAGAGGTTTCGAAAGCGACTCATGATGAAGTAAACTTTCGCCTCTAGCAGTCCCATCATAATTTCATATTTCAAATTTTATGTCATCTAAAATATTAAATGAAAATAATATTAAATGAGAACAGACCTTTCTTTGACTTTGCTCCAATTTTTAGCTTTGAAGGCCACGCAATGTGCGTATTTGTCCCTTGCATAATCTACAAATAAAATTTTTATTTCAACACTTTTATGACAGTCTTCACAATGTTATGCACCAGAGGCGCAATTAAAACCTAAGGCTTAGAAACAACATGAGGCCATTAATGGCAAACTGAGGAAGCTTTGCTTAGCAAGGACCGGCATAAATGACTGGGTGAAAAGTCAGGTAAGAGAGAAGACAAGATTGTTAAAAGATAATTGGAGTTTGTCCGCTTTTTCAGCCCATATAAACAGAAACATTAAATGCACAATTTAAATAAACAAAGTATCAAGAGTAATTGAAGTAACACTTAGCCACCATACAGTGCATGTATCTTTAACATTTGCACAGCTTCCAGTTCATGCAGCTAATGCATGCCTACACTAGTTGAGTTCACTTGCTGCTATTTAATGACATAACAAAGAATGAATGTATTTCTTGTTTAGTTCAGACCATGGAATCTTTAAATCTGCTATTCATTTTAGGTTTAGAACATTCCACAAAACATTTTTCCCATATATTCCCATCACGATTGTTACTCCCACATAATACCCCTCTCACAAATCATGCAAAATTTTTATTTTATGAGTAGTACCAGGAACAATCGCATATGACAGTGATAAAGAGCAAAGATCCAACATATTATAGACAGCTGAGAGAATTCACATGTTTCCTGGCATTATAAATGTCAAATAAAACTATATGAGAAGATACAGGACAAGAGGATAGAAAAAGAGAGCACCATCAGTAAACTTTTATGACATTTCCTCGTTAGCTTACTAAATCTACAACCAAAATTAAATAAACTAAACTAAACTCAAATGGAACAAACTTCTTAACTAGCTGACTTCTCTGGCAGCTGTAATCTAGTCTATATCCTTCCTCTTCATAATAATAATAATACCATCCCTAAATCCTCTCCAATGTACTTCATACCTATCTCACTTCATACCTCTCATTCTGGTGTTTTCTTCCATCTTATCATGCACCAGGTAAACTTGTTTTTCCTGAAGACGTTTGTTGTTTATCAATTATGTTAAGTAATGTCTAATCTTGAGAACTTGACCTCGACATCAACAGCCTGTCTATATTTTTCAATAACGATTCTTGCATGTCTCCTTCCTTAACACATTACTTCAGCAAAACACATTACTTCATTGACTAACTTCAATCCTTGCCAAAATCAGCTGAGCCTGAATGCCAATCCATTGAAATTGATCTTTCCTTTATGTTGGACAACAATTTGAAACACGTCCTGTCCTTGGATTGTCATGGTCATGTGTTATGACTCCATTAAAAGATTCTTTGAGCACAGACCAAACATCTTCTCATGTCTCTCAGTATATATGCCTCAATCTTAGTGCTGTTGACCACCAGCCACTACTTTCCAGACTCAGCAGAAGCCTTGATGTCTCTGGTGAAATATGACCATAGTAATGGAAACCATTTTTATTGGTTGCTTGAAATTTTACTCCATTGGTATTCGACTACACATCACTCGATCAATGCATCAAATTAATTCTTCACTGTCATTCCTTGGATGCACAAATTTCAAGTGGGAACATTCATTGGTATAGGTGAAATCACAAAATTCTTAGATACCTTTCAGGCAAACTTGCCGCAGCAGAAAAAGTAAAAATTTCCAGACAAGAAGGGACCAGACATAGATTCAGTAATATCATGAAATAAGAAAAATAAACAGTAATGTCATCTCCCCCCACCCAATGCAGTGATTGCTAGCCTATTCAGGTTCTATGTTGATCAGTGGTGACTCCATCATGAGCTCAGCTCCAGTATCATGAACAGAGGCTAGAACGGCTGCACATTTGCATAGCTGGTATCCTGGTCCTGGCCTGATATCTTATCACACTCTTTGAACCATGAGAGAGTACTAAATGGACTGGAGCACCAAAGCATAGAGAACCAAAGCAGCTCCTGGTGAAAGTGTTAAAGTAATTTATAGAGATGGCTAAGTATTAGGTATCAGGTATATAAGATATGTGATTCCGGACCCCCCCCCACCGACACCCAATATTGGATGATACTTGAGAATGTGGGTTCCCCTTGATAGTCCTAAATCCAACCCAAAGTGCTGTTGAAATGCATACCGCCAATAGATGGTCAAAACTAAACAGAATCAAGAAGTAGACCATTGGTCAAAATTGACCAAGTTTCGGACAGTAGAAGACAGGATACAGAGGAAATAAATGGGACACGATAGTGGCCCAGAATTTGCACAGAAACATATAAAGAATTCCAGATTCTTTCACACTACAGAAATTTACATGTATGAATCATGTTAAAATTTCCAAAACACATTAAGCAAATAAGTTCTTTCCCAGATTTAATCTCAGTTACGTGCAAATAAAACAATTGACTGGAAAATTAATCAGGCCAGTTTATGATATTAGTTAAATTATAAATTTGCACGTATACAATTAATATTTTGTCAAATGTCCACAGTCCACACTATTAAAACAGTAGAAATGATGCACAGTCACTTAGTAGAAATGATGCACAGTCACTTCCACATATTTTCGTAATTAAATACAATATTAATCAATTCTGTTACTGTGAAATAAGATTTGCTTAGCATAGGCAAACAGATCAGTTCAATCAGACCAAACTAAATAAGAAGGAAATTTATTTAAATACAACCCAATTCAATGCATATATACAACTATTCTTATTTCCAGCAAGCCAACTGCATTCTTTGCAAATACTTTCACAATTCAAGTGCACCATTTGGCACTGCTAAAGTTGACTGATAGCAGCTAACGAGGAGTTCCTAGGAAAACCATTTCTTCCCTAGCTGTTTGGGCGTTGATTGAAAACAGAAGAATCCCCTCATACTTTGGCCTAGTCTAACAAGTAATTAGCAGAGAGGAACTAGTCATAAAACGCAATTCCCTCCAGAAATGAACTAATCAAAACAAAAAGTCGATTTTCACAGCTAGACAACATATAAATTGTGCTCAAGAACTTCCATAAATCATCAGTCAACTCGTACATATCATAATTCTCACATATTTATAACACTTTAACAATGACACTGTACTAAAAGAGACTGGGAAGCCAGTGCAGATCTTTGATAACATGTCAACTTCACAAAACCTTACTTGTTAAGCTACTCATGCCTAATAATTTTCCTGAGCTGTTTAACGACAATAACAAGACTTTCCTATGTTGTTATGTAACCCTGTTAAATCAGAATTTACTTTACAACGACGAAGAAGAATAAGACATCAGTATCATTATATCATAAATCTACAGCAAAATGACCATTATGATGCAGAGAAAAGGTATCAGCATGATACATGGAAACACTGACTGGCAATTTATCAATCTTGAAGGGGAGGAAATTGTCTGACTGAACCAGTGTTACCGGATATCATCAATTAGTACGCCACATAAGCAATGACTGAGTCATTCATGTCATGCTAATCCTTAAACTTGTGAAAGCTCCAACATGACTAATAATAATATGAACCGGAAACATATCCAAATAAGAAAAAAATAGGACAATTAGAATGCTAATGACAAACATGACAGAAAATGCATAGCATCAGAAAATCACTGCTGTCTCTATGGCTATAGCAATATTGCACTTAATTTTAAAACAATTTATTAGTAACTATTTAAATAATAATCCATTACATCACTAGTATAAGCCACATTAATTAATCAGATAAGAAAAAATATGCCACAAAACATGCAAACATCATATTAAGAAAAAAATTATAGATTGTACAGAAAAACAAAGAGACAGATTATTCTTTATAGTCTAATTGACAGTAATGACAGATACAGTCATGGCAATACATGATACCACATCGCAAGTAAGCAGGAATGTACTTAATCGAACCGGCTGCAAATGCACTGCAAGAACGTGTATGTTTGTTTAAAAAGAGATCGTAAATAGTTGAGCGTAAATAATTAGCACTGAGCCAATCGACTGGGAACATTTGCTTCAGTACATTGTTGAACTTAGGAAACATAATGTATGGATGTCAGTAACGTAGATACTTATCTGATGATTTATGTCAACTTCTGCAGACAGCACATCACATTATCTTCCACAGAACTGCAACAATTGGGCAAAAGCTACTCTTTGTTCCATTGCGACATTTAAAGAATTTTAAGATTGATGCCACATTCAACAAAATAGTTCAAATCCTCAAGACCCGTTTTCTACACGTCTTATTCACTTTACGTGAAAGTCTAGCTACAAGGAAGAATAATTCTTATCTAGTTTATTATACCGAGTGCAATGATCACCAATTCACTCCAATCTTCAAAAGCAGAATCCAATGACTTCCTCAAATGGACCTTTCATCAAAAAATCAATTAATATTCCCATCACTGTTCTACAAGATTTTTAATTATAATTAGAGCAACATTTATTGCACAGGTCATACCAATCACCAGTGTACTGTTTATAATGCAACAGGCATTAAGTGATGGCACACGAAACGAAGTCGGATATCCATAGGAACAAACAGTCCAATTATAACCATTCCATGTCCTGTCTCTGGAGTCGCATAGAATGGAACAGTTTCACTACCCAAGTGAAGACTGTGCCTTGCATGCTATCTGGAGACCTCAAAAATCACAGACCAGAAACATCTTTTCAAAGTATTATGTTATATTGTATTATATTACATCTATGGATTTCTAAAGTGCTTTTCACAGTACAACCTATAGACCGACAGAGGCTAGAGTAGAGATGCATTCAGCAAATGAAAGAGTGCTGTTGAGGTTAACACCCAAGTCAAGAACGCTTGTCAAAGAGGTGAACAATGGAAACCGATGAGAGAGTAGGTCAGAGTCGAGTTTAAGGACTTGCTGCTGGATGCCAAGCCAGATCAGCTAAGTTTTTGTAGAATTGAGATAGAGGACATTCAGCAATGGAGTTCTGAAGAAAGAAACTGAGAAAGGATAAGTTGATCAACAGACGGACAATGAAAGAAGGCTTCAACGTCATCTAAATACAGGCTATACTATATATCGCTCTCAGCCTACATTACAATGCAGAGGATAAAATAGCTCTAAAATCCTCACATATAAGATATCAGAAAAAAATAACTATGTGTGCATAAATATATGTATAATATGTAACTGTTTATGTGCAGTCACCAGAAACATAAAGCATCATTTATTTTAAAAGTTATTTTCATGATTATTCAATGTTTTACCAACAATAAGATAGGTCAAAGGCACAAAGTGCCCGGTCAACAAGGACTTATTCAACGTGTGAAATCCAGTGCCTGTCTCAGTGGTAACTGCATGTCTAGACATATAAGTACATGTACCTACGTGTAGGTACCAAGGAATTTATTTAGTGCAGCTTACAGTGCTCTAATCGTGCTGAGAGAAGAACCCGCAGATGGTGCAGCACAGAATGCACTCAAAAGATGTATGTACACTTGCGCAGATTGCAAACATCTAGATACAAAAAGTGACTTAAAATGATCAACAGGATAATAAGCACAAAATGAAACAGAAGTTCTGGAAAAGCTCTAACTACATGCATAAAACACCAATGACCAATTCAGATTGCTTGAAATGCTACCAGCACTACACTATACAACTAAATAGTAGAGTAATGGTATTGGAAGAACTGCACCCTTCACAAATTATCATAGGATAAAGTTCAAACAAATGTACCTGACATAAATAAGATTCACAAAAATTTAGACACAATGCAAGGCAGTGCTACTTTTTAACGGAACCCTACAGAGCCTTAAGCTTCCCTACACAGCATTTAAACTGTGATTTTTATAAATTAAAACCACATGGTGTTATCACAAAAATTCAAGAAACATTAGCAGGTTAATTTGTACTTATTTTATCATCTTACTGAGAATCTTACTGTGAATCTAACAGAATATAGATTGTTGACCCAGCAAATTATGACAAACACAAACGTCATTAATTCATCCATGCTAGATTTCAAGTTTGACATCTCTTGACATGTTAAACTTGTCACTGATTCCTATTCCTCGCGTATTAATTAATAACAAAACTGTGACTGAGTTACAGCATACAAGACCCCACACACACACACACACTGTTAAAGACAAGGTGTTTACATAGGCAACTTGTTGTAAACATGTATGGTGTACTGAATCCTAATCATGATAGCATTGCAGAGATATGCATCTTGTGATGGTCCATTTACACAATCCTATATTATGATCCAGCTCATTTTCATCTAATCTAATCATAATAAGGCAAACCATTGAGGATCTGTTAAGGAGACAACTGAACAGGTGCTATCTATATACAGGTGCCACTTGATTTCTTGATAAAATGCTGAAATAGGTACACGGTCAAGCAACAAATCACTGAAAAAATTAATTTCTTTCTAAATACTATGACAGAACAAGGCCAATAGGCCATATTGACTCATTGAGATTGCTAAACCGTATAACATAAATAAAAACACAACAATTCTGCACTGTTTATTGGCATTGTTTTCATTTGATCTGTAAGATATCCTCTGCTTTGCACAATTTTAGCAGAGCCTTCGTCATTTCCATGGATAGCCACGAATAGCCCTCTTCCTGCTGCTGCCGCTGCTGGTGCTGACACTAAACGCAGACTGTTTTCATGATAATTATATTTGGCAACATTGATTAATGAGTCTAACCCACTGAGTCTCATCAAAGCTCTCCTCTAACATCTTGAGATCATCAACACATAAAAATAATTATTTATCATATATTATTTAACACGATAAACTCTAGTGCATAAATAAAGTATTATTGTTGACTTGTATTTGATCTGTTCGAGACAGGGACTGCACAGAATGCACATCACTTGATTCCCCTCAAAATGAGACTCAATCTATAGTTTTTGTCTGTGAACTCTGTCAGATTCTGATATATAAGTTCACATGGCATTTAGTAATATTCATATGCATATGAATATTCATAGTGCATATCATTACATGGGTGTTAAGTGCTTTGGAATGCTTTTACATATTTTTTGTAACCTCTTGGAGGCAAGCTTTTGTCCACTATTAAACAACCAATTCCACTCATTTACAACTCTGTTGCTAAAGAATTCCTTCCTATCTTCCTGAGAACCTTACGTTTCTCAGTTTGTTTCTGTGACCACAAGTTCCGATGTCTGGTGATTCCTCAAAAGATATTTTTTCTGGATAATTTCTTGAATCAGTTTTATGCATAAGCATTCTTACCATACTTGTGTCTATTTCTGCATACATGGTCTGTAGGTTTAAACAAACGCAAGGATGTTATGTAATGTCTAGGGTTATATTATTAGCACAGCAATACGAAAGTAGTTCAGTTAAAAGTCCATCTACTACAATGATCTTAAGTTTGTTTTAATAACATTTCAGTCCAGTGGAAAACTGTTTACTCCAATACATGCAACAAAAACTTCCTGGTTCTGTGTATTTTTCTAAAACTCTAGATTCAGAATCACTTTGTTGCTTTTACATGCATTTGTTGATGCAAACAACCTTGTTTCACACTGTGAGCTTAGGCACTGAGAGTCATCACAAAACAGAATCCTTTTCCATGCAAAGCACAGAATGAGGTGAAACTTTAAAGACAGCTAGTCATATGAGATTGTCTGAAGGTCTGCAGCTTATATCTTTGGACAAACAACACTCAAAATGATGAAAGACTGCGAGTTGGACAAAACCAATTCGAAAAACCCATTCCAAATCATGGTCCAAGAGGTCATATATATTGGACAACCCTGCGCTATGCTCAATAAAGGTTGTAATGAAATAGGACATAGCTTAGAAACAGTAATGCTGTTTCATCCAAATGTGCACCAAATTCCATCTCATCAAAAGAGATTTCCAACACCTCATCTCCTTTGAAGGAAAACAAGAAGCGTGCCTCATTCAAAGATATCAAAGTTTGCAGGTTAATACAAGTTAATGTCACATTAACTTGTATTAACCTGCACACTCCAAATGCTGAAAACTCAGCTGTCAAATTTTCAAAAATGCGTGATTCACACAATTACTAAAGAAGAGGTGATAGAGCAGCTGAAAGGGTTACAAACTGACAAAAGTCCAGGAATAGATGAGCTACATCCTAAATTCTTACATAAAGAGTAGCAGAGGAGACCTGATTGAAGCCTACAAGATTATTACTGGGAAGGAAGCGGTGCAGTCGGAGAGGCTTTTTTCAATTTGCACCAAATAGAGTAACTCGTCGGAGAGGTTGTTTTCAATTTGCACCAAATAGAGTAACTCGGGGGACACAGGTAAAAATTGTTTAAGAAACTGAAAGGAACATTAGGGCAGAAATTCTTCAGTGGAAGAGTTGTAGACTCGTGGAATGGTGTGGATGATAGCACTGTCTCAGTGGGCACTATCACAGCTTTCAAGAGGAAACTTGAAAAATTGGGCTATTAAATTTATCCAGGACAAACTAGTGGTTTTAACACAGACTAAACGTCTTCTGACTCACTTTAAACCCTTGTCATGTTATGTTATGTAGTCAATTGGTTGAATAAAGAATATACTTACTTACTTACTTGATCATATGTTGTACATAATTAAGTCATTCTGGTAAAAGGAAAGTTCACAGATGTCTTTCTGGGGTGAAGTTTCAAAATGAAATAATAATTGATGTGACAGAGAATAAAACAGAAAGGCAAATAAGACGAAATTTAAAACAATTATGTGCCACATTGCAGCACTTGGCTAAAAAATATGGTAACACACCCGAATACATTAATGGAAAAGGAACCGTCCTAAATTAAGTTCCCATTAATGCATGAATTTTTCCATGGTGCTATTTATTATCATATGTCTTCAGACTAAAAAAATAAGAGATCAAGTGCTAAAAAAATGTTTTTCGTGAAAAGAAATGAAAAATAAAAGTGTCCTTAAAAAAGGACGCTGTGCGTTACAGGGCACAGGTAAATTCCATTCTAAAATTGTGAAAAGTGTGGTGTCCTTAAAAAAGGACGCTATGCATTAATGGGTTAACAAAATTTAAATCACTCTTGGTTTGATGGACTCATTCAAACTATGCTAAAGATAACACTCCAAAACATTGGAAATTGTTTATACTAACAAGAGATACAAATAACTTCTATAGCTATTGGGAGTGAAATTCAGCATTTTCATTAAACATAGAGGAAACAAACAGACAGAGAGGTGGTCAGACGTGATAGGCAGACAGACGAGAGCGGGCTGTAAGGAAGATAGTCAAATGCTGCACTAAATTCATTTTTCGATCAATATCTTCAACTCAATTACCTTCATAAAGAATTCCTCTGCATTTTCCTCCTGATCTTCTGATACTGAAAACAAAATAAAGACTCAGTAAGAAGAAAGCATTAGATTATGTCAGAATATAGGACATTAGTTTGCAGTGCAACATCCAACAAACATTCAATTTACCAAGCGCCTGGTTCTAAGATGAATCATTTGACAAGTTAGACATAGATAAAATACAGCAGATGATTTACAGGATCCCCAAAAGTAACATTACCCTCAAGAATCAGACTCAGGTTCCAAAACTTGGTGGAGGAGGTAAAGGAAGCAAATGCCACCATAGTAAACAGACCACAGAACAGATTCTTCCAAACATCAGCGCCTGAAGCAAGGATTCAAGCAGAAGTCTCCTAGGGAGACACAAGTCTCTGAACTGAACAGATGTTGAAATTATGTTAGGAATATGGAAATAGTTTAGAGTTCTAGCAGGTCAAGACCAGACTTATCCAGTTAGAAACGTGGATGGGTGACCATCCTCCATCTTTTTCATGTACATATGTACCCAAACAATTTTTATACAACTTTTTGAACATAAATTTCAAAACTGTTCCTCGCATATGTCAGAAAGCAAAAAATGCTCAATGGCAAGTAAATTAACTATCTGCACATTTACAGTAGAGCACATTTAGCGACTTTAATAGTTGACAACTGACACACAATGTTCTGAGTCTCTTTAGAGGTGGTACACCATAAGAATGACTGCATATTGGGAGATCAAATACGGTAATTGGTTGTTTGGTGAGTGCGACTATGCTTGCATTTCTTGATGAAAGATCTTTTAAACCCTGACACCCTCAAATCAATCCAGGATTCTGATTTATTTCCGTATATATGTCATATTTAATTTGTCTATCTAATTTATTATCCTGGGTTGCTTGTAAAACCACAACTATGACAGTAAGCACAGTTCTATCACATACCCTGAGTATGGACATATGCTTTCCATGCACCCCCTCTGCTGCCAGTTCTCAGCCAACAAAGGATAAATATTAGTGTCCTGGACACATGACGAGTGCTTTGCAATACAAAGAAAGTTCACAGTTTTAACTAAATGTTTCACAATGGTAGACATTGCCACCTGTTGCTAATGGAAGTGATGAATCTGAGTCTGTAAACAAGGCATATATATAAGAAGTGTAAGAATTCCAAGTAACCAAAGCCACATTCTCTCCTAATTAAGTGTGAAAAAAGTGTTCATGGCTTCGAATATTGGGATCAAAGCCATTTGACTCATGATCTAATCTTCTTCAACACTCAACAGGGTGGTTCAATAAAACACTTTCTTCAACACTCTACAGGGTGGTTCAATAAAAAATGTCACACCACAACCAACTGAGATTCTTTCTACTAAGATATCAGGATATAAATGGGAAAGATTTTCCAACAATACCTCATGATTTTACTAAAAAATTATCTATGCTTCAGAAAATTATCACTCCTTCAAAGATTACAGCTGTTAAAAAATTATGCAGATAAATGGACAGTAAATTTTAAATGTCAAATAGCATCATCATCTTTACTAACAAATTCAGAAATCAGAAATCTGTTAAAAAATTTGTCTCAAAGCATGTATGACCCTAATTGTATGTCCTCACAGTATGTGAGCACAGGCTCAAAGACTTGTTATGAAACTCAGTACGGCTTTGGTGATTGAGTTCTGCAGCAGCTGGTCTATAGCTATTAACAGCAAAACTTTCTTCAGCTCATCAATATTCTTCAGCTTCAGATTAATGACTTATGGCATAGCTCCTCAGACCTGAAACTCAAGAGGGTTAAGGCCTTTGGAGCTTGGTGGCCATTTGTCTTTCATCTTTGGCAATGAATTCACTGCAATAAAGTCTTGATACAAATTTGCCTAAAGTCTTGATACAGCTTTGCCGTGCAAGCAGTCAGTCTCGGAAACTAATATTAGACAGAAGATAAGAATTGCAGTCTTCAACAGTCTAGGTAACATAGTTTCAACGTAAGGTTAGAGCCTCCTTTGAGTAAAAGTGCTGTCTGCCCTTATCACCATAACACTTTCTCACCATTTGGTCTGCCAGCCAACAGTACCCTGTTGGCTGGCAGACCAAATGCAGTCATTCTGATGGTTTATTGGCAGTTTTAAGTGAAAGTTTTTTTGACAGATTCTGAGATGATCTGAGCTGAAACCAAATGAACCGCAGGCAGATGAAGATCATGTTTCACTAATCATTGAACAGACAATCCATGAATGTTCACTTGTAGAGTTTTTCAGCGACTCAGTCAATTTTGCCACAAAAGACTTTGAGCTGGCATGAATGCTTCAAACATCCTTTGAAATAAACTGCTTAAATATTAAAAAATTTCTGATTTTGTAATAAAATGTGCACTCGACATTGAGAATAACAAGTCGCTGTCCATCTTTCTGTATAATTTTTGAATATATGGAATAGAATATTTAAACAGCTATAATTCTGAAGCAATGAAATGTTGTGAGTGAAATTTACAAGAATCATTGGAAACATTTCCCCTTAAATTCTTAAATTATTTTAGAAACATCTCATTTGGTTGCAGAGAAATTGCATTGCGTCCAGCAGGACATTTTTATTGAGCCATCCTGTATATACCACAGAAAGAATCTACTAAGTTCATAGTAACCGCTTAACAGTGTAATGCATTTTACCATATATGACACTGACAAATCAGGGACTGTCAAAAATTGAATTTATGAATGGAAGTAACAAAGCTCTGTGCATGACAGTGTTTACAAAAGGAATAAAGCACACCACTCAGCTGGAGGCCATGATACTGCAGCTCTCCTCAGCCTGCAAATCATTCTCAATCGATTACATCATTCAGCGCTCAACTGCTGTTGAGCAGCTAAAAATATCAGACGATTCGCCACAAATAACTGGATAAACATGAGACCAGCAAATTAATTGAATTTCAGTTGCAGAGGATTAACATGTTTAAAATGCTGTGCGCAGTCATTAACACATGCACCATTAACTCCTGTTGCAGGCCACCATGCCTCCCGATGATGTCATTATTTGACATGTGAGAATTGTGTGTGTGCAAACCTGCCACTGGTGACTCTTCTGATTACTAAAGCAATCTCTGATAACTGAAAAGATGTTCTGTTCCTAATGACATATGGCATCATATAGGCTAGCAAAGAAGGTGCCTCTGACTTGGTTTCCTCTGTAAGCTGCACCACATAAATGCTCAATTACAAATTGCACATTAGTCAAAACAGAGTGGAGATGCGGAACAATCCGATGAACGATTAACGTGGGAAACAGCGTTGGCTGCTACTCAGTAAAGGTAATTTATTAACTGAAAATGATGCTCGAGATTTACCAACAAAACACTCAAGCAAAGGTAGGCAGTAAATTAATTCATTCGGAAATTTATATAGCGTCCATTCACGAGAGCCACTCAGAGCGGCTCCCAACTCAAAAGCACGCAACAAGCATAGTTTTAAGTTTGATTAGGAAGATTTAAGATGGAGTCCCATCGTGTAGGCTTAGCTCTCGAAGGAAGGCATTCCAAACCACTGGGTCTATCACAGGAAAGGCTTGATTCTTCACAGTATGATCGTATGGAACCAAGAGAACTCCATTTTCCACAGAGCATAGGGAACGATGTCCCTGTATTTTCAGAAGTCAGATAGCATAGCCCTCAGAGGTAGATTGTGATGAGGCCTTGGCGAGGTTACCATACCAGGGCAGCTACTCAGTACACAATCCACTGGTAGATAGAAAGTCAGAGAAGGATCTCTAGCATATAGATGGAGATGTGAAACGCATGTTAAGCCAGTTTGGACATAACGAAGAGCCATCCACATCATCTATACATGTATTTTACAACCATACTCTGCTGGTAGACTCAATAACATGATTGTGTGTAATTTGTGTAAGATGCAATTCCCAAGTGTTGAGTCATGAGCACCTCTGATTTGAGTGGCTCTATATAAGTGCTCTATTACATTACATGGTGCGTCTCACATTGGCCGCGTTTTAATGGAGTTTCACTGTAGCTATAATTGAAAGAAGAGGGCGTAACTGTCGTGACTGAAATTAATCCATGACAATTATGTTAGTTTGTTACACTGTGACTCATACTTGAGCAAGTAACAATCAGCATATCTGTTCATGGCCAATCGTAACTTGCAACCTACGGCTCAGCTGATGATGGAGCACTGTAGTCTGTTGTCCAAGTTACAGAATATTTTTCAGGAAATAAACCAACCTCACCAATAATAGAAACACATGAAAACAGTATTTTTTTCTTCAAATTCTGTTCAATGACACACTAAATCAAAGACAGCATGTAGTCATTTGGACATTTTCATGCATATCAGCAAGTCAATTCACTCTCATTCCATTATTAGACTGTCTGTCACTTTTTTTATCTATCATCTTATTAGTCTGTCTATTTCTGTACCTTTGCATATGTTTGTCTTTTCTGTAAGGTTATCCCTATCTATCTGCATCTGTCTTCATGTGTCTATATCCTTGTTTGTGTTCAGTCTCACTTTCTATCCATGCACAGCTCTTTCTGTTCAGTAAACACTAAACACAAAAACTGAGTTTTCACTGGAATAAAAATAACTGAAAAAGCAAACTAAGCAGGTGTTAATTCTCCCCCAAAAACTCAGCATATTTGAGAAGCAATTTTTTCATTGAAGTGTGATGAAGTATATGTCATTTCCAGCACCAGCAGCCATCTATCACAAAGTCACATATCAAAACATCTGGAAATCGAAAGCTTAGCACTTTGACAGTAACAGTTACAAGTTATTCCATGAAGGACCAAATATAGAACCAAACCTAATCAAACAAACAGCCAGCATACAAAAACAAGCATGAACCATATCAGTCAACTGAAGCGATTTACTGGTAAAAAGCTGGATATTAAAATAGCATCAGTATAAAAAAAATTCTCAGGCAATCTCTGACACTAAACAACAACAATCAGCACAAATAGAGAAAAAGCACCGAGAAGCCTTGCTAAGAAACACATATCTGCTAAATAATTAGCTCTGTCACATTACTTTAAACTTTACAAAGCATACTGACTTGAGCCTGGGGAGGTAGACATAGCCAAAATGGACTATTTGTGTGACATTGAAAGACATGCAGAAAAATTCAGAGGTGATACTGCTGGCCTTGAGATGGTGCTGCTGGCCTTGGATGTCAAAGGGAGGAAAATCAGTCTGGTAGCTACAACCAATGACATCAGTAATGCAGAGGTGCCCATAAACTTCAATTGCCAGAAAGTCTCTGACACTGCCAGTGAATCAGAGATCAACAATACTTGAACCTGATAGGTCCCATATATGTTGACCATGACAAGAAAAGCTCTCCACTCAAACTAACAGCAACAACTGCATAGTGTGTGTTTCTTGCATCCAATTCTGACAACTGCCCACACCTTCATGGACATACATCAGTTCCAGGGACATTGGCCACTGTCTCTCAATCATGAGTATTAATCAGCAAAAGGAAAATTTTCGTTCCCAACACCGTTCTGCTCATGTCCGGCATTACAGTATTGTCACATATAAATGGACACCACTGAGGATATGGCATGACCTTGCAGAAATTCCCACTTTTATACTAGTTTAATTTTTAAATTCTATAAGGCAAAACTAATATAAATTTAGACATATAAAAGTTATTCAATACAATGTGTTAGCTTTTGATGATTTATTGATCCCAAAGCTATCATGAAGGTTAATTGCTACCACTGATTGTATCAATTAATTAGTATTGTATTAATTAATTTATATAGTTCCCCTCACATATGATTGCGCCTTGCTACCAATAATAGTATTATATTGTATTTATTAATTTGAATAGTGTTGTTCACATCACTGCGAGAACCTCAAGAGTATAAAAAGGTTTTGATGAGGGAGAAGGATGTAGGAAGAAGTTCAGATAGAATGGTCACACATAAAGAAGAGGGTAGACATTCCAGAGGGAGCAATGATGGTAAAAATCTATTTTGGGTTATGATCTCATCCTAACTCTTGTCCTAACTCCTAGAACAAAGAGAACATGCCAGTCCAAGGAGCAGCGATGTCGATGAGATGCTGTAAAAAGACAAAAGTGAATCTGATCCCTGAGATATTTTTCAAGCAATAACCAGTTTGGGCTTAATGGCCACGACAAGAACTTTGAACTGAATGGCAGAGGAAGTCAGTGTAATTAATTGACCATAAACTAGGATAAGTGGAAGAATATAGGAAGGCAAGCAATCAATCCTGGAGCAGTTGAGAACTGACTGGTTAGGGGCAGGCGGACTTGAGGAGACCTATAAGAAGAGAATGGCAATAGTTAATTCTAGAACAGACAAATGCAAGAACAGAGAACCTGAGAAGTGGGTGAGGAAACAGATCTGTGAATGGCCACGAGATGTCAGGGTTGAAAGTAGGAGAAACTAGTGAGGTTAGTTACATGTTAACTGTTCAGAGAAAGTGAGAGAACTGTCCACTACGATGCCTGGGTCACATACACTAGTAGAGAAGGTGAACTGGGGAAAGTTTTCAGCAAGAAGCAAAAGATGACGTTTCAGGAGTTGTTGTGAGTGCCAAACGAGACAAATTGAGTTCTGGAGAAGTAGCAAGAGATAGAAAGAGTTGCGATTTGAAGACTTCCATAAGTGTGATTAAATGGAAGTAGCCTCAACACGTTCAGCAAGAATGAGTTGAGTTGAGCTGAAGGAAGACCAGGGACACAAGCCCGCACGTCATCAGCGTACTATTAGACACCCTTCCTAACAACATGCAATCTCAACCTTTCCCTCATGCTGTATCAACACAATCGTATGCACGCAAAATCAAATAGTTATATATGTTACAGGCAATGTGTGAAACTAAGGATTTTGTAAAATGACTAGGCAATTTGTAAAACTCTATCTCTACACTAACCCTACCCCTGCACTAACCCTACACTAACCCTGAGACCCTGACCCTAACTTTAAACCTAACTTTAAACCTAACTCTAATCCTAACCACGAATGGATGACTTTACATAAGCGAGGAGCTTCAGCGTCCGAACTTCCTGAATGCACGAAAAATCACTTCTACGGCCGAAAGTTCTCAGAAAAACGACACAAACCCAAAAACTGACCCTAAACGACCCTCACGACGCCTAACCTGACCCCAACAATGCCTAACCTAACCCTAACCAACCCTTGCAACGCATATTAAACATTTTTAGAGTGTTTTTGACAGTGTGCATGCACCAAAGGTTGAGCAAGCTCAGAAGTCTTTCCCCACTAAATTTTATATGGGTTCGGCCGTACAAGTAAAATTTTCGTGTTTATAACGGCCAAACTTTCGGCCGCAGAAGATTTATTCTTTGCATAACGCCTAAAATCTAAGAAATCAGGCACTTTAGCCATCAGGCACAATAGCCAATCCCAGTTTCACACATCGCCTGTAACATGTATACATAAAAGACCCAGTGACACACCTTGAATCAACTGTTCCAGTTTTCGTCTGTCAACGCGAAATCGTTCTTCCACGTAGTCGGGATCTGAGTTGTCGACCCCTTCGGGCACACCGTCTCCCACCGGTGGATCCGGGGCTTCGTCGCATTTCATGCTATCTTCACCATCGACGACAGCTGATTCCGTCGATGTCGACTGGTGAGGGTTTGTCTGCTTCATACTACTGAATTCTTTTGGTTCCACTAATAAATCCAACTTTTGTCGTTGTTCGTCAAGTTCTGTTCGATCGCTGTATGTCGTGTGGTCCTCCATAGTCCCCTCTTCGACATCATTGTTTACTCGTAAATATCATGGCCGAACAGTCGTAGTATCAGTGCGCCAGCGATTAACCTACGACACGATTTCCAAGCACAGAAAATTCACGCCTACGTTGAGATGCATAAAAATGACGAATCTCACTTCAAAAGAGTCCCAAAATAACGATTATCACGTGCTTCAACTAAACGTAACTCACTGTCATTTTCGAAGCAACTGTCTCGGGTCTGGTATACGGATCAGCCTATTGAAGCGCCCTACGAAGTGTTGATAATTAGGTCAGACACGACTCGAAGCAACACGCACGCTCGGGAATAACCAACGCAACTCCTAGCTAAAAGCATGGCTAAAAGCAGTCCGATGTCTTCCTATATATCGCCCAGCTGCTGGAGCCTCCATCAGCCTTCCTTGTGCCGTAGCCCTAGTATGCCTTGGCCCACAGCCATTCCTGCAGGACCTGTTGGCGTTGCCTTACAAATTGACTGGCTGCAGACAGGCCGAAATACAAGAAACGATAGACGCGCATTGTATATCATCTGATCAAGGTTAAATAGACTACTCTAAGTATCGTTGAGTCAACGGATATTAAGTTATAATCAAGCTAAGGATCACCTATTTTAAAAGCTATATCCTAATGAGCGCGTCTACTCGAAAGTTGACTTGCGCTTAACATAGGGGCGGGCGTAGAGTAGCCTAACACTGTAGGCCTAATGGATAACACGTCCACTGGGGGACGGGGCTGAAGGGCTAGATTAGAAACCCGGCGACGGCGTTGGCTAAATTAAATTTTCATGTAGGCTATAGCGCAATGGGCGCCTCTCATGGCTGCCAACTTTAATCGTTCATACTATGGGGCCGTTCACATATTATATAACGGGGGTAGGTTTTAGGTTTCGTTATATAACATGATGTGGGGGGCCTATAAACGTCTGGCTGTATGTCTGCGTGCCTGCATCTTATATACTTTTAACTGAGGCGACTCTGCGCCATCAGACGATCGGTCTCTTCCTCTGTCGTTACCGCCATATATAGTTCATCAGTTTGGCTGTTCCTGCCTAGACTACTGCAACTCGATGGGTAAAGGGCCTACCGAAATAGCGTCTTTCTCCCCTTCAATCGGTCTTAAATGCTTCAGCTACATGTATGCACACAGCCCGAGTCCCTCGCTTTGTACACATATCTGTATGCTTGAAGTCTTGCACTGGATTGTTTCCTGTAAAAGCACGTATCCACTGCAAGATCCTTTTTTATAGTTTCCAGAGCCCAGCAAGGCTGCGCCCCCATATAGATCTCTAACTATTTGCGAAATCCGTTATCTGTAACTTCATCTCGTTCTTTGTGCTCTGTTGATCGTCTTGATTGTTTCGTGCTTAGGACTAAGACTGCCCTCGCCCAACACCAGTTGTGGGTCCATATACTTGGAATGACCTTCCTCCATCTTTAAGGACTAAACTAACGACTGGATTCTCTAGAATCGGCTTCTCGCTCTTTAAGAGACGTTTCTTTTCCCCCGCAGTTTCTGTGCTGACAGCGCCTCTGAATAGTTCCTCTTCGAGAGGCGCTATATAAATCTAAAGATTCGATAGCTGAAATGTTCCAACGTGTGTGTCTGAAACAAACACACATACATAATTTCTAGACTTCGGCCAATATACATACCTACGGCCGCGATCGCATGATCGTGTTATTCCACCGTATAATATCCTATTACTAGTATGCTGAACCTTTCAAATTTGTAGTGCACTAAAGTGCGAATAAACAGTTGGTCAAATAAGGGATATACTTGCTTACTTACATACTCAGAGAAGCGCTTGAGCTTTGCGAAAGGTCAATTAAATGACGCAGTATACCTAAAGATTACGTCTGCGTATTGTCTCACGCATAGCTGCTCAATTGAAATAGACAGACCATTGACGTCATTACAAAATAATAGTGCTGCACCGCATGGACGTCCATGGAAACGTTGGACAGGACAATGGCATTACATTTTTTAAATGGCACAAATTTTCTGAAAATCAGCAAATATTCATCGAAACTCTTCCTATTTCTGCAGTGCCAACAGATGTTTCGACTGAATCTTCATCGAAGTACAGCAGGTAATCTTAATTTATTATAAAACACCTTTTTGATCGAAATTTGCAATTTAGAGAACGATGCAACGATTTGCAGGCATAGGCTAACATTTTCGAACAAATGCCTTCTTCGATCACACACATTATGGCTACCGCAGGGCCTCAAGAAATAATTTGTATGCTTTTAAATTTAAGTTTCAATAATAAAAAATGTATGCTTGAGTTTTATTTGAATAAGCTATAATATTATAGTGATAGTCAGTGAGTTTTATACGACAAGATACATTTTAATGATGAAGTTCTTATATCTCATCTTTGAATTTAATTTGATATTTAAATTCAGTTGAATAAGTTGATCAAAGTAGCCTATGCTTTTATAGTTTTGAATTTAAGTTTATTTATTTAATTTCTTATGATAATTGTTTAGGCCCATATCAGATTTATTCTTTGTTTTATATTGAGTAGACTAAGTTATCGAGACTTGGTGACTTCTAAGCGCAATAATTATTTTTTTGGCATTAAACCATTTTATTTGTTGCTTCTGAATGCATCGGAAAACGATTTGCTTCTTTCGACTGGAGCCACGATGAGGACAATGATTGAACGGAAGAATCTCGGCCGCAGGAGGTGAATTTTTAATCATGCTGATGTTTCAAATGGGTCTATCAGCTTGGCTTATAGGCTTAGGCTAGTTATGTCAAATGAAAAGTCTTGAAATAGTTCGCAGGCCGTTTAGACTCGATGACTTATAGGACTAATTATAGTTATAGGCCTATATAGCGAATACCGGCAAGCGCACACAGCCATTTAATTAAGCAGCCTAATTGAGTTTGGAGATACTTTAAAATACGTTCACCTCTAAGTAGTATGAATGACTTACAGAAAGCTGATGGGTGACTTCAACTATCAGTTTAGCTAATATAGGCCTACGCGCAATCTCGAGATTTCTACAGCGTCCACAAATTCCCTAGCACGACCTCGCTAAAAAGTAGTTCTTATGATTCCAAAAGGTTGAGTTATAGGGCCTATTGGAAATTTCAAGTGTAGTGGGTTACCTTTCTTGGCTTGATTGTATAGACATAAGCTCATTGTTTATTTAATAATTGGCTGATACTTAATTGCAGCTTCAATTCGTTAATAAACTATTTCATTTTACAATTTGATCTTGCTTATAACAGATGTATAAAATTGTCATTTGCAAAGGTGAATAATACATTTTTGGTTATTCATTTTATCTATAATGTTCCTAACCAAAATACAGAAAATTTCTGACAGTAGAGTATTCATCTTTGCATGCAGAGTAGTTTACTAAGTTTAGTGGTTGCCTGGTTGGTCTACAATATTGAAGTCGGGGCTCCTATAACTGCCGGGGCTCAAATTTGATTGGAAATATCTGTTAGGACATGCGCCTCCTAGCCAAGTCCTCTGTAATGAGAAATTCGTAGCATGGAAGATTGCGTGGAATTGCTCTCTTGGTGATGTAGACTGATGAAAGACTGTGTCGCTCTGTAGTTCTACATAGGTCTCGTGCACGCTCGATCTTTCTTCCGTTACGCAAATGACAATTTTTTATGCCCGTTATAAGCAAGAGCAAATTGTAAAATGAAACTTTAAACCGTTGGAGATTTATTCACCCACAATACCCTAATCATTAAATATAAAAAGCGATAGGAAAAACATAAAAATAGGACAGATTTGGGGGCACTAGTGGGCAATGAGCACCAAATAGGTTTTGCCCCAGGTTTAGAACTGAGGCCGCTGCCCCAGCCCCGACTTGTTACACTTCTGGTACCAACTAATGTACAGAATAGATAGGTTAAGCTATGACACTCTGACTTGCTGTGCACCGAATGCGATGTATAGGCCTACTGATGTTGGTGTCCAGTACCTATAGTATTGGGATGGGTTGCTGTAGGTGTGGCCTAATAACGTCTAGTGCAATGGCGTCCAATGGCGATTGGCATAGCCCTGCAACAAGTTCCCTTACATTTAAAAAATTGTGGACTTCATAAACCCAGACAACGCTAGCAAACAGTCTATGCATGTAGGCCTAAGACATTTTTAACCTGTAGGCGTTTACATTATTTTCATTACAATGTTTTGTCGACTTTAAGAAACTCAATTAAAGCGCCACGTAAATTTACGCAACAGCGTATTGATAAATTACACAGGTCAGAGAACTCTGGCAGTTCTGATACTTCCCGCCCTTGCCGCCTGTCAGCTCTGGCACCGTCAATCCCTGACAGGTCGTTTCTTCTGACCGTCAGTATATTTTCTATTTGCTCTAGATATCTGTCCCGACTTTTAATCTGTTTTTGGATCTTTCAATTCTGGTGAGTTTGGCATGACTGGAAGCTCCGTAAGACATGGCACCGTCGCCACTGACACCGCAAATCTGTTATCTGATATCTGGCTCTAGCTGTTGCTCTCGAATTGTATTCGAGGACAACAGCTAGTCCGTCAGCTCTGTCAGCTCTGGCACCGTCAATCCCTGACATGGTCATTTCTTCCTACCGTCAGTATACTTTCCATATGTGCTCTAGATATCTGTCCCGACTTTTAATCTGTTTTTGGATCTTTCAATTCTGGTGAGTTTGCCGGGACTGGAAGCTCCGTAAGACATGGCACCGTCGCCACTGACACCGCAAATCTGTTATCTGATATGTGGCTCTAGCTGTTGCTCTCGAATTGTATTCGAGGACAACAGCTAGTCCGTCCGCCTGTCAGCTCTGTCAGCTCTGGCACCGTCAATCTCTGACATGGTCATTTCTTCTGCTGCCACCTTACATGCAGCACACGATATGTCATTACGAACAGCAAGATCTGCTGCTTCTGTCGAACGAATCGGTTTATTTAGTCTGAAATTAAGAGATCATCATCATGGAGTTCAAAGACAGTTTGGTGTTGACCTGAGGTCTGCGATCAACACACAACTGCCTTTTAAGTCCATGCTTGAGGAATGTGATAGCCAAACGCATCACATTTCTCTGTAGGGCCTTAGAATAAAAAAAAATGCATTTGGGTAGTCCATTCACGGCAAGTCTCTCAAACAGTTTTACTTTCCATTTTCACCTTATGACTCGAAGGTAACCAAATCGTCACGTATCAGTAAGCCCTTTCGCGCTTTTTAATGACAAAATTGATTATAAATCTCTGCTTCGTAGAAATTCCAATCGCTGGCTTATTTTAACTACATATCTCGTTCTCAATACTCTCTGTGCATCTCCCATATTATTGTTGTTTTAGAGTTTTACTTTCAGTTTCATGCTTGTTGAATCTTTGTCAACATAACCACTTTAGTCGTCACACTAGTATTTCCTCTATTTGTCTGTGTTTCTAATTACCTGTTTATCTGGCTTTGTCTATATATGTATAGGCCTATATGTCTATCTATCGGTCTCTATGTATGTACGTATGTATGTATGCTTGTATGTATGTATGTATGTATGTATGTATGTATGTATGTATGTAAGTATGTATGCATATCTGTCTGTGCCTGTATCTCATTATATCGATGTATGTATGCATCTTTGTCTGTCTGCCTAATTATATGCATGTCTGTCTGTTCACCCGCCTATCTGTCTGCCTGCATATCTGCCTAACTATCTGTATGTATGCCTGCATCTCTATCTACCTGTGTGTCGGTGTGTCTGTCTGTCTATCTCTCTGTCTGTCTATACATGCCTAAGTGCCTGTCTATCATCGATCTTTAGATTCTCTGTCTGTATCATTCTTTTTAATGTCACTTTTCTCTTTCCGTCTGTCTCTGACATAATATATCGCTTGCTTGTTACTGATCTATCACTTTTTCACTCTATGTCGCTGATGTCTTGTCTTCTCCCTCGCTTTGTTGACTTTCCAATTCAATTTTACATATTATACCCAGTCTTCTTTTAATCGCCCAATTTTTGCTCGATAGGCTCTGCGTCCTATACATGTGTATTTCTGCTCTTTTTGCATATTCTCAAGTCCCTGAGTTGCGACTCTTCACGTTTCGTACCAACGGGAATGTTTGTCTTGCGTTTCCATTCAAAAGTAAAAGCAAATGATTCAAATTTTATAATATTGGAAGTCCTAATGGTAAACCAAACTGGCGACGAAATCTTACTGCTTGGGAGCCTTAGTGAATGGACTGCGGAGACCTTTGTCAACACCTCCACGTGGTGGTTTCTGGGTGTTCAATCAACCAGTTGGCTGATTGCATGGCAAAGATTGACAACATACAAAGCAAACATCAAAATGCATAACTTTATTTAAAACCTTCACTCAATTAAACAAGTTATACATAATTAGCATTAATTGTTGCCACAATTTAACATTAATTATGATCATTGCATTCTTACTTTTAGATTGTTCACTTTTACGCTTTGTGTCATTTTTGGGATTGTGGTACGTGAGGCAGACATTCTATAACACACAGGCAGGAATCAATTACTCCGTCAAAGCGCTTCAGGCCACAAAGAGTCGTTGCCCAGACAGCAATCCCCGTTGGCCCTGAAGCGGATTACTATGGGAACATTGTGGCATAGTGGTGGGGTCGGCGAAGTGTGGTCCTTCCTTTACTTTGCCACAATCTCAGTGACAGTCGCGCAAATCCGTTCCTTGGTCTTGCCCCCAGCGGGCCAACACTGCCCCTAGCGAGATGGAGGCCCCACAGTGGCCCTCGTTTGGCGCACAATGATGAACTAAACCGGGGCGCGTCCGTGTCAACCATAGCTCGGGTGGGAGGTTTGGACGAGTAATTAGGTGCAGCCGTAGATTCGAACTGGAAGCTGCAGGAGGGGGAAGTGAAGGTTGCCCGCAGCGCTGTTTGGCTGGACTTCAACAATGGAGTCCCAATATAAAGGCCAAAGGCTGTTGTTAGACATGCGTTACTGCTTGGCACCAAATGCAACTATACGATGGTCTTCGCGCAAGGAAGAAAGTATAGATGTAGGTCCCATATTAATAATTCACCAAACATTGGTAACATAACAAAATTACTAATGAGAAGCACTAAATCACTTACGGTCTCCTAGAAAAAAACACACAAAATCTCACAAAATTATTGACACATGATTTCGCAGTTTTCATATGTAAAGGGCATTCTTTTGTGATGGTGTCATAAATTGATCCTGCGCACGTATTCAAGTTAAGAAAATACTTACTTACTTGCTTGCTTGCCAGCCTGCTTGACGTACGTACTTACTTACATATTTACGTACTTACTTATTTACTCACTTACTTATTTACTTACGTAAGTAAGTATGCAAGTTACTTACTTACTTGCGTACTTATTTACGTACTTACGTATGTACTTACGTACGTAAGTATGTAGGTAAGTAAGTAAGTAAATAAGTAAGTTACTCACTCACTCATTTATTTACTTACTTACTTATTATTTACTTATTTACTTTCGTACGTAAGTAAGTACGCAAGTAACTTACTTACTTACTTAAGTACGTTACTTATTTACTTACTTACTTACTTACATACTTACATGCTTACTTATTTAATTGCTTACTTACTTACTTACTTACTATTTCGCTACTATACCTAATATGCTCATGTCGTGTACGACTAATGCATGAAAAGGTTGATTATACTATAGACAAACTAAGCACAATTAAATATATCTCGAAAACGTAATGGGCCAACGCTTGAAATGTAATTATCATATTACCTGGTAAAAGTAAGTAAGTAGACATTCACTTTATTGAACCGCTTGCAGGCGCACTACGGGGCTATCATACATTACAATCAAAGATTGTACAATCACAAAAGCAATCACAATAAGTAATGAAAACGTCCGTTTTCGGAGCTGTGAGAACGCAATAAGCAAGTACGCAATGGGAATAGTCATCAGTATAGCATTCGGGTATAATAAACTACTTCGGATTAAAGGACTAGCGAACTCTATATGGAGACCAAACCAAGGCTATTCCGAGCATGTCATTCAAAGAGATGATAAGGGTGTCTGACTGGTGAGCCACAAATTATTTTTCTATTGACATTCTTCGTTCAATTATTTTGGTGTGTGTGAAAAAAGGATATAACGTTGGCTTGCGATAATGTATAAAACACGTTCACGTGCGTACTTACTTACTTCCACTGTAGGAGGTGCACATTGGTCCTTGGCTGCCTGCTGGAAGGTAAATTAGATCAGAACCAATCAGTTCGTTGCTGCGCGCGAAACATCGAAATTTCAATGACCGTATAATTATTCATATCCATTTGAACAGCGGTAAGTTTCTTTTTATATTTTATTTATCTTCTATCATCCATGTTTGGCATTCGTCGCAAAACTTTGTTTAGTGAGTTTATTGCAGTCTACTCAGTATATGGTTTAGCGGTAATTGCGAACAATACATTCATCTGCGGTAAACAATATGGCTGCCCCCGAATGCTCCACAACTAGCGTTGAAAAATAAAACGTTGCTGTTGAAAACGATAGTCCAACCAGTGTGGACGCAGATGCACTCTAGTGAGGTTTACTTCAAGCCTTACTTGAGGTCAACAATAATACCATTAACTGCGAGAAATGCAAACGACTGAACGTCAAGTATTTAACCAGACTTTTTTTATTGACAACAAAAACAACTTTAAATAAATGAAGTACCTAGTGCGCACCAATACATTGTATCTGGAAATCATTTGAGAGGAAAACTTTTTCGTCTAGCTTACTTTCCGCTTATCGTTAAAATAGCTCGTCACAGTTGTGCTTTCGGCCAATTTAGATTTTAAGTTAAGTTTCATAACTTTGATAAGTGCCTAATTCCTTAGTTGCTACGATTGCCTGTGCTTTGCAATATGTTGTGTTTTTATTTCAAAAGGGGAGGATAACTCTGGTTGCAGTAGAAGAGATGGATAGATGAATATTCGCCGTTATCAGAAATGGTGCATATTTTAGCTTTTATATCCCGGCCAGGGTACCTTTTTATCGCCATTAAGGAGGAAATTTTGTTCAAAAACTTGCTGCTGAGCATAGTTGGGATGATTAAATATTTTTTGGCTCCAATGTATTGTAATAAAATGTAATGTAACACTTTATTGCCCTTAAAGATGTGCTGGGAATGTCCTCCACATTTGCCAAGTGCTGTTATTGGTTGTCAGAAGAATACTCTGTGCAAATCACAGATTAGAATAAGTCATAAAGTTCATTCACATATAACCTTTGCCGGTTGGCTGAAGCCTTCCCTTGGTTTACTTTTTCACTTACTGTTTGTTACCTTGTTGTGATGATTGATCAAGAGCTCATTCAGTCTTTCACAGCACGTTAACTCTGTTAGGCGAAGCTGTTACTATCAGTTTCGTCAGTTGCGTGTTGTTCTGCTTTCCTCTCCCATGATGCTGCTGTAATCCTTGTTCATGCCTTTGTCACCAGTATCAGAGGGCGGCAACAAAATTCGTGAACCCTAGTTCCTCTCAGTAGGCTCTGGGACAGTTTGGACGATAATCTGGAAGAAAGTCTTGCGGACTAAAAGGAGGTCTTTAGTTGTGATGCACAGTGAGCAGGAATCAATGCATTGCAAAGTGTCACAGATGTGAATGATGAGGAGAGAGGTCTTTTGTAGTGACTTTCATCAGTCTGATGTCTTATTCTGATCTGCCGTTAGATGTTTAGACTGTGTTGCAGTCACCCTAAATTTCTCTGGTTAAAACTATCGGTTCTGGTGAATGGTTTCATGTTGGTGTTGCACGTGACCTGGAATTGGTGCTTACCAATATGGACTTGAGTTTTATCCATGTGGTCTGTTTTTTGTGCTTAATTCTTTTTGATATAAGTATGAACTCATCGTGGACAGAATTTGCCTGGTGATCAGGCCTGTCGAGAGCAAAGTGGGGACCCGGTATAACTTATAGTTTTAAGTATGTATTAAAGTCTAATTGACAGTATACTGCAATACACAGTACTAGAAAATGTTGCTATATTCCAAGCACTAAACTTACACGATACATCACTCACTTATCGAAGTTTCATCAATTCATCACTATCAGTCAGCCTGCCTATTTTTCTATTTTTTTTAAAATTCCTTATTTTAAGGAAAAAAGCTAACTGAAAAACTGAAAGCCTACAAATATCCAAGAACTGCAGTTGTTGAGATAGTTTTACTTGTGAAGTCTGCAAGGGATGAGTTGAGAGATGGGATATTTTATCCGATTATTGATTACGTAGTAACTGACTTAAAAAGTTTAGTTCCAGTGTCAAGGCTTTGTAACAAATTTGAATTTTTGTGGAAGTTTCTCCAAGAAGATTAGGACTAAAGGGTAATTTGTGAAAACTTTTATGAAAGTTACTCTCCCGACTTCTGCAAAGATTTAATAGATGAGGTTGACTCATTAAAACGAATTTATGAATAAAATATTGGCTAAAAAATTGTTCAACCTTTTCAGTTGTTGAATATACTGCATGAAATTTTTCTACAGAATCTCTTCCCCAATTTAATTGTTGCCAACTTCCGGTGCAAGTGCAGAGAGATCAGAGGGTCGCAATGTGTCAAAACAGAGTCAATGGATTGGCAACATTGGCCATTGAAGCGGAGTTGGCAAAAACTTAAAATTTTGATTTAGTTATTGATTCTCTTGCATGCAGAAAGGCCTGCTGATGAATTAATTGAGAATATTCAAGTAGAAACATGGTTAATAAAACCAAATGTGATTTGTTAATAAATTTTTTAATAATTACAGAAAAAGTTTACATATAATCAGAGGGTGGGCCCCTTATTTATTTAGTTCGGAGTGGGGGGGCCGGGTCATTTGTCCCCCTCTCAGTGAGCCTGCTGATGATTCTATTAATTCTTGTGCTAAAGTTGAAAGTTTCCTTACAATTTTGATTCTTGTGCATTTTTCTTAAAATTTTTTGTGCTTTTGCACATTATTTGGGCGCAGACTGCTATTTCTAAATGGTGGATAATGACAGACACAATGGTTTCCAACTGGACAGTGTCGAGCACTAAACTTGTATGAGTCACCTTCTACAGGGAATTATGAAATTCAAATGATGAGCCCTCTTTAGAATCCTTGGCTACTTTGGATTGACCTGAGCAGACATAATGACTAGTGATGCACCGAGTTTGAATTTCTTGCAGAGTACTGAGTTTTATGAGTCAAATTTTTCCGAGTCCGAGTTTAGAATATTTAAAAAAATTCCTTTGATTTTTAATTTGGCAGTTTACACGACTTTTATGAATTTTTAAATTTTGTCTTAGTTTACACTATAGGAAGTATTAACTATTAAGTACTAATAGTAGCAGAATTTGTTTTTTGTTAGGTCGATTTGTCAGTTTGTAAATAGAAATTACTGTTTTGTGTCTTTAGTTAGGTCGATCGTCATTTTGTAAATTATAAATCAAATTTTTTCAAAACAAAAATTGGAGCGATTAAAACCCAGACCCAATATTTGTCCAAGTTTATGCTGACTGCTCTAAAACTAGAGCAGAGTTCCAAGTAGAGTTTCAGTTCATCCCTGATACACTCGTAATCGCTTGAGAGATGTCCGAGTGCTATGGCTGTAACGATCCACAAGGGGATGCCAGCAGTTGAGCTTCATTTAGCTGTTGCCTTGCTTTATCTCATTACAACTGAACATAGTGTGGTGTTGTGTCGTCTGTCTATCCTGTATGTTACTTGTTGGTTGGAATAAATATACTTGCTAGAGCTTGCCAGTTATCTAAGCATTGTTTTATAAAGATGGACTTGCTTAGACTTGTATGCAGAAATGAACTCTTTGGTTTGCATACGTTAATGCTTTTTAAATCTTCTTGAACTTGAAACTGTTTGCTCTTGTTTTTGATAAGCATTTATATGTCAATATGTTTTTAGTGATTTATGAGTACAAAATTGTTGCCTTGGCTTCTTGCTCAACAAAGAATATGTCTCAATTTGGGACTCAAAGTGTAGAAAATTGAATTGTAGCCCCTCACAGCATTCAAAGTTAGTCCTTTTACCTCAGTTTTACCACCTTTTAACAAGGTGTTAAACAATGTGTTTTTCTACTTACCTTTGTCTGTTCAATGCTCTCATTCACCTGTCATTTTGTTATTTTCAAATTGTTTTTCTACCTGAAACTGTCTCAGTGTCAGTCACATTCCGAATATTAACCTTACTACGGCTTAGTTTTTGTGTACCATCAGTTGTTTCTTGTTGTGGATTTGACACCAGCACTATACAAGATAATAATAATAATTAATGAGTCACTAAGGCTATGTTCAGGATGCATGCAGCCGTGTTACTTTTTTTATGTTAATGGTTTGTATGATATCTAGCTGGGTTCCAAATGCCTTCATTCCAAAGTTAGCAACTGCACACACGGCCATACGACAGAACATAGGTGGCACTGAGCAATTGTGAATAAAGAACTTGCTGAAGGTTGTTACATAGTGACTGTGAATAGAGACCGGAATGCTTGATGGTTGACATGCTGAGCTGTTGACCTTGATGTTGGCTATTTAAATGCTCGCTGAGGTATGCATATGTCGATACCACAAACACTCTGCAATCTAAGTACAATGACATACCTTGCAATTTAAATTCTGAGCAATGTTGGGAGCAAGATAAGTTGGTGAGGACTCATTCACTCTCCTGCATGTTGGGGTTAAAACTCGAATTCCATTACTTTGTTACTGGTTGTCAAAGTCTGATCTTCTATATTCATATTATAATGTTCTCTTTTCTTTGTGTAGTTTCCAGTATGTTGACAAATGCACACGCATATGTTTAATTTCAAGGAGTTAGTGGCCATCTCCTTTGGTGAGAAATTGATTGAGGCGTCAAAGGTCCTTTGTGCATGGATGTCATTTTAATGCCTCTGGCTCAACTGGTCTGGGTTGTTAATAAATTTCATCTCCAGATGATAATCTTGCCATTTCATTTTCCAAATGCCTCGCCTCTTGGGTGCTTGATTTGAGTATTACACACAACCAAGTATTAATCTTCTCTGAGCCAGCGAGGACAGCATGTTGAATCTACATTTATCATCTGCACCAGATCCATAATATATGCCAGCTGCTGTCTGCTAAAGCTGCTTCTATGGTGATGCATGTTTTCATCTAGAATATGGCAGTGCCATTTATGTAGGCTCTCAGGTTAATCAACTTCATTCTTTTTAAATTTGGTTGATTGATGGGATACTGAAGAATGGTCATGTATCTTAATACTTGTGGGACTGGCGGCTTTGGTTGTCTATGCAATGCTGCATTGAGATACATATATGTAGCTGCCTGGCCAGTTTTGCTCCAAGCTGTGTATTCGAGTACAACCATTACCCACTCGTGAGTCGTAAATGTCTTTTTTCCTATGGGATGTTAATTGTGCATTTTGTGTGACCCCATGTTTAATTTATGTGCTTTTGTTATTACTGCTGCAGATTCCGTTCTCACATCAATGAGCCAACTGCCTCAGCGAACAACAAGGAGTCAAAGAAAAATTAAAATCTACACGCAATGACGAGAGAGGTCGAAAGAACAGCAACATTGCAAAATGTCGTCATTATGACGATGCTCAGAAGTTGTTGATTCTTTTCACACGTCCAATCAGCATGGTAGTGACTCCAACGAGGAGGAACGAGGCTTAATATTCAGCAACATAAATTGCATATTAATGATTATTAAAGTATCAAGTGATTAAACTTTAAATAAATATTACCAGTGCTTTTTTGTGAAACGTGCCGATATGGTGTTCTGACACCTTTTTTAAATTACCGATAATAAACCAGTAGTTTTGCAAAAACTTTGTAATTTGATATGACACTTTACAATTTAAATTTTTCACATTATAAAATTTATTGGTGATTGTAATAATCATTTTGTTCTATAAAATAATTTGATCTGGTAGCTAATTTTGATGTCAATTTTTTTCAACAATTTAAATGCATTCTGGCTGCATATCAGATTTTTTCCTAAAAAGGTACTGAATAGTACTAATAAAAAATGAATTTATCCATGTGTCATTTGATTCCATTTTTTAAAAAAAATCGTAATTATTGAATATAATCATTTTTGACCTTGTAGCCCGTCATGTCCTCCAACTAAATAAAAGTGGTCCTAAGTCGAAAAAGGTTGAGAATCACTGATCTAGACCAATGTATAGGCGTAATTCGAGTACATGAGCTTGTAATTTATTTGCTGAATGAAATATATAGAACATGTAGAAATAAGACTGAATGTCATTTTGTGTCATTTGCAAAGTTCCATATGCGTATTAGTTATACGTTTTGACTGTCACAATGAACAATGTGATTTGTCGGCCTTTACAACAAATATTTCATCTGTTTTGCCCTCCCATTTAGTTGTCCTATTCGGAATATCATCACCAACAAGCAGCAACTTGTCACTGAAATCGTGGCGATGTAGTATCAACACAGTACTGTGGCTTCTGCGTACTTAGCTCTGTGGCTTGAGACAATTATCAGCAGATGCTGTTTCTGTTTTTCACCTGTAATGGAGCAGCAGTCCTGTAACAATTGTGCAGCTTGATCTGCTCTGTCATTTGCCTCTGCTTATAGAGAAGGTTGACTTAATTTTTGTTTAGCTGGAAATCTTCGAAGGTCGACTTTTTGACTGAAGCTTCTTGTGCAAGGGAGTCCACATTCAACCCAAGTGTGAATTAATTAAATACACATGTCTAAGACAAATGCGTGTGCTCTGTATATGGTACATATCAATTCATTTTCATATGCAAATGGTTTGTATTCTGGCAGGACCACTCCCAAGCCTTGAGAATGGAGGGTAACACGGTCATGACGCAATGCGTTCGGCGGCAACTAACTTATTAGGCGATTTACAGTTATATGTTAAGTTTCTGGCTCAACGGTTCAAACTGGTGGTTTATCATTGCTGAAATGTATATGACTCAAAACACAACTAATGCAAAGTTCCTTAAATATTTATGTAGAAAAAGTTATGTAGGCTCTTGATTTTATATACCTGGAATACCTTCTTCTGTTTATCAGAGTCATCTGGACAAAAATCATTGCTTACAACAGGACCACTTCCAATTGTTTGATCTTCTACATGCTAGGGTGTATTGTAATATGTTGCTTGTTCAGATGTGACATATAAATGCCATTTGTATAGAGCTGCTGTTTCCTTTCTTTTATTGTGACGATAAATGTTGTCGTGATTTTTGGACAATGATTTTACTTCATCATCATAATTCATATTTTGTGGTCATGATCTTGTAGTCTGTATAGCTTTGTATCAAGAAACTTCCGTAGCACTTTGATTGAGCATTTCGTAGCTGCTGCTTACCATAGAGCACAGACAATTTTCTTCTTAAGCTGATATTTCTGGATGTTGTAAAAATTTAAGTATAACAGAAGTCTGTAGAAGTGTGTACTAAACCTTGTTAAGAAAAATTGTGCCTGTCGCTTAGCCAATTATAGTTTTTAACTATGATAAAAAGAAGGTGTAAAGGGATATGCAAATAAAGGAAAGGATGTATGCAGCCAGAAAGTAAAGCACAGGATAGGTAGATGGACATGCAAATCATCCTGCATTCCAATAATCGTATGTGATCTCCTATAGCCTATTATATAGCCTAATTCATGTTTCATCTCATTTTGAAAATGTTTTGATTGTATATATATATACAATCAAAACATTTGTATATACATATATAATATATATAATTGTGTGTGAAAAGTATTTCTGACTGTTGTAATTGTTTAGATATTTCAGAAGTTTTAATGTTGACCTACGTGGACTTCGTATTTTACTGGTTTAGCTGGATGTTGCCGTTTTTTTCTATTTGTGATACAGTGAATGGTGCGATCTTCATTAAAAATTAATATCAAACAAACTTGCTTAGTTTTTTTCTGTTTCATGCATTAGCTATGTTTATTCATTCCAATCTCATAAGTGTGCAGTATGGGTGATATTATATACTTTTGAGATAAGAAATGCCAACTATCCAGGAATTGACCTGACAATCATGTACAACCAGATTTACAGTTGGTGGTAATTTTCCACTAGTATCAACGCCGACGCTCTGCATTCGTAGAGCCCACAGTGGAATTGTGTGAGCATACTGTAGGCACGGTGAAGTCTGATAGTCCTGCAAAGCGCCCACAGCGGACGATGATCTGACACTAGAGCGGACCCCAATTACGCCGACGTTCCTCACTCGTTGGGCCTATAGGGGAATATTGTAGGGATAGCCGTTGTAAAGACATGCCTCCATCGCCCCTCTGCGGGCGATGAATTCCCACTATCGGGCCAACGCTCTACATTCATAGAGCGTGCAGTGGCATGTGTGGGCAAACTGTAGACACAGAAACGGTTAAAGACAGCTAGCCTCCATCGCTCCCACAACGGAGGATGAATTCCCGCTATCGGGCCAACGCTTCACATTCATACAGTGCATGCAGTGGCATGTGTGGGCAAACTGTAGGCACAGCAATGGTTAAAGACAGCTAGCCTCCATCGCGCCCACAACGGGGATGAATTCCCGCTAGCGGGCCGCTATCATACCGACGCGCTGGTTGCATTGTTCTTGCCTGCGCAGATTCACAATGGGTCATCCAGTTTTCCCCTGGGGGCGCGTCTTGGGCACCACTTGGGGCATAATAAGGCTGAGGAAATAATGCCGGCATACGCCATCGTCAAGACGCGGGCCCACTAAGTCGGCCCTCTACCGCCTAGATGAGCAAATCGATACAAAAATCGTGTTGACAACCCGCGAAGGGCAGCTGTGGGGAATAATAATCGGCAGACACTGGGCCCTGCGAGGCGTGGCTGTCTGGGTGCACATCGGGAATGTGAACTAATAGTTGCAATCGCAATCGAAGAAAATGGAGTGTAGATTGGATAGACGAAGAAGTGCTGGATGTTAATGGAATATCCATTGAACAGGATGACGAGATCCATGCTATGCTCCCCTATTTATTCCACGAAGGAGCATTTTGCTTCTCAATGAGAGAATGATCTCCATGAGAGAATGAAGAAGCATAAAGTTTTGGACCGTTTCAAGTTAATGTTATTAAACATATTTTTTTAAATATAATGATTCTACCAAAGTTTTTTATCTTGTGGAATGCATAATGAGTGAAAAATTATACTTTCCTTCATTCTAATATATAGTTTAAGTATCTTTATAATTTTAATTTTCCTTTTTTGACAATAAGACGAAAATTTGCACATAAAATTCTAGATATCTGTTTTTTTCTTCTGGGATGCTGAGCAATGTGACGTCATATTAGAGGGAGATTATGACTTTTGTGACGACGCGTGACGAGGAAGGAGGGGGTCACAAATCTTGAGCACCCCTGGATATAAAAGTTGACCAACAAAACTGAAACCGACCCACATCCGATGAGTTTCCTGTTTTGAAGGGACTAGATGTGCTTTCTTTGCACTGCTTCATACCGTCGGCGTTTGCAATATGAGCACCTCCTAGAAAACAGTTCTTGTTACGCCTCTGTATAAAAAAATTCAGCTTATGCTATTTTGTCTGTTTGCCTGCCAATTGGAAATTCTATGTACCACGGAAATTCATTGTTTAATCGAAGTTCACAATACGTTGTGAAAAAAAACTAGCACCATTAGCTGCCACCTGGTGAATTTATTTGATGTTCTTACTTATAATTTATAAATCCACTTTAGCAATTTCCTGTTTACAATTTTAACAATTTCCTGGGCATAGCTTTAAACGCTCTTAAGTTCAATTCTGTATGCTTTGTTTTGATTCGGGTTTAAATTTAAATTAATTCACTTGAAATAATTATTTTGGTAGGTATTATCATGTTGTTTGATTTCATTTTCTATAGTATGTGTAAATAGTTTATATGTTTGCCTAAATACCCAATTGAAGTTGTAGTGTACACTCTGTATACATCATACGCTATTAAATCGGTGGAGTTGTACGGCGAACTTATCGATAAATACCTGATAGTGCAACATTAAGCCAATCCATTCTGTGTGATACTGTAATTCTCATTTCTATTGCAAACAGGACGAAAACTAAAATGGTGTTTTAGATAGAATTTACATCACTACCATGTATTATCATGCTGTATTACTAGGCCTACATGTAGATACATGGTAACAATCGTTGATTACCCAATTAATTACCGTAATAAAAAGTGAACTTAGTGCCATTAAAAGTCTGATAATTAGGATGCAGAGGAACTCCATACATCCGGTCTAATCATCATTGGCACGAGCTAAAGAGTATACAATATTAAGATGGCTATAATTTGTTACATAGCTAATTGGGCGTGTGATAATTTTTTTTACTGCAGTTCTTGAAATAGATAAAGGAAATTATCAGCTGAATCACTACTATTAAAGTGTTAACTAACACAGTATTGTTATAAAAGTTTCAAATTGTGCAATACAATTATGTCGATTGTATGTCTTTTAATGTGCTTATAGAATATATATATATATATATATATATATATATATATAGGGTGGGGTAGGGAGGTAGATAGCAACTCTGTTAAATAATATAGGGGTGGGGGTCACAGCTGCTGTTATATAACGTTATTACGGGTAGGGGTGGGTAAAAAAATTGAGTTTTTAGGCGTTATATAATATGTGAATGGCCCCTATGTCTGTTATCTTACTGCGTTGTTGTCAGTTTGAAAAATAAACGAAAATTACTTTTACAAAACATCGATAGCCTAATATTTTATAGCCTATACGCCTTGTCAACGTACGTAGAATAGGCCTATATTGCTTCGTTCAAATTGTCAAAACAGAGGGAACGACCAAATGTAGGCCTACAAATCTGGTTAGATGCTGCTTGACGTCACTGAGTCGGTATGCAGTCAATATACAGTGTGTCACAAAAAATATGACTAGCGTCGCCCTTGTTCCCGTTTCCTGGCTGCCATGGGACCGGCACTGCCAGAATACGAGCAGCGGATCTCAGGTATTGCGTCCAGATCTCAGGCATAGGCCTACTAATATAGGCCTAGTGTGACAAGTTACCTCCGTTGAACCTTCGGGTTTTGATTATTAGGTTATCTAATAATTCACCGTGGAGAGGGGTAGGGAGGCAAATCGATTCATAGGCTAAGCAATTTTGTTTTATTGGTAATTTTATAAAATGCTTCGTATTCTTTATTACTGTGTCATTGACAAAATAATGTTAGCCTACGCAGGGCCGTACCGAGCTATATATATATATATACATATATGTATATATATATATACATATATAGTTGCGCCGTGTAACTAGCATCAACCTGGCGCCACACATTTTTAAAATAGTGCATTCTATGGAATAATAAGTTATTCCATACTGAAATTTGCGCCCTTTCCACATTTGCGCCCTGGGCCATAGCCCCGCTGCCCCCTCGGTACGGCCCTGGGCCTACGCGGTTTATGCTTTCACGCATAGGCTGTGTAAGCGCTCGCAACCCGGACCCATCCCATACGCCAGTAACTCCATAGGCCTACACATGCGTATACGCACACAAGCATATAATGGCCTATCGATAGGAGCTCGAGATCGGTTCCATTATATGTCAGGATTCAACTTTAAAAATTAAAGCCGTGGACGGGACAAGAAGATCATGCATAATCATCACTTAGATAAGATTGCAGTTGGAAGATACTTTCGTATGGATAGAGATAGGAGTGTTACGGATGTCCTAGAATTTTGGAGGAGGGAGGGAAGAAAGGAAGACCACGGAAGAAAAATTGGCATCTATATCAGATATACGACTTGCAATGAGATGCCTGCTGGAGATGGCGTGGACTAGTTGGACGAGGCCAAAGAGCATGACGAATTGACGATGTACAAAGACGAGCAGAGGAGATGCGCACCTCATTAATTTCTAGTCACTTCGCCATAGGTCAAGTATACTCGTTGATGAATGATGACGTGCAGGCTTATGTCCACTGTCCTTGGCCTTCCTTCAGCTCAATTCATTCTTGCTGGCCGTATTGAGTTTGTTTTTCGTGACTTACACCATGCATGGATGTCTTCGAATCGTACCTCTCTATCTGTCTGCTTCTCTGCCTGCTGACCTGGGAAATAAAATTTTGATTTGTAGTTATGAAAATCTCTTTATTTTGTTTTTGACTCTAATCCGAGGCATTTGCTAAAGTGATATTGCTTTTGCAAATTTATTTAAGGCACAATTTAGATCGAGACTTTTTAATGTTGTTTTAACTGCTGATGGCTTGTAAGCATCGACGCTATAAAGTGAGACGCTATACCAATTCATTTCTGAATCTGATTGCTTCCATCGGTGCTTCCGGAATCTGTTTGCGACCGGAAGCTCGGAAATAACATATTTGGTCGGCAGACTGAAAAAGACTTAATAAAATGGCAGATTTAACAGATGTTATGTCCGATGGCAGGATTCAAAAAATGGAAGTGGATTACAGTGCAGCCGTTGACGAAAAGATACCAGAATGTGAAAATATGGCGAAAGTAGGTGTTGCAAACTGTTGTTATTGCTTGGCTAAATGCTTGGTCATTGTCATGGTGTTCGGAATTCTTAGGTGTTCGGCCTATAGAGGCATGCGTACCGCTCTCACTGAGAATCCTTAACGATACAAAACCTGAACACTGCTTCCATCGGTCAAAGCAATTGATATTTAACTACAGTTTCATTGCTTACTCTTTTGTAGCATTATGAGTAATTGTAGTTGTCAGTTAATGATGTGGGATCACTCGATGTTGTCATCCAATGTTTTCAGTTAATAAGGTGGTATCACTCGATGCATGTTATCTGTTAGAGCTTGTGCTTGATTTCACTTTGTGCATTCTTAGATGAATAAATTAAAATAAATTTTTTAAGTTTAATTCTCTTTTTATATATTTGAGGAGTAATCGTCAAAATGAATTATATTTATTTTGTAATTTTTAAGGGCGGAAAACTCACAGAAGCCATCGATATCCTAATGTCTCTTGAAAAACAAACAAGAACGGTGAGTATTTGCGCAGTTCCTGACTGCTTAGTGTGCTTAGACTGCTTAGTTTGTTTTTACTATGTTTCTTTGTGGTCTAGGGTTAAGGTAATATAAACTGGCAATATTTGTTAGGCTTGTTTCCAGTTTATTTAGCTCAATATCAAGGTTGCTCTGCATAAAGTATTATTTATGCCTAAATAAAACTTTGCTGAAAATTGTCTTTTCATTTGTAATTATAAGAGTTTACTTTTAACTTGCTAAAATTAGTGTTAAATGACGTAAATTTTACTATTTTTTGACCCTCATTACACATTGTCTTTTCTTGTAATGTATCCTATGGCAATGCATTTAGTAGAAAAACAGTTTAAGAACCTGTAGCACCAACTACTTGCAAGTATGTTTATGTCATCATGTAGAACATTTTCAAAATTTGATAATGAGTTACATAGACTTTTTACAGAAACTGATATGATCTCCAAATGTGTGTTTGTTTATAGACTTTTTACAGAAACTGATATGATCTCCAAATGTGTGTATGTTTGCAGGGTGCAGATGCACTATCAACCGGAAGGATCCTTGTTGCAATTGTACGGATGTGTTTTGAAGCAAAGAAGTACGATTTGTTGAATGAAAACATTGTTCAGTTGACAAAGAAAAGAGGACAGCTGAAACAGGTTTCTTAATTAACTCTGACTAAGTTTGTAAGGCAAGCATTTAGCATCAGGGTATTTTCCTATGGACGAAATTCTTCAGGCGTTGAATACATATGTCAAGAGAGAGCTTTTTTAATGTGCATTGTGAAGGTCGGTTAGGGTCAGGTTAGGCGTGGTGAGGGTCGGTTGGGGTTAGTGTCATATTTTTGACATGCCAAAAACCTTCAGCCTCAGAGATAACTTTTCTGAGGGTTGAGAGACTGGTGTTGCTTTGGCATGCCATAATGTTGTCACATAACGTGAGCAGAGACGATATGCTACATCATATGAAACACTTTTCTTTAGGCATGTGTAGTTGGTGTATATGGATTGCTCAGCATGCCATGCAGAATTTCCTCCATAGAAAAATACCTTTGATGTTAAATGTTGGCCATGTATAAAACCTGCAAATGTGACTAATGGACAATAGTTGATGTGTTGAATTTTTCAAATAGAAGTAATTGATTTGCGTCCTATTACATCAGCTTTATAGTGTCTTTACTGGGCCTGATAATGGTGGTTTTGGGTATTCTAAGGTTCCTGATATTTTTTTAGCAAATTCTGCCTTATTTTGCCTTTAGTTATATTGTGATTATTTTTACACCAGAGCTTCCATGTAAGGCATGCCATCATAATGCAATTTCTGATATAGCACAGTGGAGGCATAAATTCGATATAGGCAGATAGATATACAAGCTCTCCAGTTTTGAAACCTGCGCCGCTTTGTTTTCGTTTAGCTCTACCCGATTGTGATGTTCCATTAGCAAGCATTGCCCAGGTGTTTGGATACACAATCACTTTACTTGGCAGCTATGCTGCTTTGTCTTTGAACTCAACAGCTGCGTTGCTTTGCCCCTGAAATTTTTTAGGCTCTACCGAATCATGAATGTTCCACTGGCCACTGTGTCTTTGATGACTTGCCTCTGCAATTGTTTTTGTATTGTTCTACTCGATTATGGATGTTCTATTAGCGTCTCTGTGTTTATGTAGTAGAACACTTAATATTGTGCATGTTAGGTACATAACAATTGCGCTGTATACTTCAGGCCATCTACCACTGTGTATGGAATATGTGCTGAAACACAGATGCATGAGTTGGTTGACATGCCTATGCATTACCGGGCTTGTTTATAAAGAGCACATGAGGTCTTCTGGCAGAGCACTGAGAGCAGTGGTCTGAGAGACTTCCCAGCCATGCCATCACGGGTGAGAGTGCACGCCTCTTGCACATCTATGCATCAGGATGACAACTCCCATATCAATAGCAGCCTCAGAGATATGAATATCAGGTTATAATGGTTCGTACATACTACATGCATGGGGACTTTAAAAGGCCTACATTTGGGGTTTCCATTAAAACTGACAGTAATGGTCAAGCAGAGTTGAGGCCGTATGATTGCTGTACAAAAAACGTGCAGGCAGATAACACTTGATGTGAATATTGATCTTGATTAATTTTAGACCTCATGTATATCATAGTTGTTAATGATGGATAGTAGTACATTGAAGTTTAATATAACATAGTTTTTCTGGACTACTGACAACCATGTGTAATGGTCGACTTATTGGATCTTTGTAGGCTGTTACTAAAATGGTTCAGGAGGCTTTCACCTATGTTGGGAAGGTCAACAATCTGGAGATTAAACTGAAACTTATTGACACGTTGCGCACAGTTACCGCTGGAAAGGTGAATTTACAAAATTCAGATAATATGTTGTAAAATCTAATTTGAGGTTAAATGGTATTCCTAAAAGTATAATAACAATTTGACTAAATGTTTTAAATTCTTCCTGAGATAAGCAAACTGTGTTTGCTATCAATGCACTTGTTGTAATGATGTCTGAAACATTTTATAGTGTAGGTGATTGTCAATTTTATTGTATAAAAATCTGATATGCTTGTATGTTTGTCATAATTTATGTTAAAGTTTTTGTATTATGTCATTAATTACCCAATCTGGTTTTAGCATTTTTGTTGAGCTATTTCTGCAATAGCCAGAGCATTAAATGATTGGTGTCTCGAATCAAAGCCATAATGCAGAATGTGCGAATAGGTCAAGATATGCATAGGTTGTTTTTTGCTTTTGTACCTTGAGAAGCAATATATTGTTTGACTTGAGGAGTGTCTATGAAGGAAGTAGTTTCATTAAATTCTTTCAGTCGTTCTAGCTAACAGTTGTATCAATCAGAGTACAGATTGTGTGATGCCTTGAAAATCTGATTCTTATCGAAGTAATCAGTCAGTCCAACCCATATAATAAGGAACTATTTAGAAATTGAATTCATTGTGCCTGTTTAGAAGTTAAAGCTTCTACATTTTAACTGTAGCTTGTCTGTTTTCCTGTCTTTAGATATATGTGGAGAATGAGAGAGCACGTCTGAGTCTTATTCTTGCCAAGATCAAGGAGGATGAAGGCAAGATTGTAGAAGCAGCTGCTGTGCTTCAGGAACTCCAGGTGTGACTAGTTTATTACATGCAAGCCAGAAATAAATAGCATATTTAATTACAAATATGTGTTTATATGATATATGATATGGGATATAAAACTCTATTAGGGGTTGTTTGTAAAGAATGTAAGACATTAAATAACCTACTTTGTACCATATCTCCATTGTCATATGTAACACTACCTCTTCTTCTTCTTCCTCTGGGTGTCTATACTCAGCACTAATGACTGATGGAGTTCAATAACCAGTGACACATGTACAAGGCAGGGTACTGCATAGTCTGCTCATTGCAGAGTTCACCTCTGATGATCCAATGCAGTACAGTTGGCCTGGTGTCAAACTGAAGATTGTCTCAGGCACTGTCTATTGTGTCTACATTTCACTTTCTGCTTCTTTGCAGATATTCATAATGAATTAATGATTAACGACTGTAAAATTAAGCCATGGCTCTTGACAATAATTTAGAAAGTGTTGCACCAAATGGATGTCTTATCTAACCACAGTAGCAGATGGAATTTGTTAGTACACACAGTTAATGTTGTGCATCATTGTTAGAGGCTCCATTACATTTGCCATCAATGCAATGTATAGTGTCTTGTTTCTGTGATTTTGTTGCATGTCATATTAAATACAATTGGCTGTGATTTTAGTTTCCTAATACTGATGTTATCATTTGCAGTTAGATTGATTTTGGTACCATAGATGTGCATAATTTGGGAAATAAACAATCATAGATGATTTGTAGAGTTAAGTTTTGTTGTGACCACAGTTGCCCTGCTTGATTTGGATCAAATAATTGTCATTTACAGCATTGAGCACATTCTATTAGCTATTGGTTATGAGGAAACGTGGAATTTCTTATATGGATATGATTGAGTTTATTGTCAGAACTGAAAATGTCGGGTTTGGGCTATCTCTGTTGTACAATGTAATTTGTTGTGATTTATTTTGATTTTAGGTGGAGACATTTGGTTCAATGGAAAAGAAGGAGAAGGTGGAGTTTATACTTGAACAGATGCGACTATGTCTTGCGAAACAGGACTTTGTTAGAACGCAGATCATCAGCAAAAAGATCAGCACCAAATACTTTGAAGAAAAAGACACTCATGTTAGTTTAATGCAGTTTGGAGTTTTGTAAATATTAGAGAAAGAGGCGACTCTATTCTTCCTTTCCCTCACATTCTCTCTGTTGCTAGTTAGCAGGTTCTCATAATAATTGCAAAATTGTGCTTGGCCATGCAACTTAACAATTGTTAAAACAATTTCTGTATTAATTGCAAGAAAGTACTGGACCATATAAACAATTGCCAAGCATTTTCTTCAATTACAGGGCCGAAAAAGAATTGCAAAACTTTCTAATATTAATTGAAGTAGGCCTACATCATCAGTACAAGACTGTATCTTTGTGTGAATTCAATTCAATTTTATTTGGAGACCAAAACATGAGAAAATGACAAACAACAAGTTTTCATATATGAATAATCTGGTTACACAGGAGAACCTAAAGGGGTCATAGACCCAACTAACCAGAGGCTTCTATGTAGAATTTGTGAACTGGCGATGGGCTATTAATAACACTCACAAATCAGATAAGTGAAAATAGATAGAAGTTAATCTTAACTAGTGCCTTAACTATGGCCTCATTGCATCCACTGAATAGAAACACACAAACATTCGCTGCTTAACCCTTACCCTCCAATTATTATATCAAAGGCATTGAAATTGGCCGCTCGCAGCGGCGTAAGGAGTGGTAAGGGTTAATGTTTCTAAGCATTTTATAATTGTGAGGAAACTTATAGTTACAGCAACCTTATGCTATATCTTGTAACAGTAATCATTGTTAAAATGAGATGAGAGATAGTTTAGGCACATGGCTGAAAATGTTAGCTGTTGCTGTAATTCCATTGCTTCCAGGTCTGTGATTTGACTGCTTGTCCTGTTTGCTTTTTCAGTTGTTTCATCATTCTGTCATGGATGGTTTTGCTCTTGATTTCTTATTTCATCAGGTGCTCCTTTTACCTTAACTCAGTTTAAGACTGGGATTGTCCATAGTGTATATATAAAGCATGCTGTATAAGTCATGTATGAAATTACACTGTGAGGGTAAACAGAGATATCTGTTGACATGTTTAAATATAGGAGCTGAAGTTGAAGTATTATCAGTTGATGATCGAAGTTGATCAACATGAAGGAAGTTATCTTGCTATCTGTAAGCACTACTTGGCTCTCTACAACACACCTGTCATCAAAGAAGATATCCAAAAACGCAATGAGGTTTGTCAAATTTCATTGGCCTTTTCTGAGTTTTAGGTATTGTTTAGATATGCTTGTGTATGTTCATATTTAAAATAAATGCATACATATATTATCTACTGGCACACTATACATGCTGCTATCCATGGGCATTGACAGGCTTTGGGTGTAGGGGTATTGTTAGATGCAGCAGTATCAAGTATTTTTGATTGATTGATTAAAAGTAGTGCAATAGTGGCTCCCTAGTAAAAAAGGATGATTTATTTTTCTCACAAGTTTGATGCCTTTTTGTCATTGACATTTCAACGACTGCGAAGTCTCCAAAAATTTATGCTGACACTGATTCTGCTTGTCTTTTTTATGCATTTTGAGTCATCCTGTAGGCCAGTAGAGTAATAGTTTATGCAGAGTGGGGGAAGGGAGTTCGATTCCCGTTACCCAAAAGGTTGAATAGTCCTTCTTATACTATTAAGTGGTAGCATTGGTTCTATTAGATGTATAGAGTGATAGAGCGCCTTGCATGGCTGCCAACAGTTCAATTTGACTCATGCAATAACTTGTCATCTTCCGCTCACACTATACTTTTAATCATATTGCGGTTTGTCACTTTGAAAATTAAACAATAATTTTTTTAATTTTAAATCAGACGAGTCTGGTGTCTTAATCATCTTTAATTGACATTCATTGTAGATGTTGCAGTTGAGCCTGTAAATAATGGCATAATTAATATTGGATTGCTGGTGACATATTTTGCCGAGAAATCTTTCTTCGCGAATCATACAAATTACCAATGATGTCATTCATGGCTATTGTTCATAGAAGCATGTCAGCCAATCTCTGTACCATAATATCCTTGATGCCAGTAATTTATATTACTGAGTTTTAATGCATTATAATGTGTTTGTAGGCTTTAACCTGTGTGGTCATCTATCTTATCCTGGCGCCGTATGACAATGAGCAGAGTGATCTCATTCATCGAATTCAAGCGGATCCAGTTCTTGAAGAGATTCCTGTCTACAAGTACATACTTCTTGCTTTACTTTACAGCTCAGATGAATGTTTTGATATAACATTTTCCTTGATTTTCAGTGCCGTGAATTGATGATAATAATAGAACTTGATTATACAGATAATGAAAGTCTCGCACTAACTCTGCAAGATGTAACCATTTTTTTTTCGAGTTCCGTGTTGAGCTTGTTAAACAGTGAAAGTATGGTTTCTCTGCTATGGAATTTTATAATTTGTGATGCCGATGCTGAAAGTGCTCTGTTATGTTTTATCATAAAACGGTAAAAACAAATTCAAATGTATATTTCTCTTAAAATTGGTCTCTTTTTGCCTCGAACTTTTTTCTTTGCCCTCCTTATTGTCCCCAACCTTCTCCACTTTCTTCACATGCTTATCCATCTCCGTCACTTAACTTTTCCATCTCCTCCACCACGAACTTCTCATTTTTCTTTTATACCAGCTCCTCCCTCATCCTCCTCTACCACAACCTTCTCCATATACTTCTTCAACTTCTCCACATACTTCTCCATCACCCCTCATTCTCCTCCTCCACCTTTCACCTCCACATCCTTCTCCTTTGCTACCTCTGCCACCATCTTTGTGGGGGTTCATGGGAGTCGGGCTATACTGTCGCCACCTATTGGAGTGTAACAGCATGCATGGTGTGTAAGAGAAGTGACGCATAGACATTCTTGTATTCATTTATTAACGAGTGGTATATGTTGATTGTGTGCGGTTGTGTTTAGTGACCTTCTGAAGCAGTTTACAACCTGTGAGATTATGCGCTGGAGGGATCTCTGCCAGCAGTTTGAACAGCACCTGAGAGAAAAAGCTCCTGGAAATGCTATATTCAAAGCTAAGTCAGAAGACGGAGAGAAACGGTGGAAAGACTTCAAGATACGCATGGTTGAACATGTAAGTATTGATTAGACAACTTTTTTGTTTTTGACACAAATGGACCGGTGCTCATATGATTTCGTACCCATTTTGTGTCATGATTTGAAAGCCTTTGATGCAGGTTTATTTATTAATGCTATTTATTATTATGTGGGTGGTCTAATGGGAAGGAAAGTCAATCAATGGTAGGTGTAATGGAAAGGAAAGTGAATGGTAAGTCAGCCACATAAGTGCATTAGAAGTTACAGTTATTCTTTGAATGGTGTGGGATGAGTGATTCAATAAAATAAACCATGAAAAGAGTGATGAGTAAGTCTTCAGAATGTTTGGTGACATAGAGCACAATCTTCTTTGCTTGCTTCTAACTTGGACCTACTTCTGGATTGTGCTGCGTGTTGTGATCTCCTCTCCCAAGGCCATGTCGATGCCTTTGATTACAGATGTCAAGTTGACTTTATGAATAATACCACTTGCCAAAGTCTTGAGGTTAAGTTGTTTAAGTCACAGCAATAATGTTCATTTATAAGGCATTTGTAATTGGACTTTTTAGAACATTCGTGTTATGGCTAAGTACTACACCAGAATGCACATACAAAGAATGGCTGACCTACTGGATTTAACACAAGCAGTAAGTATGATAATTGTTGCTATAATTTGGTTATGCAACGGTTGTCTTATGGCTTCTCATTAATAAAACCTTGTTTATCAGGATGTAATTTGCTTGTGAAATTTTGACCAGTGATAGTCTAGTGATTAGCGTGCTCGAGTAGGAACCGAGAGTGAGGTGAGGCTTTCAAATCCCCACCAGTCAGAGGTGGCAATCCAGGGGGGCCGAGGGGGTCAAGACCCCCACTTTTTACAGAGAGGGGACACATTATATGTGTGTCCTTACTTCACATTTCCTACCCGTCTAACTGGGTGTCTCCCCACCTGTCAAACAAGATCGCTGCCTCTGCCACTAGTGCAGAAATTTGTTTGATGATATCGGTTTCCTAGCGAAACTAAGGTAGTGGTGACATGTGCAATGACCTTGGTACGTCAACATTTTATAAAACATACCCGAATGCCCAAGCTCATTTTCAGTGGGAGCCCAAAGGTCGATCAGTCTGTCATTGGAGAAATGCTTTAGCAAAGTCCAAAAATAGTTGTGTTGCTGCACACAACATGTAAAAAGGCAGCTGATGGCTTGCGTACATATAACTGTTGGATAATTAATGACTTATCACATTTTATTAACAAAGTTTGAAAGTGACCTACACAGAACAATGGAATGGATGCTGATAAACTACTCTAACTTTTATTCAAGCTGAAACTGCAGCAATGTTGTCAAATAACGAGATCTTGTTTAGTCTTTGAATGAAAAATTATATAGTGCAAAAGGCCATGTATTGTATTGTTAAATATATGTGCTGAGGCCTTATTCAAAGTTAGTCATCATTGGCTGTCGGGTCAGCTACGGATGGTAGGCAGGTCTTAGAATTGCTGACAATTAATTATTTGAACACTTTCACATTTGGTATACCAAAAGCAACTGGGAAACCAGTGCATCTCTTTTTTAAAGTAGAGATGTCATTTAATGACTTGCTTTTCTGCTCACATAGGAGACGGAAGAGTTTCTGTCGAATCTGGTTGTAAAGAAAACCGTTCAGGCGAAGATTGACCGCCTTGCAGGGACAGTCAGCTTTGAGCGACCTAAAGATCCAAACGACGTTCTCAACGACTGGTCACACAGCATCAACCTCCTTATGACCCTTGTCAACAAAACCACGCATCTCATTACCAAGGAGGAAATGGTTCATAGACTACATTGACATTTTGCTGCTGTTTCATAGATATCTAGCGGTATCAGCAACAATATTGGAGTCTAACATTACTTTTCTTATGTTGATTCTCTTTTCCAAGTTCATTAGACATTGTTGGTAATGCTTTGCAGATAAGAATTTGCTGGAAAAAAATATGAATTTTACTTGTTTGTGATATTCATTTACACTATTTAAAACTCTTGTTGACAAACGGCATTGGTTCAGAACTTGTAAATGAGAATGATCTCAAGATAGCAGAGAAGAATGGTTCAAGACAGAAATTTTTAATACATATTATTTGGCAGCTGTGTCTCTCTGCAAGTAAGTAAGCAAGCATGCATTTATGCTTTCATTTAGTATGCATATTTTGTGCATAATTATAAGAAACATCAAGTAATTAAGAAGAGTGGCAAAAGAGAACAAACTATCTTAATTTTAAAAGTGAATGTAATGCCAATTGTAGGAATTGTATGACAAAACACTTGATTTATTTACAGCTTGCAAGACTGGGTCTGTACAAATGCTGTACGAATCGTAATTCGTCTTGGACACCGCAGTAGTTAATTTAAGACACTTGGATTGAAATATGCAGAGTTCGTTTGAGCCTCTTTTGAAACCGTTTATGACTGAAAAAGTCCTTCACTCACTGTTGTTCTGTGCCCCGGATTTACTGACCTTGTCATGTAATAAATGCAGCACAATGATGATGATTGAAAGGAAAGTCATCATGGTTAACTGTATGATGCAAAAGGATGAAGGAAAGCAGACTTTGGCAAAAAAAAACGATTGGTAGGTGTCACTGAAATAAGGAGACATAGTGTGAATGGAACGCAGATAAGAACAAAGATCAATTGAAAGGCAAAAGAGACCCAGTTATCAATTGACAGCAAATGGAATTTGTAGCAATAAGAATAAGACAATGTACTGGTAACATGCACTTCTATCTATGTTATCTGCCACTGTAGTCTGTTATCTGGAACCTGTGATCTTTGGATGTTAGATTGTCTTGAGGCTTTTGTTGATGCTCCTAGGATAGTAATATGTTACTCCAGTGCTTGGAACTATTTATGTCAAGAAGCGCCTCAAAATTCACTATTTCTCGCTAACTTTCAAACATCTGCATCTGTAGTTTTATTCACTTAGCAGCTAATTTTTAAATTAGACCTTGGCCTACTTAGGCAAATATGTGAATCTCTGTAGGCCTGCTAAGGCACCAAGAGAATTTAGTATAGGAAATTTTGTTATGAATATGAATAACTGCACTGTTCTTTGAAACACACATTATAGACAGGAAGTCCTGAACCGATGTGCAGATGGCTCACAAATATCGTTTTCTTGCAAAATGAAATGTTCAGTCAACAAAAATGGAATATATAGAACACTTGGCAAGCAGAATGATTAATTAAAGTCATTTGTAGCTAGAGAAAATTAGGCAACATGTCACAGGTAGCAACATTGGCTAGAGCATACGCTAAGCTGCGTCTCATACGCCTCTGAGCAAGAAATAATGCGGACAGCGGTTCGCTTCCCGATGCTGGCTTATTTCTGAGACTTAAATCTCTGGCTTGCACAATGCTACACATGGGTCTCTCAATATTGCGCGGGAACCTTAAATTTTTGCTTAAACGGCGTGGCGTCCATTTAGACAAGCGATCAAATTCTCATTGGAAAAGGAGCAGGAACGATGCCATTTTTATGGAAACGCGAAACATTTACAAATGTTCGTAAAACGCCCTGAAAATTTAGTAATCTCGTTGAATAGCGCTACAAAACAGTAGGCCTAGCCTCCAAGGCCATATGCTTCTATAAAACATATATACGCTATGTTGGCATCTTATCGCGAAACGCTATTTTGAATTTCAAATAGTTGAAAAATACTTTGTTACACAAGTAGATAGGCAAGTTGCCGGTAGGTATTAATTTGTAGTTAATACTCAACTTAAATATTGGGTTAAATTAATTTAGTTAGGATTCGTAATTTACAGAAGCTATATAGTCATTGTGTGATTTTCAAATCGACTAGCCTGCTAGATCTGGATTGTAAATTAAGCGTCAGTTTAGCATAGGCAATATTCATATAGGATTTCTCAAGCCTTGAAGATAAACCTGCAAGTCATTTAATACGATACGATATTACCCCAATGCTAGACAGTTGTATGAAACGGAATTTGTTTTCAATTATGTTATCTATTGCTGACCCATTTATGGGGTGGCCAGCCTTTACTTTGGGTGGCCATGGCCACCCCAAAGAACTACCACTGGTTACAGTAGGCCTACACCAAAAAATTATATCTTGAGCTTCACAAAATCACAGCACAATCCATTGTGATGCCAAACTAGTTGCTAGGTGAATGTTGAATAGGAAATTATAAACTAAGGTAAAATTCACCGTATTCATGTCTTATGCTGAACTTTACACTAGTGATTTTCTGTTCAGCAGCAAAGATATTGATTAATGGTTAACAGTTCTGATCATGTTCAGTAGCTGGACTCTGTTGATACTTCTCTGCAGCTGGAAAGCAACTATTGGAGGTGAGGCTGAATGGATAGTCAAATAGTAGATAGTCTTTTAAAATGTGTTTGCATGTATGAATACATGTGTATTTATGGCATTATACTTGTTGCTAAACTGGCCCAGTTAGTTACATTGGTAAGAGCTTACGGTAGGTTGCGTCTCATGTGAGAGAGCGTGCAGATCTTGGTTCGCTTCCCGAAGGTGGCTTATTTTAGACATTTAAATTTCGAGCTAGCACAATCTGTGCCCAGGAACCTTAACTGGTATGGTGCCCTTTCAAACGGGTGAGCAGTGGTGAAGGATCTTACCCAATCAATTGATTGAAAATAAGCAGGGTTGAATAGGGCCAGATTAGCCATTGGGCTAGAGGGCTGAAGCCCAGGGCCACAAATTTTGAGGGGCCCCAAATATGGTAGTTAAAATATTTTGCGACTAATTATTGTAGATCTTCGTTTTTCAAGTGAACTAAGGAGGTGAAATAGCGCTACAGTTGGCCAATTTGTTTAGAAAGCAACTAAGAATTAAAATGATCATACACGTAAGTAGGTGTATGTAAAATAAAACAGCAAGCATAATTTACGGAACTATTATGCTTTAGTTTACAAAATAATTTTGAACGATGTTTCTATCTTCTCTTCTTTGTTAGTCCAGCACTTAGCTTTATCCAAAGCGCTAGACCTGTCAGCTTTAAGCCAATGACATTTTCCTACATTTCATGCTCTAAGAGTTGAGTCATTTTTGCCTTTAACGAGCTGGCCAGAGGCCAAGACCTGACCCATCAATGTTTTTCCAATTACTTAGACAAAGAATTGGGGTTGATCCTGCTAATATCCCAGACAACAAAATGACTGGGTAACTAGTACATTAGAATACATAAATCTTGTATTCTAAGGTAGGGCAAAAGGTAACATGCTGATTTTTATGCTGTCAGGAATCCCAAGATCATTCTCTGTAACTCAAATCAGATTAAAAGATGGCATCACTTTGCTCCAAGGAAGAGTTGAAGTGTTCTATAATGGTTCGTGGGGCACAGTATGTGATGACGGATTTAATGAGACGGCATGTCTGGTCATCTGCCGACAATTGGGCTTCAGGTACGCTATTCTACAGAAAAATGGTAGGGCCTATTAATTCACAATCTAGAGCAAATAATGTTGTAAGGTATAGCTTTTCATGTTTGAAATTGTGACAATACTTAAATATGTGCCGGCCTGTGTGTCAAAAAACAAAGTTGTCTGAAACCACTGGGTAAATTCTTCCAACTTGCATGTGGATTTCACTAGCACCTGATGTATCAAAGGACTTGATTTTGAATATTTCCACTGTATGTCCCTATGTGGGATTGCGCAAATCTTTTCTGTAACTGGGAAATGATTTTGTGCTAACTTTCTGAGAACCTTTTCAGTTATAGAGACTTCAGGCTCTACTAATAAGTACTAAGCTATTTAATATCCTCAAAAGCTTTGAGGATCAATTTTTGGTCAGTTTCAAGGTTTCAAGTAAACTACCTAAAATTAGGACTTTCTGGTCGTTTGCATTTTTTGGTGGCTTCCATAGTTTTCAGTGAAACTTTCCCTTTTGCTTTAAGTTTTCTCTTTTCCCTATGATTTCTCAAGTTTACTTTGAAAATATGTGCACATTGTCTACAACGTTTAGTGAACTTTCTTCAATTATTATTTTGACCACTTAGACAATTTTTGTAGACAGTTGTTGCTAAAACTAGTTTGAGGACTCAACAGCATGCCGGGCCTTCTTCAAGAAATCAAATGGGGCATTGGTAGATTGCTTCTGCGGATGGTTGTAGATTAGATATTCAGAAAACAAGAGAACCAAACTTTAAAATTGAAAAGCTTATGATATGCTACTTTGCAGTCTAATACTACAGCCTGTTGTGTAACATTTTATATTAAATTATTGCTGACAGTTTTTAAGTGGAATATACTTAACTGTAATATTAATCCCAGTTGCCAGCTTATTGCAGTCATAATACATCATTTGCTGTGGAAAAGTCATGTAACTATGTGCTTTTCTTACTGACCTGATGCTTTCACTGACATTGCCTAAAGGTTTATATGAAAGTCTGTTAGGGCTAAATGTTTTCTGTCTTTCGTTTTAACTAATAGCAGTGTAGTAAGTTATGTTCCATCTAGCCTTTTCTCTCAGCTGCTACAATTCCACGCATTGTCTATGTATATGAACATTTTGCAATCATAATACATCATTTGCTATATTACAGTAGCCCTCTGCCAACTGAAAACTGACATGTAAATAGAGTTTTTAAGTGTCTCAGTGTTGCAGACTTGATTTGGTATAGCGCCGGTGTATAATCTTGTCTCCCTGACATGGCTTTTGTGGGCACCCAGAAATTTTTGAAGATTTACATTACATTACTCTGCTATCAAGCAACGGTATGGTTTTCTCTTTAGGGGTGGCAAATGCCTAAATGAAGACGGAGGATTAGGATGTGACATAGGGTATTACCCAGAAGCCTATAGTCAAAAGATATGGATTGATGAACTGCTCTGTTCTGGATTTGAAGACAGTATTGATGAATGTCAGATGAACAACTGGGGCACGCATAACTGTCTTCATAAAGAAGACGCAGGATGCAAATGCAAAGATGTAGAGAACGTACAAATCCGTAAGAACAATAACATTTTTTAAATTCTGATTTAATGATGCCATAGGAATGCCAAATGAGCTTGCAGTCAATTTCTTTAGCCTTTGTGTCACTGGTGCAGCACTTCTCTGCTGCCAACATTGGTAAGGTTTCAGTTGGTCAGATTCTACTGTCAAGTGTACAAGTTCATGCATGCAGTTCCAACCTTATAGAGCAACATCACATACAAATTGACATTCACACCAATCATTAAACACATGCAGGTTGCTTTAAATAGAAAACGGAAATTACTGAATATAGTACTAAAATTTTCATTGAACAGTCAGGTTTAAGAATGGAGAAACGTTTACACCAAAAATAGGTGTCATTCTGGTTGAATGAGTGGATCAGTAAATCATTATCTTGACTGATGCCCTCACAATCTTTTAATCAATAAAAATGTATATGATACAAAACTCTGCAATTATACGTGTACATCACAGATACACAGTACACACTACTGTAGGCATTTTTAAGAGAACATATACCACATCATTTGAAAATCGTTTTACTCAGTTTATCATGCAAGATGTTTGACCACAGCAATGTATTTGTTTGGTTGGTGATCAGTTGCGAGAGATTCTTGTGATGTCAGTCGTCACAGAATTCGTCCGTTTGACTCGGTTGTTCCTGGTGTCGGTCGGGTGGAGGTGCAGACTGAGAATGGCACCTGGGGGCTGATTTGTGATGATCTCTGGAATGATCTGGCTGCAAACGTCTTCTGTGCTTGTCTTGGTTATAACAAGTAGACTGCATATGAACATTGAATTTATTGATAAGCCTACCAATAAGTAAGGTATGACAAGGTAGTTGATTATTTTCTAAGCCCTGAGAAATCCAGTATGGGAGATAAGAACCATTTGAACCAGCAGAACAACTGCAGCCCATACACAAGACAGACATTTGGATGTGCAAACTCACACAATAAACATAGTTATTACAGTAAATACTTACCAGATTTTGTTCACTAACTCTGCTCACAGTGATTGAGCATTCATACATGTATGTAAGCATCTTCACACTTAATCACCCTATCACTGCCAGTAGTGGTCGACGACTACTTCGCTCTGCATTTCATGGCGACCTGATCGTCCCTTTTGCACGCACTTCCATAATGCAGAATCGGGCTTTCTCGGTCGTGGGACCTACAATCTGGAATGGACTTCGCTAGAGCTACGTCTTCTACCTAAGAACTCCTCATCTTCATTTTACGCCTCTCTTAAAACTGTCCTTTTCAGCCGAGGATTAGGCCGGGAGCGCCTCTGAGAAGATATCTTGAAGGGGCACTATATCAAGTATTTTTGATTGATTGATTGATTAATATAGCAACTTTTAAATACCCAACAAAACCTATGCCTAGTGCAGCCCAACTGGTGTCAAACTGAATTCAGAAGAAAGTTCCTCAGTAAACAAGCAATGCTTAGATAACTAGAACTTGTGTGAACTGCAATTGCCAACTGCTTGAACGAGCGCGTTTTAATGCAGCGCAAATGGAAGATTTGATTTACCGTAGTATCTAGGTCATAGCAGCTTCATGAGTCATGTCAAAATTAGATAATAGTGGTCAGATTGAAAACAGATTGTTGCTGTGTTTTTTTACTGCTTGCACTTACCCAAGTCAAAACAATATGTTTGGAAGACTTGGCGACAGTTAAAATAATTACAATCGAAAATTCAAATAATTAAGTAATTAAATTTTTATTTTATATTACTTGAAGTTATTTAATGTACAGTCGCACATGTGCAAGTTTGCTTAGTGTTTTTATTTCAGTTCTGCACATTTCCACGCTCTTCATGACCATGGGCAACACCATTCCTCTTCATCACTGCCTGTGATCTATGATGCAGTGCTGTGCACAAAGACAGACACTAAGTCCAAGCGCAACATTTGGGATTGCAATGTAACGACAACTGCCACTGGAAGACACTGCAATCGAGATACGGAAGCAGCTGCTGTGGCTTGTCAACCTGTACAGCATCTTCACAAACCATATGGTTAATACTTGCCCCATCTTCCTCAGTTACCAATTGAATGTGCAATAATTTGCTTGT